>ML776946.1:281892-367889 GCA_009831015.1 Picea engelmannii
TCCATTGTTCTTTGTCTACAAGAAGGTCCTCCATCTTGAGCTTCCATAGCTCAAATTTTTTACCATTGAACTTCTCTATCTCGATTCTAGATGAGCTTGCCATTCCTCTTACTTTACTCGAATCTCCTCTGCAAAAGCTCCCAATGAACCCAGGTTTATCACAGACCCAAGATAAACTTGATCTATCAAGACCGAGCCAAACCCTCAGCAACAAAGGCATCCCTCTGAAGCCAAAAACATGCTCTGATACCACATGTAAGTTTTAAACCTGCGAAGTAAAGAAATTCATATAGATTCTTAAACAATACAGAAATTAATCAATGGCTCATACACAGATTACATAGAGATTTTTACCGGAAACCCTCAACCGGGAAAACCTTTCTTATTTTCATTATATCTAATTTCACCATTCACCATACAATATATACAATGTTTTTAGGTATTCCGTAGGTACCAAAACCCTAATCCCTTAATCCAGGATTAATTTACAAATCAGCTAAAAATAGCAAAATCCGCTAAAAATAGCAAAAACCGCCCAAAAAAAAATTTCGGGGCGTTGCCCCGAACGCTGCACGTAACCAGGGGGGAGAATACCTGCCCCCCCCTGGGACCCCCCTAGGAAGTTCCCGACGCAACGATAGAGCCCTAGTTTGTACGTATCGTCAGACGCAGTTGTCGTATCTGACGCACCCACACACACACATGCAAAGAATATAACACATACCCAACAGAGAGGAGGTAAGATACCCCATGCATTAGTATCTATAATGGGAGTATGATGACTCCTAGATGAAGTAGCAACATTCACTTCCATTGTCTCTTGTAGGACTAGCTGCCGCTCAGAAGGCGTCACCTTGGGAGGGACAATCTGAATCAAGATCAGTGCCGAAAAGTCAGTAATAGGAGGGTTAGCTGGCCTGATACCTTCTTCCCCAAGTTCATAAATGGTAGGTTCCTATGGAGTTTGGAATTCTCCTCGTGGATCCGGCTCAGGCATTATTTCCTGTGACTCGGTCGCTACGAATGACCCTTCTTGGTCAAGTCTTCGTCAGAACGGTGACGAAGGTGGCTCCAAAGTAACCAATGACAGGCCCTGAAGCCTTCATGAATGACGAAGTTGTTGATATTCCACTATGTGAAATGATCAACTGACACAATAAGGATTGACTAGTTTTGAACATGAAGCACACACTAGAAATTTTCCTAAAGACAAATCAAGCAGTCGACTATCTAGTAGGAAGGACAGTTAACCCAATCGACACTAGAGAAACTAACCGGTGTAAGTGAAACTTGAACATGAAAGCCCCCTCTGAGTATAATATGTGAATCATGATCTAACATCTGCCCTAGGTACTGTGGTATACCCTCACAGTCACCTTCTTAAGTCCCTAAAATATGGGCAACTAGGTTGTCAGCTCGCAGTCAGTTACTAGGCGGGTATAGTTGACAGTCGGGTAGATCGTAATGAGCAGGATAACAAGTATGAAGCCCTTCAAGGGTATAGAAATCAAATGTTATAGAAGACAATAGAGGATCTTGAACAAATTCGAGGTCCACAAAGCTCCGGAGGAAAATGCATTTTGTATTATTTCCAAGAAATACCCTCAATATACAATCCCCACTACGTTCAGTCCAGCTTTGGAAGCATTATCTCCACTGCCTTTCCTCACACGACCTTGTGTTTATCCCTTGTGTTAGAGGGGGGTCTCGGATAACTCTTATGACAATGGAATTAAATCACTCCCTAACTCAGACTCCAATGTTTGATTTAAAGTGGCCTTGAAGAGTTTCCTCTCCAAACCCAATTCAAGGTCGTAAAACCTTAAACTAGTTTGTGAACCCTACAAACCGAAAAGTCTAATATATTTTAGATTAGGTGTTATTTTTAAGGATTGATTTACTCAAAAGGTAAGGTAGTGAAACTAATGGTGTTATAAAGAGACAAATAAAGAGGACATAATTAAAGCACTTGAAAGAAAAATTACTTCGAATTTGAAAGCAAAGCTTGTAACTAACTCTTTGTAAACTCAACTTTTCTTAACTAATACTTCAACATCTTTTAAGGAAATTCTAAAACTTGCTTTCTCTTGACTACAAGATACTTATGTTTCAAGAAATCAAGAAGAAATTGACAATAAAGACTCATTTTCCTTTTTGCAAATAACAACTTTAACTACTTTAGCAAACTGAAATGCAAGAAAATGAAATCTTTCCTTTTTTTTAACCGCTTTAAAGAGAAAAACTGAAGTAAAATTTTTATTTTTTTTCAAAGAAAGTAAAAAGGACTAAAAGAAAACTAAAAAAATAATGGAAAATACCTTCAGCCCATTGCGGATCGCAGGGAATCAATCAAGAAATCAAAAAGGGAGGATCTAAGACTCAACAACTTGCTCAAAAACCTTTTTAGGGTAAACACAAGACGACATAGGAAACAAGTAAACTGGAACCTATACCCAAGCTATGGCCACAAAAAGAGACTTTGGATAATGAAAGAAATCTCTGAGAAGTGTGAAATTCAATCAGGAAAGAGGAAAACTTCCTCTTTGTCAAAAAACTTTCATGAAATAGAGACGAGGGTTTTTGCATTAGCATCTTGCGTATGTACGTGGGCTCATCCTGAATGTGGATGATGGGGCCTGCTCTGACTGGTGCACGGGTGTAGGGGATGACTGATGTAATGGGTTGGGGGTTCAAAGGTTTATTTGATGAAACCCCAGTTCCGAGCTTCTTCACCACTAGTTCAGTAATGAACACAACACTCAGGATCTTGTTGATGTCCTCAACTGACAACACAGCGTTAGCTGGTAACCGATGGAGGACCGACATCGTTCTTTTATTACACTCAAATGGTTGCGTCTCATCTTCCTTCTCAGAGTCTGATTGTGATGGGGCTTCTTTCTTCTGCGACTCTGAGCCTGAGCTCATCCCTACCCCTGCTTCTTTTCCTTTCTTCTTCAACAATTCCATAAGAATAATATAGTGCATCCCCAACTTGCACGAGTTGCGTTTAAATCCTAGCCATGGAATTACTTTTTTGTCGAATGCCTCATCGTCTAGGTAGAATGACAACATATTTGAATGGAAGTCTTTATTGATAACATGCCTCCTCCATACAAATGTATGATGTCGGTTCATGCTGAAGGAAATATTTCTCATATTGCAGTTGAGAAGTTCCTGCGGAATACATAGCCTTTGTGTTGCATCTATCAGGCCATTGTACCACTTAGCAAACACTATAGTGTTGAAAGCTGCATTCTTGGAATCCGTCCTAGACTGCTAGGGCTCGAACATATTTTACATGTGCCCTTTTCTGGTAGCGCCGAAGGTCTTCCCATAGGTGGCTTCCATTCGAACATTGCAAATGCCATCAACAGATAAATGTAGGTGAATTTTCCTCCCTTCTCCTACGCTTCCTTGCATGCCACTAGTAGTTCCTCCAACATGTAACTACACTAGTTGAACACAGCGCCGTTGGCACAAAAGTATGCTACTGATAGTGAATCTAGAATTCATTCACCCTTGTAGTATGATCTCATAAACTTGTTGTCTATGATGTAACAGCCTGTCCTGACTGTTTCTGGTAGTATGGGGTCGATTACTGCTGTGTGTCCCCCCCTCTTTGTATTGAATTTTTCATACAGACTGAGCTCTCCTTTCTTTTTTTCGTGCTTACCCAAACTCTGGAATCCTTTAGACACATCTTATCCTTCAAAGGAAAATCCAGTAAGCTGATGGATGTATTCAACATGGATTGGAAACCGCCTATCCAACCAGAGACTTCGATCATGCACTCTGCTAATCAGAAACTTTGTGCACCGCACAACCTCTCTAGTGGTACCAAATATTGGTAGGTCTCTAAGGTTCATGATGGTCGAGTTAAATAAGTTGATAAATTTTGGTTTTGGCACGAATTGCATGCCTCCCAACTTGTCTAGAGCCATCTGCCAGAATACATCTATATTCATCTGGGGGAAGAAAACTGGATCTGTTAAGTCAAGTTCAAGGAGCTTAACCTACTCCACCTTCCCTTTGAGATCACCCGTGACCTCAACTTGGGGGTCGCAGGGATCGTCTGGTACTGCATCCTTATATATGGTACTTCGGCTTCCTGTGGTTCTCAACATTGTGGATTCTGAGTTATCATGACCTCTGCGGTGAGCTAAGGACTAGGATCATGACTACAGGTTTCACAATTGTATAGGCTTGCTCGCTCTTCAAAATTTGGAAATTACCAAGCCATTTTGAAAATGATGGGTGCTATGGTGAATTCTCAGAGGCTTATACTTGGCTTAGCGGAAAATTTTAGGAATAACTGTAGTTCATCATGACTGTATGGACGCAACTAGATCTGAGTTGTCTGACGGGATAGTTGAACGAGTTAAATTCTAACGGACGATCTTGGGATTTACTTGGGCGAGTTGGATAAGGACGTGGCTAGTTTCATACCTTTCCGTTTAATGGGTGGGAATCCCAATGCGAATACCAATGGCATCTTCGCGTATCATGGATTTATGGTTTAGACGGGGTAGGGTAATGACAATAAATCATGTGACTAAACTAGGCTCGTGTGGTCACATGGACTCAAATTGTATCCAGACTCTTTCTCCCTCTGACCACAAAGAGGGTCCTCGTCATATTAATGAATTTCATTAACGGTTTCTTTTATGCTTTGGATCCTGCACTGCTGAGTCATTAGTTCTATATCAAAAAACACTTAAACAAAAAATGAACTATGTGTCACGACGCAATACTACGCACATTGACTTTATTAACTGAATTTACAAACTTTTTTAGAAAACTCAAATCTAACTATTATACATGCTTCTTCGGGCTAGACCAATAGTCCCTTTTCTTAGTTTTGAGACAAATAGGGTTTCAGGCAAGTGCCATTCACCCATCCTGGTCACAACATACCATCCAGTTGCACCAATTTGACTACTCCTGAGGGTCGGATCTCCGCAATTATAAATGGTCCCAACCAATGCATGCGCAACTTGCCAGGATTCTTTTGGTACTGACTATCGTAGAGTAGAACCTTATCTCCTTGCATAAATACCTTAGTCTTAATATGCTTGTCATGCCAAGCTTTTTGTCTTGATTTTTCAGCTGACTGATGGAAGTTTTCTAGAAATATGGTCTTCTTGAGTTCTTGTAGATCCATAAGTCTCTGTGCAACTGATTCCTCCTCTGACATATGTGTGATCTGTGAAATGTATAAACTTGGAGTGATGAATTCTGGAGGCACACTGCCTCTTTCCCATAAACTAGCTAGAACAATGTGTACCTGTGGAGTTTCTTTGTGGTTCTCCTGTAAGCCCATAGTACTAATGGAACTCTGTCATCCCAGTCTTCCCGATTTGTGCAACAAAATTTTGTCAACCCTGTCTCTAGGATCTTGTTGAATGCTTCTACTATTCCATTGGCCTGCGAGTGGTAGGGGATGCTTTTGTGATGTTGGATCAAGAAATCTGTTGTAATATTTTCTATAGTGCTACTAATGAAATGTGCTCCCTGATCACTAGTTAGGCTCCTAGGACATCCAAATCGAGTGATAATATTCTCAAAAACAAACCTAGCAGCAGTATGGGTTGAATAGTCCTGAACCGTTGCTGCATCAACCCAATGTGTAAGGTAGTCGGTTGCAGTAATAATGTACCTAACCTTTGAATTCTTAGCTATGGGGTTGATCGGTCCAATGAAGTCAACTGCCCATTTCTCAAATTCCTGTAGATCTCGAATTGGTTGCAGTGGTAATTCATCTTGTCGTGACAACTTAACCACTCTTTGACACACATCACATGATCTAGTGTATACCTTTTCATCCTTAAAGAGTGTTTCCCACCAAAGTCCATCTTGTAGAAATTTTTGTGCAGTGGCCTTTCCTCCTACATGACCTCCCGCAACTCCACTGTGGCATTCCTAGAGTATATCCTGTCTTTCATGATCCAGGACACATCTTCTGAGGATAATATCTAGTCCTAATTTATAAAACTATCCCACTATCAACTGGTAGTCCAATTCTTTAACAACCATGTGGTGTTTCTAGGTTGCGGAATATGTTTCTCGGCAAGCCCCTGTACTTAAGAAGACTTCTATGTTCTCCAGGTGTTTTGGTATGTCCTCAAACTGGAACAAGTCTGCATATAGGAGTTGATCGTCTACTACTCTGCCACTTTCTCTCGACTCTATTCTAGACAGGTGATCAGGTCCCATGTTACATCTTCCAGGCTTAATAATAACTTCAAAAGAAAATTCTTGAAATAACAGCAACCATCTACAAATTCTCCCTTCCAACACAAGTTTGTTAACTAGGTATTTCAATGTAGAATGATCAGCAAAGAACTTAAAATGAGAACCTAACAAATAATGTCTGAATTTATGCAAAGCATAAATCATGGCTAAACCCTCCCTTTCTGTCGTTGTGTAGTTTCTCTTTGCTTGTGACAACTTCCGACTCACAAAGTATATAGGATAATCCATGGCTCCATCTTTGGGTTGCACTAGGATATCTCCTAAGGAAATTCCTGAAGCATCTACATGGACGTGAAATTCATTTTCCCAGTTTTAGAATATCAAAATTGGTGTTGTGATGAATCGGTGTTGTGATGAGCTTCTCCGTGAGTGTCTCAAATAATTTATCACATTCTAGATTCCATTGGAATGTTTCATCCTTTTTCAGTAGGTTTTCTAGAGGTGTAGTAATGTTTGGATATCTTCTGATGAACCTGCGATAGTACCCTGTGTGTCCCAGTGTGGAGCGCAAATTCTTTGCACTTGCAGGTGGTGGCATGTTCACAATAACCACAACTTTGGCTGGGTCTACCGATACTCCTTCTCGGTAGAATATGTGGCCTAACAAATTCCCATGTGGTACACAAAAGATGCATTTTTTGAGTTTCAATGAGATCTGGAAATCTCTACATCTATCAAACATTAGTTGTACTAGCACTACATGTTCCTTGAGAAAAATATATATCATCAAATCATCCATATATACTTCTATAAACTTGTGAATGAACTCTCTGAAGGTTTCTATTACAATTATGGAGAAAAAAACAGGGGAATTTTTCAAGCCAAATGACATCACATTGTATTCGAAAGATCCCCATTTTGTTATGAATGTGGTCTTCTTTTTGTCCTCTTCGGCGATCCTGACTTGGTGGTACCCTGAAAAATCCATCTTTGAACGAGTATGCTTCCTTCCCCACAACTTGTTCTAGCACCTCATCAATAAAAGGTGTGGGGAAAGGGTCATGCACACAGGCAGAGTTAAGGCTTCTATAGTCTACACAGACCCTAATATCCTATGTGCCTTTCTTACTTTGAATAGTTATTCATATGATCCATTCTGCTTCTTCCACTGCAAAAATGAGTCCTTCTTCCAACATATTATCTATCTCCTTCTTAACCTTCTCTTTTACTCTAGGGTTAAGATGATATGGTCTTTGTATCATAGGCTTGGATCTTGGTTTCAATTCAATTTTCATTTCTCCCATAACTCCTTTGATCCCCTTCAACTCTGAAAAAGTCTTTGGGAAAAAATCCTTATATTCCCTCAATAGGCTCTATATCTCTTGACTAGATTTCTCATCCTAGTAGTCTCCCCCCATGGATATCTTAGGTTTCTCTGTGGTCCCTATATTTACTTTGCGCAATTTTAATGGGTGATTGTAGGAACTATTAGTCTAATTGGGTATGGTGTTCTGGATTTTTCTATTCCCCTCTGTCTCTTTGATGGGTAGGATTCTTAATTCCTCCAAGTCATCTAGGATTTTTGAATCTCTTCTAATATGATAACATTCTATAGGATTCTCAGTTGAGGGTAGGTGAAGGTTAGTATGAAGTTCTCGGATATGCTTGGCACATACTACTAAGTTTGATTTTTGATTACTATTATCTGTAAAAATAAATTCTTCAATCTTTTGCAGGACTACTTCAAGCTCAGGGTACTTACTTGTAAATGAGAAGTCCTTTCAAAAATTAGTTTCCAGTGTCTACCAATCGTTGGTCTGTCTTTTGGTTTCCTCGTGTATGAACCAATATTTCAGGATTAGACCTAGAGAGTGGGGAAATACCTGAACATAGAATCGAGAAGGTATTTTCACAGCTTTCCATCGTGTCACACACTGTTCGATATGTAGTCTAGGATCATATTCTCCACTGAAAAATTGCACAAATTGGAGATCCATATGCATCTCTGATTCTAGATGCTCCTTGTTCTGAAACCTATACTTGATATCTTGCCTCATATCGTCCCAATATCTGAGTAACTATTTATTATTGGCCCACCATCTGGTAGGGGTGTCCCGGGGAGCTACATCTAGTACTAAGATTCTTTGGTCCTCTACTACCATTTCTTCCATGTTGAGCAGAAAATTGTCAAGTTATGAGGTGTCATCATATATTGGGTTTTTTCTAACTTCGGTCCCAACCCATCTAGTTACTCTGACAGTTGTGCATCTTCTTGAGAATCTTTCGTACGAACCTTGTTTCCAACTGTCAAAATCCAATTCTGAATCTTCGTCTGTTGACTGTATACTTGTCCAACTTATGGATCCATCAGCGGTAGGATTTATATAATAATCTATTTCTCCTGTTGTTACGGTTTACAACTGATCCAAGTCTTCTCCATCCATATTATTGTCTGTTGGCTCTGTATATCTTGGCCCTACATATGGATCCAAAGGTTGAACTACCTTGATTCCATCAGCCTCAAAGGTCATGGTGTATTTCTTTAAGTCGATTATTGCATAGTTGTCATAGGCCCAATCAATGCCAAGTAGTGCAGGGTAAGGGTCCTTATATCGCATGATCTCAATCACTTCAAATTCAGCCACTGTCTTTACTCCTGCAATATTTATTTCCATATTCTATACTCTTCCTATGGGGAAAATGCAATATTGATTGGCCATTCTTAACTGGATTGGGGAATATGCCAGCCTAGGTTTTCCTAAGGCTTCCTAGGTCTTCTTAGGGAGAATGTTCATAGCAGATCCAAGATTCAACATGGCATGCTTAATATCAAATTCATCTAACTGGGCTGCTAATATGAATTCTTTTCTAGTCCGTACTCTTCTTTTATGAACTCTCTGAGTATTCTTCTCGGGAATATTATCCTTTATTCATGTTTCTAAGGGTTCTTCATTCCATAAGACTAGGTATAGACAATTTGGCAACTTCTCTGTTAATTGGTCATTTCCGAGAATGTCAGAAAATAATTGAAACCAAAGGTCAACTACATTTTGAGGTTCCTCAGGTTGTCTCGGTATGACTATAGGTTTTTTAAGTGCAGGGAGTGAAGTAGGGACTTGCGCAATCCTAGGATAAACAATAGGATGTGGGGTCTTCGCTCGCATCTCAGGGCTAGTAATATTCTGAAATACTTCTATGGAATCTTTAAAGAACTGTTTTTGTTTTAGAGGGTCATACCTATCTTCTTTAGGTGCTACTTTATAGATATGATGTAGAGTATCAACATCAGATCTTGTCTTCGCTCCTCCTCGAGTAACGATATTAAGGTTGGGTAATTGTCCCTTAATAACTCTCTTGATTTTTGAACTGATGAGGTTAGTTCCTCATTGTATTATCCTATCTTCCCATTTTTCAATTAATTTTGGGAAGTATTCAGTTGTGTGCCCATTGGTTTTGCAGTTAGATAACCATGGTTGCCTTGGATGAGGACAATCTCTAGCCATGTTTCATTGCTCATCGCAATTATAACATCTTCTTGGCCCTCTTCCCCTAGTTATTCCTCCTCTGAAATATCCTCTGGCTCCACCTCCCTGACCTCTTCCTGGTCCTTGAGGGTTTTCATTCACCTTGAATGTTGTTCGGTCCAGCCTGTCCGCAATTGCATCCAACACCCTACATTGATTGGTAGTGTGCATGGTAGATGCACAAAACTCACAGTGTATTGTATTTGGAACCATTGAATATTTCTACATAATGGGGCACTATCTTGGCCCATGCCCATGGATTCAACAGATTTCACAATACTCAGCTACTAGTGCTTCTTGGATTCCTGGAAAAGCATGAAAATGGGTGGGGTTATGGAATGTTAAGCTCGTAGACACTTGTGAAACTCCTCCCATGGGTCCTAGTGGGGGTCTCATTGGATTCTGAGGAGGTCCCATTCCCCTCATTTGTGGACATTTGTTCACCATATGTCCTTCTATATAACATCTGGTGCACCAGACCTTTGGCCGTCTTGGTCTATGTATCGTAAGCTCTTGAATATTTTATGTAAGCATCGATATTTTCCCTTGTAGTTGCGGAAATTTCACATCTGTTGAGGGTCTGGTCACTCTTAGTCTCCCAGGGTATCCCACCATGGCTTCAATCTTCATCAATTGTTCCAAGGCATTTTTCAAAGTGGCTATCCGCTGTTGAGTTAGCAGAATATGGGTTATAGGTAGAAATCCATGAATGTACCATTCCATTTGATGTTCCTCGTGGATTGGATGTGTTAACCTACCTATAGAATCTTTAAACTTCTAGTTGTATTCCCAAGCTGATTCGCCTTCCCGTTGCTATATCTCGTGCAACTCAGATAGAGCATGTTGTTCTGATTGAGGTAGCTTGAACTCTGTTATGAACCTTGTCCATACCTAGCAAAGTGTTAACGCTTGACATTTCATTCCTGGAAGTCCTGGATCAATGATATTCATGTACCACTTGAGAGCGTGACCTCTCAAGGTATTCTGTAACTTGACCAAATTATTTGCATCCAGAGTCCCTCTAGATCTATAGATGGCTTCACACAAGAACCAGTGTTGCTCAACATATTCATCTCCCTTACCCTAAAATTCTGGTTATCGGGCAATCAAACCTCCTGCATGACCATCCATTGCTAATATTGTTGTTCTTATCAAAATAAAGCCTAACGGTCCTACTTGCGATCTACCAGGGGATCCCAATATCCTCCCTATACTTGCACTTCCTTGTTGTGACTGACTAACTAATTGTACTAGAACAAAACTAGCATGAGAAGGTAGTATCGAACTTACCACTTGTATAGAAGACACTTGGGGTATAGGTGATTTAGGGTTGGTACCACTGGCTTCTGGGTAGTTTTCTTTGATCTAGGGGGTCTCATTTTCTTCCACTAGAACTGTCTCTTCAACTGGATTCTCGATCTCTCCTATCATCAGGGTTGAATCTTCTCTTTCTTATTCAATATTCATGTCGGATTCCTCCTCTCTTACATTTATAGCCTCAAATTCTTGTCCAACCTCCTGGGGAATTCTTTCTCTTTGCACTTCTCTCTCACTTAATATTTGACTGGCCAGTCTTTCCTGTCTTATCATCTTCTGCAACTCTTCCATCTGTCTTTCCTCTAATTCTCCTGATCTGAATTCTTTCCTCAACTTCTCGGATTGTCTTGCTACTTTCTTGATCTTTTCGTGCCACCACTTCTCAACTATGGTGGCTCTCTTCAAGAATTTCTCATCTCTTGAGTCCATTTCTCATTGTTTCCCCCCCATTTTTCAAATAAACCTTCCCCTCTCTCAGGCCATGACTCTACCGAAGCCTCTCCCTACCCCAAGTGAGGGTGTTTACACTGCCATCTCAGTCAGAGACATAGTCAACATCCCCTCTTCCATCAAGATAACTTTAATACATAGGGGTATCTCTCTCAGCAGTCTTCCCCTTGCGTATTTCTTGAAAATCACCTCTGCACGTGAAAAATATTGGTGGTTCTCAACTACAAACTCGATAATATATCCTTCTAATGTGGTACTGGCCCAGAAATCAATCGCTCGCATGACTGGACAATCCAGTCGATGGAGTGCTGCAATCTTTTTTGTGTCCCATGTACAGATCCTCTTGACTCATTCTTGGAACTCTGGAGCTTCTTAGATCCTCTTTATCCAGTGGAAAATTTCTTTTGATAAATTAACTAAGAAAATCTCTTACTGTTCGCGCAATCTTTCTGAGTAAAAGATTGCTTCACGAGTATCTTCCACTGATTTTCCCCTCAGTTCCGCTTCTTTCCATATGAAGGCATCACAATTTCTTTCCCACCATTGGTCAATGCTAGATCTGTGAATCCATGGAATCATCCTCCCTATAGGTTCCCTTTTAACATAGGTCCCGACAACGAAACCATTTTTTTGGCGCAAGTTTGATTAGACCGGGGTCCTTCTCAGTTTACCAACAAAAGGTAACAAGTAGTCTAGAGCTAGAATTTTCATCTCCTCTGAAGAGAAGAAGTCTCACCTGAAGCGCTCCTGAGACAAATAGATATGGAAGGGTAAGGAAAAGACTTAGGAAGATTCACAGAACCTTCAAGACTCATCTTGGCCTTGAGCAAGACATCTACCTATCGAACATATCTGGATCTTATGTATGCAAGAATCGAACCTACTTATGTTGCAGAAAAGCACTTAAACACATAACCTTCATGAGGAACTTATAAACCATAAAGAAATATTGTAATGCATGAGTAAAACATAAGAAGACATAGCATATTTTGAAAATTTAGGTCCTTCTTTATATTATCTTCAGAATCTTCCTTCATTTACAATCTCAGAACCATATAGTAGTGCTCTATTACAGAATCTTGGCACTGGACTCATGTCATAGAGCTCTGATTCTCAGACTGGTATCTTGGTTACATTACAGTCTCAGACCTTTTCTTGACCTGGATGGAAAAAACCTAATATTTATGGAAAGATCAGGCATAACTCAATCACAATTCAGATGAACTCATAGCTAACCCTTTTACAATCATGTTCATCCCTATATATAAGCTAGGTTGTGTCTTCTGTCTTAGCTTGCACACTTTCTTATTCTGTTGCAACCATTTTTTCTTAGCTGGCGTTGCGCTATCCTTTTCGCAAATGGTTTCTATTTCTATTTCTTGCTCTGTTATCCATCTTCTTCTGGAGCTTGCGCAACTTGTACTCAGTAAAAAATTTCACTATTCCTTATCCCAAAAATGAAGGTCCCAACATGTGTATGTACGCGGGCTGAACCAAGACAACGCGTGTACACCTCTGTGTCCTTTCAAAAATAAAAATACAAGGAAGACTTACAGGGCAGGGACAAATGGTATGCACCCTGGAGATGACTAGAACCCTTTGAAAGACTCAACAAACTTGAAATAAAATCGAAAGGAAAAGAAACCAATAAATCAACCCAAAACCCCCTAAAAATTCCTAGAGAGATCCCCAGTATGGTCACCAATTCTGCTAGCGAGAAAATCCCCCCTTTAACTACACCAGGGTTTAAGATGTAGACATAGTGAATGACCGTCTAAAATTTAATCTATTATCTACTCCACCCCAAAAATACCAAAACAAATGAAAATAAAGTAATAATAGAGAAGATCATGTAATTGTACTTTTTATCCCACGTCTGGTGATGATTTCCTCAATCTTGGTAGTTCCAATGACTGCACATCTCCTCCCAAGGATGACCTGCATCCAAAGATAGGAAAAAAAGGACTACAAACATGCTATTATATTCATGAGTTAGGGTTAGATATCAAATGCTAAGTATAAATCAATGAAAATACACAAAACATCATCATTTGGGACATGGAAAATATATTCTTTTATTCATCAAATAAAGACTGAAAATTACAATCTGTGTCGGCCACCGTTCTACGAACTTGTTCTGAGATCCTCTTTACAATGCTCCAAGTGCACTTTTAATAGACCTCTTCTCTCAATATTCTGATCATCTCAAAGGAAGGGAATGGATTGAATGGAGGAAGAAGGGGCTGATGAGGCAATGTCGAGGCAATATCTCACAAAAGGTAGCAAAATCTTGGGCAAGGAGGGGAAGTAAAATAGGGTAGAGTTTCACTGTTCTTATGCTTGTATGTGAAATGATACCACAACACCTCGTTTTATATGAAAAAAGGATCGTAATTCGGTTGGGTGACTGGCTATAGTAGGTGAATTGGTTGGGAAACCTCCAATAGCCCGTGAATTTCAACAAATTCCTTGCAACTTTTTATTTTTTACAACTTTTGCAAGCATACGTGGGTTCTTTAGTATGCAAAAGGCATATGTACATGAGATTTAGTGGTGTAGAAAGTGTATGTACGTGGTTTGTAATGGTGCAGAACACGTACATCTTCTAAACAATGTTTTTTTAACAAGAGCTTCTCAACAGTTCTTTGGAAAAATATGCAAGTAAGAGGGCCAAGGCCATGTATGCAGGAGTAGGGAATTTTAGGGCTATAACACCATTGGGGGGGGGGGGTAAATAGGTGTTAGAGTGCCAATATTGAGGGCTAAAGGAATCAATTAAATTCATGCTACAAAATACCAATAGATCAACGGATATGATTTTGGTGCATTTTAGTCTCGACGATCAATGGTCTATGATGCATTTTTCATTATATACATCCACACTCATTAAATTTTATTCATGATGTGAGGGGTGTTTTCTCCCTCACCACACAACAACATTTTATTGGTTTCACTTTGCTCAAAGGCTCAGGAAAAATTCCTAGTCAAGTATGCAATATGGCTTCCATTTTTCCATAAAACCAATCTTCCATATATGATCAGATGCATAACTAGAGGTGACATGGTGCCTAATTATGCTAAATGGGAAAAGGATAATGTACCTCATCTCACATTGTATCATGTACATGTTCCAACAAGAACATGACACTTGTACAAGGGTCTACCTTGTTGAGATTTGGATACCTTGGAAAGTGGTCCCCATGTGTTGATGAGTCTCTAAACACAAAGGGAGAGACCATTACCCTTGTACTTTACTTTATGATTCTAATTTCACTTTGACTTAGGAGAATTAAGTCAAAAGTGAAATATGTCACTTAATCATTAAAGTGACAATTAATTCACAAAGTGGGTGAATTAATAGACATAAAACAAACTATG
Organism: Picea engelmannii; assembly: GCA_009831015.1. Lineage (NCBI taxonomy): Eukaryota > Viridiplantae > Streptophyta > Pinopsida > Pinales > Pinaceae > Picea > Picea engelmannii. The sequence goes on from ML776946.1 coordinate 296,754, forward strand.
GAAAGTGGGTTTCCTAAGTGCGATTTAGGGATTGAATCTCAATGTTGGCACAAAGGTAGACCCGAGGTTCAACACTACAACAACGCACCAACAAAACCCTAACTACCAGCTCTTTCGGCAACACCTGCGAAGCAGATGAAGTCTCACCCGAGGTAGAGGCAGGGGTGGTTGCAGAACTCAGATGTCTGCAATCTTATTTGGGACACAAACCCGTGATTCTAACACTTAACAGAGCAATTAGAAGTTAATCTTCATCAATATTTAGTCTTATTATACTTCGTAGATAGCACATAGCATCGCAACATTTACTTAGATCTTAAGATCTTTCAACACTTAGTGAAACAAATCAGATCCTGTAGATTAGCACTAAGCATATTCATACATATCAGAGCTAACATTCATTCATAGCTCATAAGCACAAAGCATAAATATATATATCTAAACACATCAAAGCACTGATCAAAGGAAGAGAAAAGCATATCAAGTTGAGGCATAGAGCACAACACACAGATTTACCGTGGTTCACCCTCACCCTAGGGCTACGTCCACAAATTTTTCTTCTTTATTAATGTCTTCAATCGGTTACAACACAGAGCCTCCAAACCTTACTGCGCAGAAGACAAAAGATCTGCGCAGCTCGCTAGATCCTTCTTCCTTGCCATACAACACAAAGCCTTCTACAGTCTCTCGCAGGGACTTGCACTCGGCTCTGTAAGTATTACAAAAAATGCACAAAGCCTTGCAATACTTGATCACACAGATCCAACTCTTATCAGTTTAGCCAACTTGCACTAAGCAATCACCAAGTGCACTAAGCAATCACCAAGTGCACTAAGCAACCACTTCTACTATTTCTTACATTGCCTATCTATTTATACATTACAAAAGTGGGCCTAAGCGTGGGTGAACCCATGGGCCAACATCCCTTCCCCATTACATTAACCCAAAACCCTAAAAGGACCCAAAAAGGGGTCTAGCTTCCACGATTTCTGCTTCGAGTTGCGCTCCATCTTTGAAAAGATGTCGAAGTCCCCAAAATGGTCAAATATGACCAAGTGTTCCTAAAAACTTGGTCAAGGGCCAACCGGCCCCTAGCACTCACCTGTGACTCATCCCTAGTCACTCAGGTTTGGGTAACTCTGCATCAAAGGTCTCGAGCTTGGCTCGAGCTGCTTAGACTTGTCTCTATGCTACTGCTTCTTGTTCATCAAACTCTTGAACAACAACTTCACTGATAGGTCCTTCTAGTTCCTTCTTGACTGTAGCAACTACTTATTTGAGTAGTGTTCCTTAGCCTTCAATTTCTTCAAACAATAGGTAGGCCGCCTCCTGGCTCGGCTAGAGTTTCTGGGTGAATTCCATCACTCTGTTCTGCATGGTAAGAACGAGTTGCTGGGCAGTGTGTTGTTCCTAGGATCTCTTCATCCTCTCGATGGGTGACAGGAGCTTGAGCTGCGCCTTTACTATATCATCTTGCTTCTTTGCTTCCTGGATTTGGGACTCCAGTTTCTTCAACTCTAGGTATTTAGATAGTTGTTCATATATCTGTGTGCTTCTTCTACTTAGCTATTTACATTCTGTAGCAAGTGTTTTAATCCTCTCGACTACATTCTAAGCATTCAATTCTTGTTGGTCGCACACTTCTTGCAGAGTCTATGGTATGGTTTGAAGCTCTAATTCCATGACCCTTTATTGAAGTTGTTGAATAACTTCAACCAACTTCATCACTTGGTTCTCTATGGGCTCTTCGACATTCTTCTCTAAGACGGTCATAGAGAAAAATGCTTTGTTGACGGCTTCTTCAATTCCTATCTTCTTTGCCAGAAACTGCTCTTTCTCTTTTTGGATCTTCGCCCTGTCTTCTTCAAATTTTTCTTGGAGAGCATTCTTCTCTTGTTGCGCGGTTCTACGTTGTTCAATAAGTTCCTCCTGTGCTTTCTTTAGGGCCTAGGTGGCATGTGCCTTTTCTTCCTGAGCACGTCGAAGGTGTACTTCGACTGTATCAACAATAGTGTGGAGATGAACTGATTCATCTCTCACTTTTGTTGTTCCTTTTGGCAGAGGTGCAATAGAGGTTGCTCAGCTAGACTGGAGTGCTTGTTGTACTCCCTGGAGTGTGATCTCAATCTGGCTATACATTTGTTTTTGTTTTGCCTCCTGCTTCTCTATGATTTCCTTTGAAGCGTCATTGACCACTGCAACAATGAAATCAAAATCATCCAACGTGAGGGAAGTTCGCATCTTGGTTACATGGGTTCTTGGTCTCTTTCTAGAGGAAGATTCCAAAGGTGAGACCTTCCTTTTATTTGACGAGTATTATTCATCCTGAGGCGGTGGTACTTTGACTCTCTAGGTTTCTATACCTTCTTCTTGATCACCTGCTTCATCTGGTGTAATGGAAGTCATCCTTACAGATAGGCTGTCAACATCCTGGACTTCTTCAGTCTTCTTCGTTGACTTTGCTTTCTTTGTATTACTAGGCCCAGGTGTATCCTGCGCAGTTCTGGGGCTGTCGATGTTGGACATTTTTGCGAGGTCTACTGGAATAAGGAGTTTCGCTGACCATTCTTTGGTGATCTCTTCCAGGTATTCCTCCATCAGCTTATAATAGGACTGAAGTTGTTCCTGATGCTCATCAGGGCGTGGGGTTAGTTATATAAAGTGGTAGTTCGTACTAAAATTTATCAGAGGTCGGAATCTCTGTAAAGTGTTCGGGGTTATGCATGGTTCGCTCCTTATGGCTGCTTTCATTTGGTTATAGTACATGTGGAAAATGACATTTGATTTCCATTTCTTTCTCATGTTGTTCGAGTAACATAATGTACTGAACTTCATGGCTAGTGGATCAAAGGGGTTTAGGTCCAAGAAGGTTGTGCCTTATGGCAGCTCCCATGCAACAAAAGTGATCAGTATCAGGAGCCAACTAAAATGGAATACATGCCCCTGATCCTAGGATTCTCTACAGTCAATCTCTAGTTGAGTCACCAGGTACTTCGCCTAGTTCATCTGTATTCCCTCACCGCACTTTCCTGCGAGGTCAACTACAAATCCAAATACTTGTGTTGGTCAATTCTTGTGTACCAACTTCCCTACGATTAGTTGGCATGCGAGGCGCACTGTGCCACTTTCAATGGAAGCTACCTTGTAGCCTCTCGTGCCTTTCTCAACATCACCATAGGCTTCTTTGATCTTTTGCGCAAGAGCACGGTCTGCGGTCTTTCCATGATAGTGCTCATGGGGATCAGGGCCCTACATGCTAAGCCTGATGATCCTATTGATCAGTGCCGAATCAACATTTATGCGATGATCTAACCATAGGTATCCTCCGTGGTAACTTGCTAGCAGTAGTTTTACACAAGAATTCACCTCCTGGTGTCTGCTGAAGTGTGGTACTTTCATAACATTGAACAAAATAGACTGCGTGAGGTTCATCGTCCATTGGTGAGGGTTGAGCTTCGAATTCTTTCCCTTAGTTCTCATCAAGTACTTATATGGGGTGAGCATGTTGTAATCTTTACGATCCCCCAGGTTTAAGTCATAATACTTCATCGCTGTAACCTTGTCTTGATCTGTGCGGTAGGTGCACACTCCTTTCTATAGGTATGCAGTGACTAGGATGTATTCAAAGTCTCTAGGGACACTGTCCCTATTAATCTCATCGCTTAGAGGGGGTATGTAAGCTGGTAGGATGGATGGCACTAACTTCATGTTGGCTATGTCGTCCTTATGCTTAGTTCTTCTTTCTACGCCGGCTTGAGATGTTCCTGCTCAAGTAGTCGACAGGGAGGCTTGCACTCCTCCCATCGATGATGGTTGGACTCCGGTGGATATTCTTCTTTCCGACATGGTTCTCTCGGTCATTAACGCAATAAGGACCTCTGTGATGGATTCCTCAGGTTCGGTGAGCTCGTCGGACATATGCACTCGAGAAAGATAATGAGGGTAACGATGATCTCAAAATTTTTCACTACGATGAACAATCTTCTTGCAATGATCACTATAGACAATCACTAGTTCTGTGGGCTTCGATTTCTCATTTGGCAAAAGTGTTCTTCGGGCACGGCACGACGAGCTAAGTAGGAAATTCATCAACGGTATACTTGCAATGGGTGTGAAACTTTCATGAACGTTGATCCATTCGTTATGGCATGGTCCAACGGTCTGGTAGTGATCTTTTAATTATTTTCTTCCCATTTGAGGAAGAAGTCGAACGGGTATATTAGTCCAACGACTATATTTCTTTGTCAGAGCGAAGTGCCATATGTCATTGTTCTGGTATCCCAGCGAAGCTCAATTCCTGTGATTTTTCCTTCTACGAAGTTCCCTGTGGAATCTTCTATAACTTTTCGATCTTGGCTCTCTTCTTACTTAGCTTCCTAGCCTTCTTCCCAGTGAGCTTCATCTCGATCATCCTTTTTTCATTCTGATCCCTATCCTCTCTTAACATAGTCACTTCGCGATGCTGAGGTTATTTCTTCAGATCCAAGGGTAATACACCTTCATCATATGGATTAGGTATTTCGGTCTTCTTTGGTTCCTCTAATGCTCTTATAGATTCGACATCCAATTCCATGGTGTTTAATAGCTTAGATTTGTTCTCTTGTTCTTCCATCAAGTAGGCGATCTTTCTAGTCATAAATTCCATGAGTTCTTTCTTCTTTTGTTCTAGGGATTCCTTTTCTTCTTTTCTTTGGATCTGGTCTTTTTCAATCAATATTTTGCCTAACAAAGCTGGAAATGGGGCATAGCCCTAAATAAATTTAATAACTTCGAATTCTTCCTCTGTCGAAGCTCCATGGGTACTCATAGCTATCCAAGTAATCCTACCACATAGGGTTACCATTTTTCCTTTAAACAATCTTATTTTTGCTAGTGAAGGAACCATAACAAGCCTTCCTAGGGTTTCCCAAGTAATTTCTGTCATAATGTTCATATATGTTACCTCATCCACAACATAGTCAATTTCAAAGTCTCCTATTCTTACTTCGATTTTTTCCTTTTCTTTGAAGATCTCTGACAAACTGACATCTTTATGTTCATCCAGGGTTTCTTTCATTTTCAGCAACATAATCTCTGATTCTTTCTGGGGTTCTTCTATAATCTTAGTCTCTTGATCTCCTTCAGGGTTTTCTTGCTCTTTATTCAACTTTTCAAGTCTAGCAATCATTCTAGGGCAATCCTATACTTCATGGTCCATGGCCTTACAATATAGGCAACTAGGGTTTCTCCCAGAGAATTCCTTAGCAATATGTCCTGGTCTTCTGCAACTGTAACAAAGAGTTAATCCTCTCTTTCTCTTCAATGATCCCCATTTTTTCTTATACTACGTGCTAGGATCATAATGGCGAACCTGCAAAAATTTCTTTCTAGGATCCTACATCCATTGGTTAGTCCAAAAATTCATTCTATGCATAGGTATAACATATCTATCATTATTTTTATCAGATCTATTCATATCAAACGTTCTGTCATCTAATAATGCCCTAGTTTTCAAGCTAGGACAAAATGTATCAAGCATACCTAAATCCATACTTTAGAAACAAAAAATTTCACCTCTTTTACTTCTATAGGGCACAAATCTTCCATATCTAAGAGATTTTAACGATTCTTACCTTTATTGGAGCACAAAGCTTCTAGATCTTACTTCTTTTCTTCAGTATCAAACTCTTTTATTGCAGATCTAACTTATTTCCTTCAGATCTGTCCTTCCTTCTTCATCACAGATCTTTTTAGATCAAGTGGATCACTGCGCACTAGGGCATAGATCCATGCATAGAGCTTTTACAATTTTAGGACGAATCTTTGCACAAAGCTTCTTCTGCTTAGTTCCCAACAATCATAGTTTTAGTCCCAGCAATAGAAACATTTGTTGGCACAGGAGCAGACCCGGGGTCAACTCTACAACATCGAACCAACAAAACCCTAACTACCAACCCTTTCGGTAACACCTGCGAAGAAGATGAAGTCTCACCTGAGGTAGAGGCAGGGGTGGTTGTAGGACTCAGATGTCTGCAAACTTAGCTGGGACATAGACCTATGATTATAACACTTAACATAACACTTAGTAGTTAATATTCATCAATATTCAGTCTTATTATACTTCACAAATAGCACAGAGAATCGTAACATTTACTTAGATCTAAGATTTTTTAGCACTTAGTAAAACAGATCAGATCCTATAGATCATCACTAAGCATATTCATACATATCATAGCTAACATTCATTCATAGCTCATAATAACAAAGCATAAATATATCTATCTAAACACATCAAAGCGCTAATCAAAGGAAGAGACAAGCATATCAAGTCGAGGCACAGAGCACAACGCACAGATTTACCGTGGTTCACCCCCACCCTAGGGCTACATCCACAAATTCTTCTTCTTTATTAATGTCTTCAATCGGTTACAACACAGAGCCTCCAAACCTTACTGCGCACAGGACAAAATATCTGCACAGCTCGCTAGATCCTTCTTCCTTGCCTTACAACACAACTCCTTCTACAGTGTCAAATAGGGACTTTCACTCAACTCTGCAAGTCTTACACAAAATGCACAAAGCCTTACAATACTCGATCACACAGATCCAACTCTTATCACTTTAGCCAACTTGCACTAAGCAATCACCAAGTGCACTAAGAAAGCACTTCTACTATTTCTTACATTGCCTATCTATTTATACATTACAAAAGTGGGCCTAAGCGTGGGTGAACCCATGGGCCGACATCCCTTCCCCATTACATTAACCCAGAAAGCTAAAAGGACCCAAAAAGGGGTCTATCTTCCACGATTTCTTCTTCGCGTTGCGCTCCATCTTTGAAAAGCTATCAAAGTCCCAAAAATGGTCAAGTATGACCAAGTGTTCCTAAAAAATTGGTCAAGGGCCAACACTCACCCATTGATTAGACTTGGCTAGATTGGATCTACACCATTGATATTTTAGGGTTTGGCCAAAGGGGGATAAAGGAGGGTATAGTGCATTTATGAGACTCAATTCTTCACTTGTGAGAAGAGGAGATGAGAAGGAGATCTTGGGCATAGATCTTGAGGAGAGGAGGGCACACTTGCATTAGAGTTTGAGAAGGAAGCTTTTCTTGAGTAGAGGGATCTTGGAGAAGTTTTCCATGGATTCTTGGATACTATCCTAGAGGAGGGAACATACTTGTGGTGGAGGGCACATTTACTAGTGGAGAGGGGTGCAACCTTGACAGGAGGGCGCACATCTAGTAGAGGAGTCTTTACCCATTTCTTGGAGGCTCACTCATTATGTTGTGGCTTAATCTAGATCTATGGAGGGATCCATTGTGAGTGAGGGTGCATGATTTTAGGAGGAGGGCGCATTATATGGAGGAGGGGAGGAGGAATGGTGCACATACTAGAGGAGAGGCACATTATTGAGAATAGAGGGAACATTCTGGTGTGGGAGAGGCCCTAACCTTGTGGAGAGAGTCATTCACCTTGGATAGGTGCACTCTAGTGTTTAGAGGGTGCAAGGGTGAAGGACGATGCTCTATTTTAGTTTTTGCATGAGGAGGGGGTGCACTTGAGGAAAGGGGTGCACCATCATCTTGGAGAAGGATTTATTGAGAGGAGAATGCTACTACAAAGGGAAAATACAAAGGAAAGGAAAGTTCAAAGGAAAGCAAGAGAAAAGGAAAAGAAAAGAATCAGAATAAAGACAAAGCAAGAAAAGGGAAGAAAGGCTTACCAAGGCGAGGGGTGTCTTACTTAACAAGGCTTGTGGGGAGGTCTTCAAGGAACTCCAAGGCATCCGAGAGTGGTTTTTTTTGTACCAGGTTCACTTGTATATGTTTCCTGTGTTGTACATTTTTCTTTGAGCCCTTCTATATATATTTGCTCCAAACTAGTTTTCCCCATGGGGGGGGTTTTCCAGGGTCATGTTGACCAAAAACATATGTGTCAATTTCATGCATGCTTAGAAGTGTAGATCAACATTTTAAAGTTAAATATCCAGAGGTAGTGTTATTTTTTTTTATGTATATTGCATGTGCTAACATTGAGTAAAGAAAACACTTTCAAGGGCACCTCAAAAGGACACTTAACCATCAAATATTGAGTTGAAAGTTTGGTGATTGTTTTCTGTCCTAAAATAGCAGCAAAGGAAAACCACAAAGTTGAAACTTAGATCCATACTAAGGTCAAAGATGGAACTTAGTTGGTATCCTCATAGGACCTCAGAAAATCTACATGGTATCAAAGCCAATGGTGGCTTAGACTTGCTAATTTTTGAGAATTTTCGTGGACAGTTCAGGGCATATTTTGGACAGCGTGTTGATAGAGTTTGTGGACAGCTTGTGGGAAGATTTTTTGGATAGTTCAGGGATGATTTTTTTGACACTTTTGGACAACCTATTTTCACACCTGCGTGGAAAAGAGTGAGTCTGTATTTCACGACCTCTTTTCACACCTATATTTCTAGGAGTGAGTTTGTTGTTCATTTGCCTCTTTTCACACCTATGTTGACATGAGTGGGGCAATGTTCCTTTGTAGTTGGAGCATCATTTGGAGTGTAATTTGGCAGTCATGTCAACATCTCATATGTGTGTAGAGGATAGGCTAGTTGGAGCTAGAAACTGGTCGCCTTGGAAGGCGAGGATAGTCTTTGTCTTGGAAGACCTTGAACTATGGGATATAGTTAAGGCACCTGTGGTTTTTACACCTGCTACTACTGCCATCTTGTTATAAGAGTTCAAGAAGAGGAACAACAAGGAAAAGAGGACAATATGTGATTCAGTGAGGGATCAAATCATTCCCCACTTGACTGGTAAATCTTGGGAATATGAGATGTCGACATCTCTATGTAAGTGTTATCAGAGCTCTAATGATAACCGAAATATGGTTCTTCATGATCGAATGAGGGGCATTCACATGCTCCAAGATGAGTTAGTTACTTATTTTCTTGGTCATTACACTGAGATCAGAGATGATATTAGATTCATTGGAGAGGTGGTGGAACCCAATTCTATGGTGAGGACAACCTTAAACAAATTTACCAAACCATGGGGTCCATTCGTTCATGGCATTGTTTCCATGGAGGTCATGCCCACATGAGAGAGGATGTGGGATGGCTTTGTTTAGGAGGTGACTAGACTTGTGGAAGCGGCTTCTGGACATCATCAACAGAATACAGTGGGGGGTGATGAGGACCTTTCTCTTTGGACAAAGGGAAAGAAGAAGACCAGATGGGGAGGTCGGTAGGGTCCCAAGTTTGGGGCCCCGCCATGGGGAGGAGAGAGAAGTAGAGGGAAGAAGAGAGAAATGGGCACAATGAGATACTTTTCTTTTGGAGATATGGGTCATTATGTTGGACAATGTCTTAAGAAGAAGAAGATGCAATAGGATGTTTCAGCAACGACAACATAGGATCTTGAGTTCGATACACAGTTTACGAGAGAGTGTGCATTCACCAATTCTTTTTTAGCTATTGCACCATCTAGCATCAAGTTGGGAGACAAAGTTAAGGATGAAATAATGACTCATAGTAGTGATTCAGAGGGATCTCACACTCAGGTTTCATGGACACCATATTCAAAGAGAGTGACTGGTCCACCTAGGACAACTTTAGTTTCAGAGTTATCGAGACAGAGGGTTGGTGTAGGGGCTTCATAGCATCAGAGGTTGATGAGGAGGAGCGGTTGGGAACCACAAAGGATTGAGCCTCACTTGGCTACAGAGACGAGAAGATTAGGTTCTGGATCCACTTCAGGTGGAAGCTTCTTTGAGAGGCCAAGTTTATGATCTTGGTGAGATGCCGAGATCCAGGTACTCTTGTGAGATACCAAGAGGGGGAGACTCTTGGTGACATGCCAAGAGAGTGACTCTTGGTGATATTCCAAGAGAGTGAATCTTGGTGAGACACCAAGAGTAGTGACCATTGGTAAGATGCCAGGAGGTAGATATCCTTGGTGGGAGACCAAGGTGGAGATCTTTGGTTTGATACCAAGATCTAGGTGATCTTGGATAGGTGGAGAGAAACTTCCATATATATATCACATAGATTGAGAAAATATGTGTCAGAGACTAATTTCAGTGATCAAGGTACATCCATACTCACCGAGTATATTCCAGGAGGAAACCATGTCCACTATAGGGATGATATTGGTGGTGACGGGCACTTTCCTCGGTAAGAGGGAGTGTTGAGATTTGGGTACCTTGGAAAGTGGTCCCCATGTGTTTATGAGTCTCTAAACAAAAAGGGGGAGACTATTACCCTTTTACTTTACTTTATGATTCTAATTTCACTTTGGCTTAGGAGAATTAACTCAAAAGTGAAATATGTCACTTAATCATTAAAGTGACAATTAATTCACAAAGTGGCTGAATTAATAGACAAATAAAACTGCGGAAAGTGGGTTTCCTTAGTGAGATTTAGGGATTGAATCTCACCCATTGATTAGACTTGTCTAGATTGGATCTAGGACATTGATCTTTTAGGGCTTGTCCAAAGGAGGCTAAAGGAGTGTATAGTGAATTTATGAGACTCAATTGTTCACTTGTTAGAAGAGGAGATGAGAAGGAGATAAAATATTGAGGAGAGAAGGGTGCACTTACATGAGGGTTTGAGAAGGAAGCTTTTCTTGAGTAGAGGGAGCTTGGAGAAGTATTCCATGGAGGCTTGGATACTATCCTAGAGGATGGAATATACTTGTGGTGGAGGGTGAATTTACTATTGGAGAGGGGCACAAACTTGAGAGGAGGGTACACATCTAGTAGAGGAGTCATTACCCATTTCTTGGATTCTCACTCATTATGTTATGGATTACTCTAGAGCTATGTAGGGATATATTGTGAGTGAGGGCATGTGAGTTTAGGAGGATGGCACATTCTATGGAGGAGGGGTGCACATACTAGAGGAAAGGTGCATTATTGAGACTAGAGGGTGCATTCTAGTGTGGGAGAGGCCCTAACCTTGTCGAGAGAGCCATTCACCTTGGATAGGTGCACTAAAGTGTTTATAGGGTGCAAGGGTGAAGGAGGGTGCTCTATTTGAGTTTTTTCATGAGGAGGGGGAACACTTGAGGAGAGGGGTGCACCATCATCTTGGAGGAGGATTTATTGAGAGGAGGAGGCTACTACAATGGGAAACGAAAAAGGAAATTCAAGTTCAAAGGAAAGCAAGAGCAAAGGAAAAGAAAATTGCCAGGATAAAGACAACAAGCAAAGGGAAGAAAGGCTCACCAAGGCAAGGGGCACCTTACTTCAAAAGGATCATGGGGAGGTCTTCAAGGAACTCCAAGGAATATGAGAGTGGTTTCTATTGTACCAGGTTCACTTGTATATGTTTCATGTGTTGTACATTTTTATTTGAGGCCTTCTATATATATCTTCTCCAAACTGGTTTTCCCCATGGGGGCATTTTTCTAGGGTCATGTTGACCAAAAACATATGTGTCAATTTCACGCATTCTTAGAAGTGTAGATCGGTATTTTAAAGTTAAATATCTAGAGGTATTCTTACTTGTTTTGATGTATATTGCATGTGATAACATTGAGTAAATAAAACACTTGCAAGGGCACCTCTAAAGGACACTTAACCATCAAATATTGAGCTGAAAGTTTGGTGACTGTTTGTTGTCCTAAAAAAATAGCAAAGGACAACCACATAGTTGAAACTTAGAGCCATACTAAGTTCAAAGACAAACCTTAGTTAGCAGCCTCATAAGACCTCAGAAAATCTACATACACCTCATAAAACATTGATGATGATGAATCACTTTGATTGGGAGATATGTGGCTCAACCAGGTGTCGCCCCCCCATGAAACAAGTACCACATAGCTATTCATTTGGACCAATGGCACCCTGTAATGTTTTTATGGTACCTTGTAGATATCATCAGTAACATCACTCAAATTTTCATGCATTCTCAAATTTGAAAAATCTATATTATCATAAGGTGACACATGGATCTGAATAGTATAAAAAGGGATTAAATGGGTTTTGATAGTTTTATTATTGAAATTGTTGCATATCAAGCCTAGAATCAAAGTTTATAATAGTGACTCTTGAAAGATATCCATACACACCTCATTAGATTATCAAAAAAGGTAATTCATACTAACTCAACTCCTACTTTTCATCTATCCAGTCAATTTTACCTATAGCAGTGAAGAAATGGAAACTAAAGAAATCCTTATCCAACCCCAAACTCCACAGAAACAACCAACCACCCAAGACCATATAGAGGATAGAGAGGGTTACATTTTCAACCATGTTTTGTCTTACCATTACCTTTACCAATTGTTTCGTGGTGCTCAGATGGATGCTAACGTTGGGAGAGAATATTTGTTTTTGTGGGAATTGAACCTAGCCCGATCTATAATTTCCCAAACCTACAAATTTATCAAGCTGGTTGAGTGGTGTGCTACCAATTATGATGATAATAAATAACATATAACCATTGTAGATGGGTCTAGGGTCATTTTACCAATTTCAAAAGAGTATAATTCCCAAGTAATCCATTTTTATGATCTTGTTACTAAGGAACCTTTGGATGATGATCTACTAGCTTCCAAGTATCAAGAATTATCTCAACTGGAAAATGATAACTTGTTAGGAAAATTATTACCTGCAAATACCCCACTTCCAACCAACCCACCTCCATTCAAATCAGTCATTTTCCTTGACATAAATCGACAAGTTGTTTCCATGATTTGTCAAACTCTTGGTTATGAGCATGAAAAAAGTGTATATGATTCCATTCTATGCCTTTTTTCAGTCTTGATTCCTTTGGAATTCATTGCATGTACAAAGTTTGATTATGTTGAGTTCTTAGTTGGAGTAGTTAAATTCCAATTGTCTAGCTTTCACTATACAAAATATTTTAGGTATCGGACTCACCTGGTCTATCTGATATTTTTGAATAATTCTTCTTATTTTAAGATTTTGGGATTCAAGGTAACAAAAGTTTTAGGAAGCCCCAAACCTATGGTTGAATGGACTAGAGAAATAAGAAGGAAGGATCACAATTAAGGTTTTACCCTTTTGTTAATAAATTCATGCGTTATTTTTACACTCTCATCAACATGATAGAACCTCCTAAGTGTTACACATCAAGTACTAGGTCTGTGCTACCTCTAAAATCTACCCCAGCATAGGGGAAGTCCTCAATAACCATTAGTTGCCTCCTCCACCATGCGAAGAAGTCAATAGTGAATCTGAAAGCTGAGGGATCATTCCCCAACCCAGGGGAAAGGTTGGTCCACCTCTCCATACAAGGATCGATGGCAGGATGTTCGATCAATACAACCTATGGTTGCATCTGTGAGACCCGCTCTAAGAAAAATGCAACAAAAAAGGAAGCGTATCTAAATTGTTTATGTCTGTCGGTCCTGCATTTGGATATTTGTTCTTTGACATTCTTGAGGAACCTAACACTCCAATTGAAAAATATGGGTTCTAAACACTATATGGAATAAGAGATCTATGATTTATAAGCCAAGTGATCACTGGTTGTCCCCTCCAACTTGGTGATGGAAAATATAATGGATTGAAGTGATAAATATCTCACATCCTTTATCACAATCCATCCTCCCACCAACCATGACCCTGGTATACAATGCTTGACAACGTATGCCTCGGTCGGGTGCAGAGTATTCCAGTGTTCGAACAAGAGTATGGGTGTCCCTCTCCTCAAGATCTCCATAAGAAAATATATGTCATCTTGTTTGATTTCAAGCATGTGTGGTCCGATTCGAAATGATTTCTCAACGTCATTCCATAGACCAACCAAATACTCAAGAAAAAGTACTTATTTTCTCATGTTTTGAAGATTGAAGTATTTGAGAAAACCATAGTTTCACAAGGACCCCCTCGCTTGAGGGTCTTGGAGATAGGAAATATCATCGAACTCATGCTCACACTCTTTACACTCTATCATGGCTAGCTATAGATGAAATCTGCAATTACAACATCAATCATCATTAGTCAAACTCTTATGGAGACAAATTGCCTCTATTTAGCCAAAACATCAATGAAATTTTTAGTTTTGCACCTAGCTCTCCCTCAAAACAGCCTATAGAGTGCTAGTGTGCCATAAACATATGCACCAGTGCACTAAACTCTTGGTCAGTGCTCCTCTTAGTGCCTTGAGGGAGTGCCAATCTAGTTCGATGCTCTAGGGCCTCCTAAGGAGCCTAGAACACTCAAACCAAAGTTCAAAATGTAGTAATAAACCATGAAAAAGGACGAGGAGGAAAAAAAAAACTAACCTGGTTTAGACGAATCTGAAAAAGATCGCTCACAACTCCCACAATCGTCGCTCAAAAAACACTCCAAAGAGGTGAAAAATCCAAAATCTAGAGGATAATGGTAAAAAACAAATGGTAAAATGAAATTTTAACCTATTTTGATATTTGATAGGTTTATTTAGATATTTTCTCCTAATTATAAAGTAATGTTTTTGGGTTTTTAATCATCTTTTCGAGAAATTACTAATGTTTTATACCTAGAACAATATGTTTTTACACGATTTCAAGCAACGTATTTCGGTAACCTTGTAACACTAACGAGCATAATATTTGTTATTTATTGCGCTCACAAATACATGAGAATGTAACCAAGTATACTTTAATCACTTTTTCGGACTCGTAAAGGATACGCGAAAAAGCAAACCCTTGGAGTCTTCTTTAAGCTCTTTTCAGACTCTCTAAAATGAAAAGATTGTCGAGTGATATTTCTTCCTTTCACACTCATTAAAAGGTTCGAAAGGGTGTCTTACAAAGGGACAACCCTGGATTCACCTTTAAGTTCTTTTCAGACTCTCTAAATGTGAAAAACCATCAAGTTTTCCTCTTCTGGACTCACTAAACTACACATTGAAGGACCCATCATAGAACGAACCCTTACTTCTTACAACTCATTAAACAAAGGAAGATGAACTTACTGAAGGTGAGTTATATCAAGCATGTGTTATCCTCCTCGAGCTCATTAAATTAAAAAGAGGTACTCATCTATCTGGATGGGGGAAAAATCGAAGGAAGTAGGTCAAGTTTCTTTAGAACGTTTGTAAACAGCTCTTGCAGTCACCCTTGAACACGACACTTATTTTAACCTCCACACCGAACACTTGGATAATTTGCTAAAACCTCTATACTGAACCAATCCTATGATTCTTTCCATTCCTTTGAGTCATCCAAAGAATGTCATCGCACCCACTGCATTATGTTTTAGTCCACTCTGCATTTATGTCGCCAAGTCTCATGTCATGCCTCAGTGTTCAAGGGAATTATCCACCTTGGGAGTCAACCATCTACAAAATTACCAGTTTCCATACTTGTTTCATTCTATAATTCATTCGCTATATCTCATCACTTTCCTATGTCAGTTTCATATCGATGATGGGGGATACATCAAGGCCCTCCTTCGATGAGTCTTTTCTTGTCGACTTCAACACATCATCTGGGAATTAGACTTAGAAACCAGTTAGTAACTTGGTGTTATAAAAATAGGACCGTGGAGAAATAAAATAAAACAAATGCGGAAACAAAACCCAGAAGATACACAATACAATAGCGACACAGATTTACGTGGTTCACCCAATGTGGGCTACGCCCACCATAGAAATTTACAGGTCTTTCCTTTATTATTATCCATCAAATGGAGGGATACAACCTACAACAAACCCACTGTAACTTCCTCTTCTTTCTCTCACAGTCTCCTATCTCAGAATACAATATTCGCCATAATGCATAGCTGCAATACATTTCCCTCATAATAGAGGGTTGCCTTCTAGGGAAAAAAACCCTAACATCATTTATACCATTAGATCTGCAACCTTATAATGAACGGTCCATATTTACAATGAAATTACAATATACTTTTACAAGTCAATTTTTCCTTTGGGGCCCCGCTTTCCCCCAGACCCCTCATCCGGGGGGATAGCCCCCCCAGACCCCACAGAGGGGGTAACCCCCCTCTGCACTCCCCCGCGTGGAAGAGTGTACATTCTTCTGGGGTGTAAAGTATTCATGGGGTATAAACACAGCTAAAAAAAAAGACCTCTGAATCAGGAAGATAATCAGGCTCCACAACCAACACTTGGGACATGCATGCCTCAATAACATGACTCCTCTCTTCTGATAATAGGTTTATATCATTGAACTATGATTAGATGATTCCACAAATGTTTGACCTCAACTCATTTATTCAAATTCACTGGAATGTACTTAGGTACCTTGGGATTCATTGACATAATTGGTGATTTCCCTCGCACTTGTTAACAGTTCACCATAATGACTAGTAATCAAGTGGTTTCTACCGTGTTCGACATCAAATCATCTATTTACATGGATAGATTCATACTACGTCACAAGATCCATGATTCTTCACCTTCCTTATACTGGAAATGCTTTGAATCAACCGTTCAGTTCCATTTGAAGGCTATAAATGGGCCATATCCAAGCTGTCGAGAAGGAGAAGAATTCAAATTTTGAGAGAAAGGTTACTCTGGAGAAATTATTCACTCCGTATTCAGTTTGCATCCCTTTGTCCTTTTAAGTCTGAACACATTGTTCATCCCCCAATATCTTCCCTCTTTTATGGAGAACTTCATTGTCTCTCTTATATGAGCTTGCCTTTGGTGGAGGATTGAAGTGGTGGAGGCCCAACTAGAAGGGACTTAGTTTCCCGGTTCTGAGACATTCTGACATGGAATTTTGTCATTCATACACATTTGTTGATCATATTTTAATAGAAATACTCTTTTATCATCCAATTAATGTCTTGCAAATATTTGAATTTTTAATCCATGGGAATATTTGTTTTGAATATTGATGGATTACGTTATTATATTTGATAAATTTATATATTATCACAATATGCTTGTGTTGGTTGTTGAGGACAAGTTGTAGGTGTATAGCTTTGAGTTGAGTGCTCAACGATGGTCTTCATCAAACGTCCGGATAAGGTAGGATCTTTATCTTGTCTTGATAGCATGTTTGTTTATATAGCATACTTGATATTAGAGTTTATTTATGTAGTCATTCCATCTATTATGGTTTACCCCATGCCATAGAGTGATTTTCCTCATAATAGAATTGACGACCATACTAGGGATTGAATCTTCTTTTCGGGGTTTGGAGTGTTTTAATTTTTAGATTTCTCTTGATTAGCTTGAGTTTCCTTGTAATATGATGTCTTGACAACTTATTTTCATTTTGAGTTTGAGTTTATTGGCCTTATCCTTAACCCGACAGTGTTTTAATACACATACACGATTTTTTCCCTTGACAAACGCGTACATATGCAGTTTTTTCCTAGACAGTCACATACATCATCCTTTTTTGATTGATTTTTGAGTTTGGTGTTTGTTGGATGAGTTTTGATGGTTGTTGAGTCTTCTTGGGCCTCTTTCATAACTGTTGAGTTCCTGTAGGGTGATAGGAAACCTTTCATTGGTTGAATTTCCCGGTGGTTTTTATTTCTGATCATCTTTTTCATTGGTTGTCCTTGCATCTTGGGCTGGGTGTTTTCTTCTTGATATCCTGCTTGGTTTGCATCTTTTTTATTACAGTATGGTTCATATATCATGTTTTTGTTCAATCCTTTCATTTTCATTTCTTTATATTGAAAATAAAAAAAAATATACATTTTGCATTATGGAATTTGATCTTTTGGGTTCTTATTATTGATCTTGATACATGTATGGAAATATTGCATCTTATTTGAAATTGTAGAGTTGAATTGGAAGTTGTGTTTTGAAAAGATTATCATTTTTTAGAATCGAAGTTAGGACTTTGCATTATATTCATATTCATTTATTTTACTTGTTGAGTCATAACATCATCAATTTCACAACCACATATTTTGAGTAAAAAAAGCCACTAAAAGTAACGTTGATAAATTTAAAATTGATTAGAAATGATTTTACTTTTCAGGGTACACAATATAGAGCCTTGGAATAGGATTTTGTGAGTAAACTTCTCCAAGGCTATTAAACTAAACATATGTTTCTGACTAAGGGAGTGGTGAAATCCATTGTATAATTGGCGACGTCAGGAATCTCCGCTCACACCAGACTTAAGCACAAGATCACACAAAGTTGGTTGCATAGATATCCCTCTAATATCTTCTTAGCGTTAGAGATATTTCTGGGGTTCTATTCATATCTAGGGGTATTGCTAGTGCCTTTACCCCTGTCAGAGGTGGCGATTTCAATATTTTGGGCTTTGTTACCCTACCCATACAATGGACTTGACTTATGACTATTTTCTTACGTAGTGGTTATATCATGGTGGATTTAGCTTCTTGACATAGGTATCCACATAGGTTACTTGCAGGGGTTATTCTGCAGGTACCCTGGGTCAAATAAAGTTTGGAAAACACACAACCTTTATGGAGGATTACCTCTCCGGGGGAATCTGACTGACTGCACTGCTTATCCCACGAGGGCCCTTATAACTGATTCTAATACCTCCGATATTTTGAAGGGAGTCTCAATCCCATATTGGGTGAGGCATACCTACTTTAGTGAGGGAGGCCCCTTTCAACCACTATATCATGTTTGTGTGCATATTGGCCTTTTTGTTTATTTTGGTGTGCTCTTTGATTGTTAGTTGGCATTAGGATTTGTTTTATATCTCAATTCTTGAGTCATCGTGGATACAAACCCGCTTCCTCAAAGGTCTCACCATTTTTTGAAGTTACAACCGCATCTTGAATCTTTTCCTTATAAAAGGCATAAATCTATCAATTGTGGTACACACCCCTCCACCTACCAGACTTGTGTTCATACAAGTATGAGTATTGAGTTGAGTCAAAAATATACTAGGAGTCCTTCAACTCCCATACCTACCATAGTTAATGGAACCCCTTCTACGCCTTTGAAAACTACAGTTGTAGTGCTGGGGGTTCCAGTCATCACTTCGATACAACCTATGGTTTCTACTAAACCTATAGTGACGAACCCTTTTGGGTCTATATTTTTGGTACACCTAGGTACAATACTCAGTCCATCCCTATGACCTATATCCATTTCTCTTATAGTATTCTGAATCTCACATCGCAATTTTCGTCATCCATTCTAGTGATAAATACAAATCCTAGCATTGGACTTGGGGGCATGGCTCCTCCACATATTCCACTCTTGTTTGGTGGTTCTCATATTCCCCAAACAAATCCTATGGTTGGAAGCCAACCTCCTTTTCACCATGGGTCTAATACTAGTCTTAATGCTCATGGATGAAGTAATCAACTAGGTGGACAAGCCATTGCTTATGTTCCATCCTTCACACCTACCTCCTACACATCGATTCCGACCAACACGTTTGGCATGACAAATCCACCTCTATCCTCCAGATTTCCACCTAGAGGAGGTCAGTTTCATAGTTTGGGAAACCCCCAACCTAGATATACTCTGGCTAAGGGAAATATTTATAACCCTCATTATAACATTCCATTTGGAATGGTGCCCAACCAACCCATTATGAATCAATTTGGAGGGGGGTTTTACAATCCTGGATAGGGCCATGGTGCATACCAGAACCCTAGGTGGGATTTGATTCCCCAACAACGACCTATCCTGGGAGAATGGGATCAAATTCCACAACCCCGACTCCCTTTTCTGGCCACGCTTAATTTTCTAGACTTATCAAGATTAATGAATGACACAGTGCATCATGACCCGACATGGCCCCAAATCCCCACCAATATTCCTTCGAATATTATGAAATTTGAGGAAAAGACTAATGAGGATCCTCGTGATCATGTCACCACTTTTGATCTTTGGTGCTCTTCCAATTCCATTAATTATGATTCTATTTGTTTATGATCGTTTCAACTCACCCTCACAGGGGTTTCAACGAAATGGTACATAGAACTACCGGGTGGATCTTATGGGAATTTTAATCAGATGGTTTTATTCTTCCTAAACCACTTCCAATTGTCGGTTTGTTATGATGTCGGAATAGAATTTTTTTTTTCGCTCCTCCCGAACAAATTCACCCATATCTTTGATCACATCTAAGAGTGGTGTAGACGAAGGAGGTTGATCAAATCTTACATTCCTCCATAGTTCCTATTGGAATGGTTTCTTAAGTCTTTAATGCCTTATATTTCAAAGGATGTTTCTACATATAGGGTAACATTTGAAGAGGAAATGATTTTCAAAGGCCAACATTTATATCTCATATATGCTCAATCTAGGATGTTATACGAAATTCTTCCTGATGCACCAAGGTCAAACTACGACCCTAGGCAAAAGTCTGGGCCTCATGCCAATGGAATTATAGGCTCCACAAATTTTAAATCTATAGGCTTGGTGACAAGATAGTTGAAAGAGTTGTCTCTAAGCTAGTTTATAGGAGGATAAGCTTCATTTGTGTCCTCCACTCCCACTCAGTCGACGGATGTGAATTATGTGTACTCATCGACTAACCCAAATTGTAACCAATAACCAGGAGGGAATAAAAATAAAGGATGTGGTAATAATCGTAAGGGTGGCAGGAATGATAATAAAACCAATGACAACACTAACAATGATAGATTGAAGGTTAATGTTGGTGAGGGAAAGAAAGAGAAGTGAAAGGTGAAATTCCCTTGTAATATTTGTATTGATGATCACCTTACCCACTTATGCCCCAAACTTGAGGAAGCTGTGAGACTCTTATCTCTACCACCCATTGTGCCAACTAGTCCTTTTCTTCATAATCAACACATGGCCTTGAGCTCCTCTAATATCGGAAATGTGGCGAATGGGAATCAAAACCCACCGACGCATGAAGTTGGCCATCTATGCATAAATATGGTCAAGTCTCATATTAATGTAGCCACTCGATCTCGTGATTACAGTTCTTCACAGGTTGTTCTAGGTCTAGAGTAACCCCCTCCTCTAGAAGCAACTTTACATATCAAAAATCTAGAACCTCCACCTCGTGTTCCAAAAGGAGTACTCAAACGCTCTACCCACAACCCTAATACTAGAGCTACCCATAACTATTCTATTGTCGAAGATCTAGGTCAAACCCCTTGTGTGATGTTGGATTTGAAGATACTCAATATGTGTCCTTCACAAAGGAATTCCTTTTTATCTACATTAGGATATCTAGACCTGTGTGGCTCTAAGGTTATCAATTTTTACATTGTGGAGATTCATCCTCGCTTGCCTTACCACACGGCTTTCCAAATCCATGTGGATTACTCAAAGTATACCATCAAACGTATTGTTATGTATGAAGGTTCTGCAATGTGCGTGATGTCCCTAAATATGTTGGAAAGTCATTGGATCTCCAATCCTCTCTCAATATTCGACTACGTTGACCGCATTTGATGGTCTTTCTTTCCGTCCCCACAGTATTCTTCCTAACTTTCCGGTCCAGTTAGGTGGAAAGATAGTGGAGGAGGATGTTGAGGTGGTTGATGTGACCCTTGACTATAACTCATTGCCAGGGTGCAACTGGACTTATGCTATGACTGCAGTCATATCATTTGTTTTCTGTACTTTATGTTTTCCTCACAAAGGTAAAATCATGACGATTGATCATTTGTCCTTTGCGCAAGCTATCCCTAATGCATCGGTTGGACCTTTGATCCCCATGATCGAAAATTATCTGCTGGAAAATGAGATTATTGGTGTCAGAATATACTCCTCCCTTATGGGTACCTTTGATTTTGTGGCACCAGTTCATCACATTTATTCCATGTCTAGTAGATTTTCTTCGTCAATGAGGTCCATTCCTTTCCTCACTTTGTATTTTAATGATCCTTTGACCCTACCTTCCACGCCCATGTCTTGTGAAGGTCATTCACATATTGGAATAGAAATTCCACTGTCAGCAACATAGATAGTGTATCAGGCTGTTCTTGCCTCTTTTGTCGACCCATATCCTGTCTCCTCGCAGATGGACGAGTAGGATCCTATTCTTAAGCTCGTATGGGCCACTTCATCATATTTCTCACAAGATTTCCTCAATGATACTTTACCTTCGGATGAAGTGATCTTAGAGGCCATGAATGGTTAGAATAGACCATGGGATGATATGCATCATTTCTCTTACTTCCTCCCAAATCTTGTTAGGATCGAACAAGATGATTTTATATCTACCTCGAGTGATATAGTCAGTCACTCCATAGTTCCACTTGATAAGAACAACATTTATGCTAAAGGAATACTAACAAGTATTTCTCTTACCATCATGATCAATATCTTTCATATTCCTGGTAAAATTGAAAATGTATATATCGGTGCAGATTGTTCGCCTAAAGAAATTCAGATCTACACCGATCTCTTCAAAGAATTATGTGATTTATTTTCTTGTTCATATGAAGAGATTCCAAGAATCGACCCTCATATTATCGAACATGAGATTAAAACCTACCTTCATGCTAAACCTGTTCGACAATGACTTAGAGTTGTTATTCTTAGGAAGGCCCCTTCTATTAAGGCAAAGATGGAGAAACTGCTTAATGCAGGTTTTATCTACCCGGTTCCCTTGACTAAATGGGTATACAATCCTATTTCCGTGAATAAGAAGCAAGTAACCATCCGTGTGTGTATAGATTTTCAAAACCTGAATAAGGATTTTCCTAAAGACAACTTCTCGACACCTTTCATTGATCAAATTCTCGATGAGTGTGCAGGAAGTGAGGTTTTTTCTTTTATTGAAGGATTTTTAGGATACAACCAAATTTGGATCAAACTCAAGCATCGACATAAGATGACATTTATTTGTCCTTGGGGTACTTTATCATACTGGAAAATTCCTTTTGACCTTAAAAACGTATGAGAAACATTCCTACGAGCCATGACCTTCACCTTTCATGATCTCAAGCATATAGTCGAAGATCACCTCGATCATCTCACTACTCACTCTCACAAGAGAGTGGATCACTCTACCCACCTTCAGCTAGTTTCTGAGAGATGTCACTATTATCGCATCTGTTTAAACCCTCATAAGTTCATCTTTTGTGTTAGGTCGGTTCTTCTTTTAGGATTCTAAGTTTGTGAGACTGGGATCATGGTGGATCCTTTGAAGGTTGAGGCAATACTTCGATTGTCTCCCCCACACAATATTCGTCAGCTTCAAGTTTTACAAGGTAAATTTAACTTATTACATTGGTTTATAGTAAACTATGCCAATATTACTAATGGTTTCATGCATCTCTTGAATAAGGACACTTTGTTTATATGAGATGAGCGAGCCTAGGAATCCTTCGATTCTCTTAAGAAATCCTTGGTATCAACGCCTCTGTTGAAGCCTATGGAATACAATAGAGATTTCTTTCTTTATATCGTCACATCCAAAGGGACGGTTAGTATGCTTTTAGTTTAGGAAGATGATGAGCTCCATGAGCACATCATTTACTACATTAGTCAAAACTTAGTCGACCCTAAACTCAAGTACTCTCATGTTGAGAAGCTAGCTTTGGTATTCGTACATGCGGTTCAAATATTATGGCACTATATATTTCTTTGAAAAACTAACGTGGTTGCTAATGTCAATTAATTTCTGTACATCCTTACTAGGCGTATCATAGGGGGAAAATATAATAAATTTATTTTCATCTTGCAATATTTTGATCTTGATTTTGCTTTGGCAAAATCCAAGAAATCGCTAGTTTTTTTTGAGTTAATATAAAACTTCCCTCGATTGGATGAGGATGTTATTCATGTCTATTCATTCATAGATGAACACATTATCCTTGTCTCGTATTCATACCCCTAGTATGGAGACATTTTGATATATCTTCAAACCTTGAATTTATCTCAGCATCTGTCGAGAGATGATCGATGACATATACAA
Organism: Picea engelmannii; assembly: GCA_009831015.1. Lineage (NCBI taxonomy): Eukaryota > Viridiplantae > Streptophyta > Pinopsida > Pinales > Pinaceae > Picea > Picea engelmannii. Next base: position 320,509 of record ML776946.1, read on the forward strand.
TATCAAGCTAAAATATACCTTATCCTTGGAGACACTTTGTATCGTCAAGGAATAGATAATATATGGTGTCTTTTCTTGACTCACGAGGAGGCAGAGTCCATTCTTAATGACTGTCACAGTGGGGCTTGTGGTAGTCATTTATTCAAGCTTGTGACAACCCAACAGATATTGTGAGCTGGTTATTGTTTTTTGTATATCTTTAAAGTTTGTGTCGAAGAGGTCAATAAGTGTCACCCTTTCCATATTTTCACTCGGAAGATGCACTCTCATCAAACCCCTCTTCACGCGGTCATCGTCGTCGGTCCCTTCACCAAGTGGGGGGTGGATTATTTGGATTGCAACCCAGGTTTGGCTGGGGGGAATCAACATATTATCATGGTCATTGACTATTTTACTAAGTGGGAAGAGGCCATTCCTACAATTAAATCTGATGGTAAGAATACATCATTTTTCGTGTTCAATCAAATTATAGCCTGGTTCGAAATCCCAAGTGAGATTGTCACTGATCATGGCAGTAACTTTCAGAATGAAATGATGAAAGAATTAGCATCGAAACTGGGGTTTAAACATGGTCATTCTTTCCCTTACTATCCCCATGAAAATGGACAAGCAGAGGCTGTGACCAAGTCTCTCAAGACCATTTTGCATAAAATTTTAATCTAGAGAAAATCTTACTAGCATCTCATGATTTACCCTGCACTTTGGGCATATCGAACCTCGGTTAAGACTTCCACCCATTTTTCTCATTTCCAGTTAGTACATGGTGTGAATTCAATCCTTCCTATTGAATGTGAAATACTGTCTCTTATACTGGCAGTTAAGCTCCTACCTGACACTTCAGATCTCAAAGAATGCCTCGTACACCTAGAGAGCCTAGATGAGAAGCATCGAGATGCCTCTACGGCTATTCAAGTGAATAAACAACATGTGAAGGTCTAGTATGATAATTCTATATGTACTCAACAATATGTTGAGGGTTAATTAGTCCTCTTGTATGACCAAGCAAAAGAACCACTAGGGGAAGACAAGTTCAACCCCATGTGACACAGTCCTTATATCGTGTGACGTGTCTTAGAAAAAGGATCCTACGAATTAGAAGATTATGAAGGGAATATGTTGACTGAGTCGAGAAATGGGCTCTACTTGAAAATATATTACACTTGAGCCCTAATATTGGGTGTAACTCTTTGTATACTAGTGTATCTTTGTGTATATATATTTTCCTTTCTGTCATCGACTTGCTTATCGCATTTTCCCTTGGTTGAAAGATGTCAACGAAGTCTTCAATTCACTTAGTATTTATAGAAGGTGCTAGTTGTCATAGATGGAACTTGTCTTCCGTCGCTTGGGTCATTTACTCACCTGAGGGTCAACTGGTGTCTTCAGATGGTGTTTGTCTAGGGCCATCAATGAATAATGTGGTTGAATATAGCATCGTTTTAGATATTTTACGATGCAATTTCACATGGTATTTTTTCTTTATAAGTTCACCTGGATTCCTAGTTAGTAGTATGTCAGTTGAACGGAAGTTATCATGTGCGAGACCCTAATCTACTCCAACAATTACTACGGGTATGACTTTTGGAACGACATTTTGATTTTATTACTTATAATCACATACCCATAAATTCTAATTATGTATCAAATGCATTTTCTAATTATCTTTTAGATTGGAAATTTTCACATAACTAAAGTAAATAAAACACATTCACCAATGTACACATCATAATATAAGTAAAGTCGAAGACCAATGTTTTTTATATTTCATTTCTCCAAAAATATGGTGTTATGGTACAAAATTGGGGCTCAAACCCTCAAAATACGTATAAAATCGATCGATACAATGACCATGAAATATATGTCTGTGGCATAGGATGTGTGTCATGATAGTATACTACGACGTTTACGAGATTCCAGAAGAGTCACACCCAAGTGCGGGGCACACCCACCACTTTCCACTGCATCGCCTCTGGTAGATACTCTACCTAAACCATGGGAATCCTATGCGTGAAACGATACATGTTTCCCTACACATTTGAAGCACTCTCTCCACATCACCTCCTACTAGCTCATCCCCTAATTTCCTCTATCGGTGTCATGGGAATCCATCCAGCCATCACGGACCTACATATGCACAACAAATAGTTTTTGTTAAAATAATTAACACCATCCAAAAATAGTTTTGTTTTCTTTATTCTTTTTGAAAAACACAAAAAAATGAAATATATTTGAAAATTGTTTCATACCTATGTCTCTGTAGGTGGAAACTGGTGGAAATGGAAACTATGGATATCCTATGAATTTGATCCCTGCATAAGGGTAGTCATCCAAGGCTATCACCTGATGGCACCAATGGAAGAAGAACTCATTGTTGTAGGGGGTCAGTACCCTACCACCTCCCAACTGCCTCAGCACCTTGGTCCAACGTGACATGGATGGATTGAGTGATCTATGCAGAATGATGTCAACTCTAGGGCTCAATCCTTGAACCCACTCGAAGAAAAAATTACACAATATAGATGTGAACTCAAAGTTTCTCTTCCTACCATGTTTGCAGTCTTTCAGTTGGATCTTCATGTTTTCCAGTAGTGAGGTGCGCCAATCATACACTATGGGTCGTAAGCACTCCATGGAGTAGAAAATCAATGGCCTTGATGCTTGGTGCAATGAGGTCAAACCCATGATCTATGTAAGCACGAGAACAACGATATTTAAACTAAGGTTTTTGATCGCCCTAATGGGGAGTTGGCTCCCTACCTTTTCTATGCCTGCAACAAAATGAATGGCGAAGTAATCCTCTATGTTCATGCCACTCCTAGCTCCTATATATTTGAGGTTCACTACCTCACCCCAACGTGACAATCATGTAAGAAAGTAGATATCCTCGACTTCAATTCTCAATGGTTACCCATCGAGGTTGAAGGCATCTATATCTGGATCCCAAAAGTTCACCAACATTTGGAGTAGCCTCACTTGAGACCTCTTCACTTTGAGAGCCCAAAACTTATAAATAATACATAATTTTAGTGCTAATTGGGCCCCTGGATCTCTTTCCATAGCAACATCAACTTCCTCATGCTCTCTTTCTCTCCATTCAAGTACCATCCTGCAAGAAAAATCTATTTTTTTGAGTCAAACTTCTTTTAAAAACCAATTTGCGTACTTGTACGTAGGCTTTTGTGGTAACGGTCACATGTAGGGCTGCATATACGTGGGATATATTTCCCTTTCCCACCTACATGCATCCATATACGGGACCCGATGATCTATAGCCCGTGTAGACCCTAATTCCTAATTTGCACCTTAAAAAACTCAAAAAATGAGACCTAATTCAAAATTCTAATCTGCTATAAATGAAGAGGAGAGAAAGAGTACTTACTTGGTCCAAACAGTTTTCAATTTCGTCGCTCGTATATTCCACAATCGACACTTAAAGGTCGTGGCAAATTTGGTCCAAAATGCACTATTTGGTTAAAAATGTTAAATGGTATGGTAAAATTGGTTATTTTTACTATTTGTAGAAAATGTTTACCCACTTTACATAGTTTTTGCTAAATATTTTGGCCTAGTGGACTAATAGTGCAGTGGAAGGAGTTAGTTTTGGTGGTTTTATCCAGGGATTCTTACGGTTTCTAGCATCATTTCGCTCGTGTGTGACTTTGGCAAGTATTTTATTTTACCAAGAATATAGGATAAGACATCACTCCATTTTGCACACTTTCATTATAATATGACTACGATTAATATGCCTTAGGTGAGAACCCATTTGTTAGTGACATGGAACCTTCTTTATCCTACTAGAAGTGTTGGTAGTGAATGGGTAGAGGCTTACCAAACATAGGTTCCCTAGTTAGAAACTTTGTGCCATTCGGTGCACATGCATAGATTTCTTCCATAAGACCGGGAGTCCCTTATAGTTGCAATATGACTTTGCATTTGAACCTCATATTATCGCTTATAAGCATTCTAACCTATACTTATGGGACTTCTACTGAGTCTTGGTTAATCTCTTTTCTGACTCCATCAAAAAGAGAAAATATTGTCGAGTGAAATTATCTCTATCACACTCGTTAATTGGATTTGAAAGGATGTCTATTTGGTGTAAGTTTAACCCTTTTTTGGACCAAGTAGACTAATTTTGAAAAAGGAATACTCTAGTCACTAGTGTCCATAAGAGTTCTCCTAGGTATTGTTTTATACCTTTTCGGGCCTAGGGGACTAAATATTTGAAAAAGGAAATTATTTGGCATTAAGTTGTAATTGCACTCCATTATCCTGCTTGCAGTCTTGAGCCTATTGTCAGTTCCTGATTTCTTTCTATAAGCCTATTATCTCAGCAGTTTTCAAAATCATCCAAGAAGAGCCTTGTTTTTATCCTTGGAAACTTGACACCCTATACCCTACAAGGAAACATTCCCCCGAGTGTCCATATCTTTCATGCACCTCCTTGCATTGAGCATAGGTATGTTCCACTGTTGGAACTAGTTGCTTACTCATGACACTCATTTCCTCCTCTATATCATAGAATTCATTTTTCTATGAAAAAACAAAAAAGGACGAGCGAGAAAAGAATATTATCTCATGTTGGTAGCATTCGTTTCACCTTTCAATAGAGCGCAAAATTTTGATTCCACTTGTCATCCAAAGTTTGGGTTTAGCATGACCTTAGGAATATGAGCTTGTCAATTAAAATTTAATCCTTTGACTGGTTACTCTTCTAGTCCCTATGGAGAGTTTTATTGGTTCCTCCTAAATCACAAAGTTTCATTATCAATTATATTTTGTCATAGTCCTCCATATGTCTCATGCTCTTTTTCAAAGGATGTCTATAATCCTATGTTGGCCATTTCTCAGAACTATTGACTTTGCATGTTGGCCATACCCTTAGTGTGTCTCATAATTACATGAAGTTATAGTCCTACCGTGTACCCTGGTCCTACTTTCCTTATCAGTAGGTAACCTTGAACCTAACAGTCGACATCTCCTCATTGGTCGCTGACTAGGGAGATTCCCTTGTGTTCGACGACAATAAATCTATTCACACATTAGGATTTTTGCAGTGTCTTGGATGCCATTATCCTTATTGGTGGTTTCCTAACCTTTGTCAGTAGTTTTCCTTATTCGATACTATTCATAGGGTCTATTTCATGCACTACTTGCATCTTGTGCATGCGAGAGACGCATAGGGTCATTGGTTCATGAACATGTTCTTCATACAAGTTCCTTCAAATCATCAAGCTATTGATGTGTACCTCATGCTAAATCATGAGAGATTCCTTAATTCTCTCCTTTCAATGGGTCTTCTTCCATCGACTTCAACTCATATATTCTAGAAATGAGGCCTAGAGTCCTATGAGTACCTAGAGGATTGTAGTCATCAGTGGAAGGTTCTCTCACCATCGAAAGTTGGGAATACATCAAAGTCTCTTGATCGATGGAATATTCAAGTGTTTGACCTCAATACCTTTATTCACACTTGTAATAATGCACTTAGTGCCTTGATACCTACTTTCATTATCAATAGGTTGTCTCACGTTTGTTAACGATATACCTTAATGACCAGTAATCAAACGGAGTCTCATTGTGTTCGACCTCAACTCCTTTATTCACATGATGTTGATTTTCACCTTTGGTGGATTGTGTAGAATACTTGAAGACATCATTTCATAGTCATAGCTGTCCTGATTTATTACTATCATTCATTGGACCAATACCTATATGAATTTAGTGATTATGGGAGATCAAATTGTACTCCATTATATATTGATATCTTCAGATTGATTTTGAGACTAGTTTTCATTAGGGCTTGTTCGTGACTATGACAACCTATGGCATGTATCTACATTGTATTGTATATTCATGTCCATGAACAACTATTTGATATATTTCCACATGGATGAGAAATGTAATTCAAATTGGCATCCATGTGTACAAACTCATTATGGATTGAAATATTCTCATGAGTAACTAGTTCATCCAGCTGGGTCTCCATTACTCCACTTCTGGGAATTATAATGTATTTTTTCCATCACATATACTCCTATTACCTCACACATTAGGGGGCATATGTTATAGAAATATTTTCCTCACCCCATGCAACTTTCTCAGAAGGTATTTTCCATTTCCCTATGTAGACTTGAAGTCCCTTTTTGCAATTCCCAGAGCTAAAAACCATATTTTTCCACATAAACATGCCCTAAAAGCTATACAACATGTGTCTACATAGGTTTCAGCATTAAAACCCATGTACATCAGGTTTTGTTCCCAAAATTAAAAAATGGTTTCGGGTTTCCATGTCACATCATGAGATCCATGATCCTTGACCTTCCATATACTGGAAACTCTCCAAATTGGCCCTTTCGTTCCATTTGAAGGATATAAATGGGCCATATCCAAGCTGTGGAGAAGGAAAATAATTCAACTTTTGAGAGAAAAGTTACTCTGGAAAAATTATTCACTTCATATTGAGTCGACATCTCTTTATCCTTTTAAGTCTAAACACATTGTCCATCCCCCAAGCTCTTCCCTCTTTGATGGAGAAATTTATTGTCTCTCTTATATGAGCTTTCCTTTGGTGGAGGCCCAATTAGAAGGGACTTAGTTTCTCGGTTCCGAGACATGATGACATGAAAGTTTGTCATTCACACACTGTTTTTGATCATATTTTAATAGAAATACTTTTTTCTTGTCCAATTAATGTCTTGCAAATATTTTAATTGTTATTCCATGGGAATATTTATTTTGAATATTAATGGATTATGCTATTATATGTGATAACATTATATAATATCATCATATTCTTGTGTATCTTGGTTTTTGAGGACAAGTTGTAATTGTATATATTTGAGTCGAGTTCTCAATGATGTTCTTCATTGAACATCCAGATGAGGTAGGCTCTTTATCTTGTCTTGTTAGCATGTTTGTTTATATAGAATACTTGAGATTATAATTATTTTTTGCAGTCATTCCATCTATTGTGGTTTACCCCATGCCATAGAGTGATTTTCCTCATTACAGGTAACTATCTAGGAATCTCTCTAATGAGGTTCCTCTCACTCTTTACATCATATAAGGTAGCAATATAGAAACCGCCTTTACAAAATTCATCTCACTTATACAAGGTGGAAATATAGAAATTTAAAGAGTCTCTCTCACTCTTATAATTTACAATGATTGGATTATAGGCCTACTAATAGAATTTTAGGAGATTTACACATATGCATATTATATTTACAAATATACATATTTACAAAAATTTTAAAGATGGTTTACTTATGGACTCATTCTCCCCAGTGTACTAGGAGGAGTCTCGTAACTTCCGACCTCTGACAATGCCTCTCACACTGATGTTGAATCTAACACTGAATATGATGTTGAATCCAAGTAACCATTAGACCAAACTATAGGTATTCCCAGTAACCTATATAACATCTCCTTGCAAATACCAAGCACTATTGTTGTGTCTGGAGTAGCTTATCTTGAATACACAAGTACTCCACCAATATGGAATGCGACTACATAAGTATCATCTTCAAATGATGCAAATGAGAGTAGGTTTACCTTTAATCCTAGAATATACAACATATGTTTGATTCCCAGAAATCCTCCCGACTCAAGTTGTAATAATGCATATCCATATCCTCTTATTGCTTGTATGGTGTTGGTTCTATATCCCACAAAGCAATCTGTGTCGGACTCTGAGAAGGTAAAAAATATTGAGCTCATCCCAGTCATGTGGCGAGATGAGCCACTATCCAAGAACCATTCTTCGATATATTCATATATCACTTTTCCAAGACCAACCATCAGGAAGTATTCTTTCCCAAGATTTTTAGTAAGACCATTAACTTCATCTGGAGCTATTGTTTGTCTTATCGCAAGTTCCTTTACATATTTTATGTTCTACTTCAGACATAAGTGCATGTAAAGTGTCCAACACTTCTAAATTTGGTTTCCACTCTTACCACAATAAGAGTAGAGAATCTTATTCCATGATCCCTTCTTATCATTCCCCCTCTTCCTCTGACTTAAGAAATGATATACCTTCTTCTTGGAGGGATTTACTTGCACATATTTTCTTCTTCGACACTTCTCCACATCATGTTTTCTAGTTCCTTAGGAAGCACATGGATAGCTATACCATTCACCAGTAGAAAAAGTCTCCATTCCTTCTCTTGTAGCATGCACATCTTTCCCTAGAGATGACTCTCACATGTTACATTTCTATGGACTAGAATGTAAGGCCAATTATTGGTGTAGGACTTCTTCATTTGAATTTATCTTTTCTTCAGCTACCCTCAATCACTCTCCATCTTGATGGGGATATGACGAGTCTTATTTCTCGATCATGTTCTTTGAGAGAGATAGTTTGTCTTGAAGTAGAGACTTATCAGTCTCCACTTGTCCAACCTTACTCATTGATGGTCTCAATATCTGCAACTTTATTTCTAAATCATGAAAAATACTCATGTGAAAATATTCATGACATAACAGTCAATCATGCATCCTCTTCCTTTATTACTCAAGATCTTGCAACTACATCCTTAACTCATAATTCTCTCTCTATATTTTCGGATTAATGTTATTTTGTAGCCTCAATTTCATGAGAACTTTACTCATCTTTTTTCCCTGATAAGAGTCTTCAATATATTCACCTACTGAACTCTGTGATATACTCACAACAACAATGTTAGGGACCTAACCTCCCTAACCCATCACATAGGTAGAATAATATATTTTCCATGTAATAAATGTCAATATTAATAAGGCCTAGTAATAAGGAAGAATAAGTCAAATGTAAGAAGACCTAATAGAATCTTCCACTTCTAGAAGAGATTCCTATATATTGTTCTTTCGGTAGATATATTTAGTATAAACATGAGTTGAGGGCATGATAATCTTTTGTCTTGAGAATTATTGTAATAGAGGATTGCTCTGTTGGAGTATTCCCCCTTGAAGAGGAAAGTGAACATTGTTTCCTATCAATAAAGGTATTATTATGGTGTTGTGGTTTCATCTATTGGGTTGTTCCACTGTTATTCTCTGCAATATTTATATTTTTTGTTATTATAATAGATTTGGTACCTTACAAGTGGTATCAAAGCACTTTCCTTGGCAGAAACTTGTGGGTTATTTTTTTCCAGCATAGAAACGTATTCTAGCATCTTAAAGATAGAGAGATCTCTTGTTCAATGCATAAATTTGTGGTCGGGGAAGCACACACATAGGAACTACAAGTGGTACTTAATCTCACATTTTTCCCACCCTTGTAACCCATGTTGGTACCCTTTCGATTGGTAGGGCATCATATATCACCTGTATATGGATTGGCCTAGATATCCTGAAGCCCTCCATAGATAAACCAATAATCCACTTGACTTATATAGTTCCACTGAGAACAACACTTAGGAATATACTCTCTAGGACCTGGGTAGTTGGGTAGTATGGCTAAGGGAATAGTCTAGCCTCCTTAGTTGGTTCCCTAAGATATTGGGCCGAATACTACTGTTGGACCCTGCACATATATTACATAGATATAACACATGGAAAACCATTTTCTATAGAAACCATCAATACACTAACCCTTGGGAAATAAACAAAAATAGAATAGACAAGATCTATTACTTTACAACAATGCCTCCTACATTCTTGATGCAAAATTCCTACACATTTCTTCTTGTTAAGCATTTGGACATTTTGTCACTATAGTATTATTCAGATCGAAGTATAACTTCGTAGGAGTAAAAAAGAAAGTGTTTATATCCTATTAGCACCATTGTTTTAGACCTATCCCATTGGATTCGTCTCTTCTCCCTGATTGTATTCATACCTATCATTTTTCAATAATTTTTTCTCGTGGACCCAACACCTTTTTGACACTCGTATTTGGCATCTATCCCATTGAATTCCTCTCTTTGTACTAATTGTAGTGGTACCATTCACTAGTAACCCCTTTCTATTCTATCCCACTTTCCCCCCTGTCCCATCCCCATGGCTTACACTCACGACCAAGATTGGGAACATTGTCTCACCGCCTTAGAAAAAGCTCATGACCAAACCTAGATTGATATTTCTTCGATTACTTCAAGTATTGGTAACCTCAACTCTATTAGAAAAATAGGATCATGAAGTAATAAAATAAAACAAATGTGGAAATAAAAAATAGAATATACACAAATAATAAATACACAGATATACGTGGTTCACCCAGTGTGGGTTACGTTTACCAGAGAAATTGCTAGGTCCTTCCCTTTTATTATCCAACAAAATGAAGGGATACAACCTAAAACACACTCATTGTAACTTCCTCTTATTTCTCTCACAACTTCCTCTCTCAGAATACAATATTCACAATAATACACAACCTCAATACAATTCCCTCATAAAATAGGGTTCCCTTCTAGGGAAGAAAACTCTCATATAACATATGTCGTCATATCAATGACTTAATGATGAATGGTCAATATTGACTATGAAATTACAATATACATTTACAAGGCAACTTTTTCTTTGGGGGCTTCACCCCAGAATCCCCACTGGCCCTCAGACCCCACAAGGGGGGAAATCCCCCCTACAACCTCCCCACATGGAGGGGTGTACATTCTTCCAGGGTGTACAGTCTTCATGAGGTATAAAAACGTCTAAAAACAAAGACCTATGAATCAGGAAGATAAACCAGATCCACAATCAACAATCTCCCACTTGGAGACTGATCACAACAACTCCACTTTTGTTGTACCTACTAGACTATGATCCACCTTGGACCTAGAAAAATTTTCATCTTCACCTTCATGCTTGAAGTCCAGCTAAAAATGAGAAGGTACTCAGTTTCTCCCTAGTTACTCCCTTTGTTAACATGTCTGCAGGATTCTGGCTAGTATGTATCTTCTCCAGCTTCAAATGTCCATCTTCCAAGATGGATCGTATGAAATGGCACCTGAGTTGTATTTTCTTAATATTTGAATGGAAGGATTATTTATTTGAAATATGAATGACACTCTCATTGTCATAGTACAACCTGTTATTCTCCTTCTTCTTTCGTAATTCCTCCATAAACCTTTATAGCCAAATCATTTCTTTACTAGCCTCTGTAGTAACAACATACTCTTATTCTTTTGTTGAAAGTGCAACAACATTTTATATTTTTAAAATCCAAATTACTGTTGTTCCACCTATAGTAAAAACATACCCTATGGTTCTCATCTTTCTATCTTTATCACCTTCCATATTTAAACCAACATATATATGTAGAATAGTGTCTGAACCTCCAAAACATAATGCATGAGTAGAAGTACCTCTCAAATACATGAGAATCCACTTTAATGCCCCCCAATGTTCTTTACCTAGATTTTTCATATACCTCCTCACAACTCCCACTACATGTGCAATATCTGGTCTTGTGAAAACCATCACATACATAAAGCTACCAACTTTTGATGAATAAGGGATCTTGGACATGCATTTTGTTTCCTCTTGTGTCTTGGGAAACATTTCCTTATTTAATTTGAAATGGTTGGCCAAAGTCATGCTAATTGATTTTCCATTCTGCAATCTAAACCTCTCCAACAAATTCTCTACGTACCCACCCATGAGACAATGTCAATTTGTGATTTTTCATGTCTCTTGTTATTCTCATACCAAGGATTTTCTTTGCAGCACCCAAATCCTTCATCGCAAATGAATTAGCTAATTTCTTCTTGAGCACATCTATATCCTGCATATTGGATCCTACAACAAGCATGTCATCTACATACAATAGAAATATATTATATCTTCCATTTTCTATCCTTTTAAAATAATCACAACGACCAGAATGACATCTACTATAACCTTGTTCTATCATAAACCTATCAAATTTAAAATACCATTGCCTTAATGCTTGTTTTAGGCCATACAATATCTTCTTCAACCTGCATACCAAATTCTCTTTTCCTTTGACCTCATGCCCATATGGCTTCTGCATATAAATCTATTCCTCCAAATCCCCATGGAGAAAAGTTGTTTTTACATCTAATTGTTCAAGATGCAAATATTATGCTGCCACAATACTAAAAATATCCCTAATTGAAGTCATTTTAATAATGGAAGAAAATGTTTCATCAAAATGTATACCTTTCTTTTGTGCAAACATCTTTACAACATGTATAACCTTGTACTACTTTTTTCCTCCATCTTCTTCCTTCAACCTGTAAACCCATTTATTCTGCAATGCACTTTTTTCTACAGGAAACTAAACCAAGTCCCAATTATGGTTATTTACCAAGGAATCAATTTCCTCTTTCATGCCTTCCTCCCGCTTCTTTTTAGTGCCTACCTATATTTCCTCTTCATAACTTTCTATGTCACCAAAATCAGTCAACAATAAATAATACAATGAAGGAGAGTATCGTTCAATGGGTCTACTTAACCTGGTAGATATTATAACAACACCTGTAGGAGATTGAGGTAATTTTTTCTCCTTTTGTTGTACATTTTTATTTTCTGGTACCTTTGGAATTTTTTCTTCAGTGATTTCATCAGGCACTATGTATTCTGCTTTTTCTTTTTCCTATTTATTTCTCTATAATTGATCTTTGCACATGAAATTCTCATTGAATATGACATCTCTACTCCTAATGATTTTGTGAATTTCATAATCCCATAAGTGATAACCAAAATCATTAACAATGTATCCAACAAAGGTACACTTCTTGGATTTTTCCTCAATATTTGTTCTATTTTCTTTATCCATATGGACAAATGCTTCACAACTGAAAGTATTCAAAAGGAATAGTTTACCTTTTTACCTGTCCATGCCTCCTCTGGAATTGAACCATCCAAAGAGATTGAACGACCTTTGTTTATTAAGTAAACACAAATATCTACAACATATTCCCAAAACTGTAAGGGAAACCCAACATGCAATCTCATACTCCTTGCATGCTCCATGATTGTCCTGTTCATCCTTTCTAACACAACATTTTATTGTGGTGTTCCTAAAACTTTCTTCTCTCTATGAATCCATGGTATGAACAATAATCATCAAAATCCTTGCTACAATATTCACCTCCATTGTATGATCTGAATCACTTCAAACTTTTTTCTGTCTCATTCTCAACCAAATCTTTCCATTTCTTAAAAGTATCAAAAAATCATTTTTTTGTCGAATGTAATAAACTCAAGTTTTTTCGATTTGCATCATCAATAAAAGTAACATAATAATGAGTGCCACCAAGAGATGATACCTGATTTGGTCCCCATACATATGTATGCACAAAATCTAACCTTTCACTCTTCTTTTCTTTTCTGACTCTGAGAAATATGACTCTCTTATGTTTTCCATAAACACAAGGCTCACAGAAATCCAAATCAATTTGTTGAAGATGTGGCAAAAAATTTATTTTGTGAATTATATGCATCCCATTCTCACTCATGTGTCTAGGCTTACAATGCCATAGTGTTGTATCCACTCCTGTTTAAGTTAAAGATATAGAAGAGTCAGTATTACCAGTACATAAATACAATGTACCTACCTTCTCTCCTTTTTCTATCACCAGTGATCCTTTGGTGACCTTCCATGCCTTATCTGTAAATATAGATATACAACCTTCACTTTCCAACTTCCTTGTTGAAATCAAAATTTTCCTTAGATCTAGAACATGTCTTACCTCTTTCAACAACCATTGTTTTCCATTCTTTTTCTTTATTTGTAAATTACCCATTCCAACAATCTTTAATGGTCCATCATCACACAAATGAACTTGTCCAAAATCACCTTGAACATAATCTAGAAAATGTTTCCTATGGGGTGTGGCATGAAATGAAGCCCCTAAATATACTACCCAAGACTCAAAAATATTATCTATAGAATGAATCAAATCATCTTGTTGTGAGTTTTAAACCTGTGAAGTAAAGAAATGCATATAGATTCTTAAGAAAAACATAAATTAATCAATGGCTCATTCACATAATACACAAAGATTTATACCGAAAACCCTCAACCGGTAAAAACCTTTCTTATATTCATTATGTCGAATTTCACCATTCACCATACAATATATACAATGTTTTTAGGTATTCTGTATATACCAAAACCCTAATCCCTTAATCCGAGATTAATTTACAAAACTGCTAAAAATAGCAAAATCCGCTAAAAATAGCAAAAACCGCCCAAAAACAAATTTCAGGGCGTTGCCCTGAGCTACCGCCCGTTGCCGAACACTGCACGTAACCAGGGGGGGGGAATACCTACCCCCCCTGGGAACCCCCTAGGAAAGCGCTCGATGCACATGACACAAACAAAGCACTAGTATGAGGGATCGTCAGACGCAGTTGTCATATCTAACGCGCCCACACACACACATGCAAATAATATAACACATACCCAACATTCTCCCACTTGTTGTTTTCTTTGCATCCAGGGGTCCAGGGGATTATATAGTCAACAATCCAGGGCAACAATGCCCATTTTTACTCTACACCAGGAGAACTTTTCTGTGCTCACAAACTTTGTCAATGAATCTGCAACATTCTTCAAAGTGTCAACCTTTTCTAGCAACACCTTTTTTTCCTCAACCATGTCTCTCAAAAAGTGATACTAAACATCAATATGCTTTGTCTTCGAATGATAAGTTGGGTTCTTTGCCAGAAAGATTGCAGTTTGACTATCACAATCTAATCTCACTGCTTGTTGTACCAACCCAATAACTGAAAACAATCTTTGTAACCATACTGCTTCCTTGCTTGCATGAGTGGCTACCATGTATTCAACTTCTGTAGTTGAGAGTTCCACTACAACCTGTCTTTTTCTCATCCAAATGATTTCTCCTCCAAATAGGTTAAACACATACCCACTTGTAGATCTTTTGCGATCTAGATCTCCAGCCCATTCTGCATCAACAAAGCCATGTATGTCCACCACTCTGCCTAATCCCAGTCTTCCTTGGTAGCACAATCCATAACCGGTGGTGCCACGAAGATACCTGAAGACCCTCTTTACTACTGTCCATTGCTCCTTCCCTAGTTTTGACATATACCTACTCAAAACTCCCACTGCATGTGCAATGTCTGGTCTAGTACAGACCATTACATACATCAAACTGCCAACTACACTGGCATACAGAACATGGGACATGTACTCTTCTTCTTCCTGTGTCTTGGGACACTGATCTGTAGATAACTTTACACCTATAGGAATAGGAACCTTGACTGGTTTACTTCCATGCATATTAAACCTCTGCAATATCGTCTCAACATATTTTCTCTGATTCAACCAAACAAAGCTTCCTATTTGCATGATCTCTTTTACTCTCCATTCCCATAATGAAGTTAGCAACACCGAGATCCTTCACGTCAAATTTGGAGGATAGCTGCAATTTCACCTCCTTGATAACATCCATGTTATTTCCTACCAACAACATGTCATCAACATACAACACTACATAAATGAAGTGATTACCAACCTTCTTGGAATATACACAGTGATCAATATTGCTTCTTACAAATCCCAATCCAAGGATGTGTGTGTCAAACTTTTGGTACCACATCCTAGGTGATTGCTTCAGACCATATAGTGACTTCTTTAGCTTACAGGCCAACTCTTTCTTTCCCTTCACTATAAATCCTTTTGGCTACTTCATGTAGATTTCTTCTTCCAGATCCCCATGTAGGAATGTTTTCTTCACATCCATCTGTTCCACTTCAAGATCAAAAGCAACAACAATAGATAAAAGAAATCTAATAGATGTTAACTTGGCAACAGAAGAAAAAATCTCACCGAAGTCAATTCCCTCTACCCGGGAATAACCTTTTTCTACTAACCCAGCTTTGTATTTCTCCACTTTACCTTCTTCATTAAAATTCTTCTTAAACAACCATTTTCTACCAATAGATTTTCTTCCAACTGGCAACTCAACTATATCCCATGCCTCATTCTTATCCAAGGCATCCATTTCTTCAACCATGGCCTTCTTCCATAGTTTATTATCCTCTGAATTCACTACTTCCCTGACAGTTTTGGGATCATCATCAGTAATAGATAAAGCAAAATTGGAACGGAAATCTGGTGGACTATACCTTTATGGTTGCCTTCTTTCTCTCACTGATCTCCTCAATACTAGAGTATGAGGTTCTTCTTCTTCTTCTTCTTCTTCCTCTTCTTCAGATGATTCATATTTTGCATCATCCAACTCAAGATCTATTTTCTCAGGTTCATCTTGCGTTGGTAGGAATTCCTGTTTGGACACATCTTTTACCTCTCTGAAAAACAACATCTCGACTATAAACAATTTTCTTGGTTTATGGGTTCCAAAGCTTACAACCTTTCACACCATCTTTATAACCAATAAATATACACTTTTCATCCTTTTTATCCATCTTACTTCTATTTTCCTTTAGAACATGTACATAAGCATCAAAACCAAACACTCTAAGATGTTGAAGAGAGGGTTTCTTTCCAGACCATACCTCGTGTGGAGTTTTATCATCCAATGCTGATGAAGGCGATCGATTGACCAGGTAACATGTTGTACCCACTGCCTCTACCCAAAATTCTTGTCCTAACTCGGCACCCCTGAGCATGCTCCTTGATTTTTCCATCAGTGTCCTATTCATCCTTTCTGCAACTCCATTCTGCTAAGGAGTGTATGGAGTAGTCTTTTGCCTTGCTATACCACACTTCTTATAGAATTCTTCGAATTCATTTCCACAGAATTCTCCACCATTATCTGTTCTCAATACCTTTATTTTCGTCTTTGTCTGATTTTCTACAAGAGACATAAACTCTTTAAATTTATCAAATACCTCAAATTTCTTTCTAAGAAAATAAATCCATGTGTTCCTTGAAAAATCATCTATGAATGAAACATAATACACAGATTTACCTAGGGATGGAACAGGAACAGGTCCAAACACATCACTTTGTATCAACTCTAAGATCCCCTTTTCTCTTGTAGAACCATATGGGAATCTTACTTGATTTTGTTTACCATATATGCAATGTTCACAGAAATCAAAATCCAGAGTGCAATTAGACATACCTTCAACCATACCTTTACCGTGTAGTGTTCAAAGGCCCTTTTCTCCAATATGTCCTAGTCTTTGATGCCACAACATGGTCTTCTTTTCAGGGATGATATTGGTCTTGTATTCTTTATTTGTCTACTCAAGGACAAAAGAATTGTTACACCCATTAGTATAAGTGCTTCCCAACAACTTGTATAGAGTTCCACACCGAACTCCCCTCATCAACACCATTTCTCCTCATACCATATTGCAAGTGTTCTTTCCAAATACAGTATCCACTCCTACATCATCCATCTTGCTTATAGATATTAGGCTCCTGGCTACTTTTGGAATGTGTAGAACCCCAGGAAGTGTTCTAATCCTTCGATCTTTTAGCAACAACTTAACCCTTCCACGTCCCAAGATTTTTGTTGTCGAGTCATCTCCTAGGAATACATCACCACCATCATATTTTTCATATTAAGAGAACCACTCCCTGTGAGGAGTCATATGGTATGATGCACTTGAGTCAATCAACCACACATCATGATATGCATGTGTACTTGTAGATGCCAGGTAAACATCACCTCCTTCTTCAATGGAGGTTTTCGCCTCTGTGGAAGAGGTACTATCAGATCCCTTTGGTTTTTCATCCTTCTTAGACTTGCAATCTTTCTTATAATGCCCTGTTTTACCACACTTCCATCATTTCCTCAAATATTTTCCTGGAGACTTAGATCTAACTGTAGATTTAGATCTCCACCCCGAAGGCTTACCAGGGTTCTTCTCTTGGGTACGCCCTCTTACAAATAAAGCATTTGTGTTATGACCATCCATGATTTTTCGCCTCATCTCTTCAGATAACAAGGATGAAACTACATCCTCATACTTCAATGTAGATTGAGTGGTACTACCAATTGCTACAACCATATTATCCCAAGAGTCTAGCAAAGAACATAACAAATCAATACATGTACCTTCTTCTGCAATCGTAATATTAATAGAGACAAGTTGACTTACTAGAGTATTAAAGGCATTTAGATGTTCTATCACAGAATCTCCATATTCCATCCTAAGATGATACAACTTCTTTCAAAGAAACAACTTGTTTACCAGGGACTTTGATTGATACAAATTCCCCAACTTATCCCATAGTTCCTTGGCTGTAGATTCTCCCGAGACATTAAACAAAACCAAATCTACCAGGCAGATTCGAATAGTACTCCTTGCTCTTCTATCCAACTTCTCCCAATCTTCCTTCGACATACCAGTAGCTGGTGTACTAGTAGTTTGTGTACTGGTAGGTTGTGTACCAGTAGCTTGTGTGCTAGTAGATGATGTACTAGTAGGCTGTGTACCAGGATCCATAGCGATCCATTGTTATTTTTCTACAAGAAGGTCCTCCATCTTTAGCTTCCATAGCTCAAAGTTTTTACCATGGAACTTCTCTATCTCGATTTTAGAAGAGCTTTCCATTCCTCTTTCTGCACTCAAATCACCACTGCAAAAGCTCCCACTAAACCCAGGTTTATCACAGACCCAAGATAAACTTGATCTATCAAGATTGACCCAAACCCTCAACAACAAAGGCATCCATTTGAAGCCAAAAATGATCTCTGATACCACATGTGAGTTTTAAACCTATGAATTAAAGCAATGCATATAGATTCTTAAGCAAAACATAAATTAATCAATGGCTCATACACATAGTACACAGAGATTTATACCGAAAATCCTCAACCGGGAAAACCTTTCTTATATTCATTATGTCGAATTTCTCCATTCACCATACACTATATACAATGTTTTTAGGTATTTTTTAGATACCAAAACCCTAATCCCTTAATCCAGGATTAATTTACAAAACTGCTAAAAATAGAAAAATCCGCAAAAAATAGCAAAAATCGCCCAAAAACAAATTTTGGGGCGCTTCCCCGAGCTACCGCCCATTGCTGAATGCTGCGCGTAACCAAGGGGGGGCATACTTGTCCCCCCCCTGGGACCCCCCTAGGAAAGTGCCCGACGCACACGACACAAACAAGGCACTAGTACGAGGGATCGTCAGACACAGTTGTCATATCCGATGCGCCCACACACACACATGCAAAGAATATAAAAGATACCCAACACTTGTAACATATCACCCATTACATTTTCTTCCTTATTATTTTCATGTTCTCCATCTCTTTGTTTCTTTGGAGCTTTGCAATCTTTCTTCAGATGTCCTTTCTTCCCACAATTCTGACAATCTATATTTCCTAGTCTAGATTTGAATATCCCTTCCTATAATTCCCACGGTTCTCTGATCCCTTTCCTCTGTCCTTTTGTCTTCCCTTATTCTCCATGTTTAACACATTACCTGAAGTCTCACCTGTGATTTTCCATCGAATTTCCTCACTAAGGATAACACCAAAAACATCATCAAATTTTAGATTGTCTGAACCAGAGACAGAGTTACTTACAGCCATGACCAAGCCATTCCATCTTTCTGGCAATGAGCACAAGATTAGAATATCCCTTAAATCATCATCAAAGTTCATTTTTACAAAACTCAGTTGATTAGTAATTGTAATAAATTCATTTAAATGATTTGAAACAGACCCACCTTCTAACATCTTCATATTAAATAATCGCTTCATTTGGAATACCTTATTAGATGCTGATGGTTTTTCAAACAGTTTATCCAATGCATCCATCAACTCCTTTGTTGTGTTTTCTTTTAAAATTTTGAAAGCTACCGACGTTTCCAAGATGAGTCGTATCGTTCCTAGTGCCTTTCTGTCAAGAACCTCCCATTCTTCATCCTTCATGGTTGTCAACTTCTTTGCTATTCCACCCGGTGGTAGGAATAGATACTTCTGATATAAATAATTTTCCATCTGCATCTTCCATAACTGGTAGTTTTGGCCATTAAATTTCTCAACCCTAAATGTTCCATCTTCCACCATTTCTCCCACTCGAACCAGGAACCCTCTTTTCCTGTAAGTTACCTTTCACTATGATACTATTTGTTAGAAAAATAGGATCACATAGCAATAAAATAAAACAAATGCAGAAATAAAACATAGAAGATACACAAATAATAGAGACACATATATACATGGTTCACCCAGTGTGGGCTACGTCCACTAGAGGAATTTCCAGGTCCTTCCTTTTTATTATCTAGAAAAATGAAGAGATACAACCTACAACACACCTGTTGTAACTTCCTCTTCTTTCTCTAATAGTTTCCTCTCTCATAATACAATATTCACAATAATACACAACCAAAATACAATTCCCTCATAAAAGAGGGTTTCCTTCTAGGGTAAGAAACCCCAACATAATCTCTACCATCAGATCTATGACCTAATGATGAATGGTTAATATTGACTATGAAATTACAATATACATTTACAAGGCATTTTTTCCTTTGGGGGCTTCACCCCCGAACCCCGCAGGAGGGGCAAGCCCCACTGCAACCCCCCCGCATGGAGGGGTGTAGAGTATTTCAGGGTGTACAATCTTCATGGGGTATAAACACAGTTTAAAACAAAGATATCTGTATCAATAATATAATCAAGCTCCACAACCAACAAACTCCTGGCTTTCTCCCCTCGAATAAATTACCACATCCATCACACAATTGACTACCATGTGTCAGCAATACTAGGACATAGTGAACAATTTGAACACCTTGTTTAAGCCCACCCCAAATCCTTTATTTTATTCCACACCATATAACCTTGAAGATCTTGAATCCTCCCATTCCACCTCTTTTCCTCTCCACCATTTTCAGCGGGACCTGCATCCCCCTCACGTGGAGGTGAAAAAATTTGATGGGTCAGATCCCACAAGTTCAGTCACTCAAATGGGACACTTTTTCTCTTTTTACAACATTAATGATGAGTTGGCCAAACTCAGGTATGGTTTTTTCCATCTAGATCTCGAATGTTGGCAATGGTAGACATAGAGAAAAATGTGCACCAAGTGTATGTGGTTTGGACACAATCTGTTGCAGAACCTTATGAATGATTTTACATTGACACCCATCATTTAGTTCGTTTGAAAAAGTTGAAACAATATAGCACACTGGAAGACTTTATAGCTACTTTTGAGCGATTGTATTTCCACACAGAGGGCATGTCTAGTTATTTTTTCTATGAATACTTTATCAGTGGCATCAAGGATGAGATATGTGCCCATGTCCTCATGGATCATCCTCAGAGTTGGGTGGAAGCTACTAAAAGAGATAAGTAAGAAAAATAGGTTGTCTCTTCTCAAACCAGAAAACCCTCCTTTATTCCTCTCCCTAAAACAATGACTCCCACTCCTCCTTCTACTCCACTAAAGATCTAGAAATTGACCTGGGCTCAAATGACTGAACACCAACTTAAGGGCATTTGTTATAATTGTGATGAAAAATATTTTTCTAGGCACAAGTGTAAGGAAAAAAATCTTGTATGGCCATCTCTCAGGATGTTTCTGAAGAATATATTGAGGCTCCCCCTCTATCCAAGTCACTTGAACCCACTAACATGACTCCACCTTTTGAACCTCAAGAAGTTAAACTGGTAATTTCCCTAAATGATCTCATTGGCTTCTATGCTCCCCAAAACCTCAATATAATTGGTTACATTAAGCATCGGAAGTTCATCATCCTCATTAATAGTGGAGGCACCCATAATTTTATTCATCGTTGAATTTCCCAAAAAACTAATTTCTATATCTGAGTAGTCAACAACTTTCAAATCATGATTCCCAATGGTGATTCAATGAAATGTCGGGGGAATTGTGAAAATGTGTGTCTCGAAATTGGTAAGTATTGCATGAAATATCACATGTTTTATATCGACATGGGTGGTTGTGACATTGTGTTGGGTTTCGAATGGCTAAGGACATTGGGCCCCATTCTCATGGATTTTAAGGAATTAACCATGGAATTCAACCAGAAGGGACGATAGTATAAGCTCTAAAGCATCAAAATAGGTTCCCATGAGATCATCAATTCCCATCACATAGAAAATATCATCAAAAAGGTCATTTCGACATTATCTCACAACTCCATTCCATTAATGCCACTAACACACCCTGAGTGCCTTCTGGCCTCCAATCCATCCTTTCCAAAACTCAAGATTGTTTTTCCACTCCCTAGGCAATTCCTCCCCGTGGTGTTCATGATCATTTCATTCCCTTCATCCTTGATAACCTTCATCCCAATGTTTTTCCCTATAGTCATCCCTTTGCCCAGAAAAATGAAATTGTGAAACTTGTTCAATAATTTATCGCCGAAAGAATTATTCGTCCTAGTACTAGCCCCTATTTTTATCCTGTGGTCATTGTAATTAAGAAAGAAGGCTCTTGGTGCATGTGTCCTTACTTTCTCTCCCTCAACAAACTCACCATCAAAGAAAAATTTACCATTCCTATCATTGATGATCTCCTGGATGAATCAAGTGGTGCCCAATTTTTTACTAAACTTGATCTTCATTCTAGCTACCACAAGATACGTATGAAATAGGCAGAAATTCCTAAGACTGCATTTCGAAATCATGAGGGCCACTATGATTTCTTGGTCATGCTCATGAATTATGTCTTTTGTCCTTTTCTTCATCATTTTTTCCTAGTTTTCTTTGATGATATACTCATCTCTAGTAAAACCTAGACATCCCATGTTTCTCATGTGGATCAAGTTCTTCATCTACTCTCTCAGCACCAAATTTTCCTCAAACAATCTAAATTTGATTTTTGAGCCATGGGAGTCAAGTACTTGGGTCATACTGTTGGCAAGATAGGTGTCAGGGTGGATCCTAAGAATATTGAAGCTATGCAAGATTGGCCTTGCCCCAAGACTCTCAAAATATTGTGTGGTTTTCTTGGTTTAACAGGATATTATGGCAAGTTTATTAAGAATTATGGAAATATTGCAATGCCTCTCACTGCTCTCCTTAAAAATAATTATTTCACTTGGACTCTCGCATTTGATCAAACCTTTAAAGACTTGAAGTTGGTTATGTGCAACACTCTTGTCTTGGCCCTTCCTGACTTCCCAAAGACCTTTGTCCTAGAATGTGATGTTTTTGGGAGAGGAATTGGAGTAGACCTTATGCAAGATGGTCGACCTTTGTCCTTTACTAGCAAACAAATGTTAGAGTGCATTTGGGCCAATCAATATATGAAAAATAAATTGTTGGTTGTGGAGCCTAATTATCCTCGTAATTCTTATAAGGTCTTTGTTTTCATTTGTGGTTCACCCAGTGTGGGTTATGTCCACTGGAGAAATTGCTAGGTCCTTCCCTTTTATTATCCATCAAAATGAAGGGATACAACCTACAACACACCCATTGTAACTTCCTCTTCTTCCTCTCACAACCTCCTCTCTAAGAATACAATATTTGTAATAATACACAACCACAATAAAATTCCATGATAAAAGAGGTTTTCCTTCTAGAGAAAAAAACCCTAACATAATATCTATCGTCATATTAGTGACTTAATGATGAACAATCAAGATTGACTATGAAATTACAATATACATTTACAAGGAAAATTTTCCTTTGGGGGCTTCTCCCCTAAACCCCTGTTATCCCCCAGACCCTGCAAGGGGGGCAACCTCCCCACGTGGAGGGGTTTACAATATTCCAAGGTGTACAATATTCATGGGGTATAAACACGGCTTAAAACAAATACCTATGAATAAAGAAGATAATCAGGCTCCACAACCAATAATCTCCCACTTGGAGACTGATCACAACAACTCCACTATTGTTGTACCTATTGGACTATCGTCCACTTTGGACCTAGAAAATTTCTCATCTTCACCTTCATGGTTGAAGGCCAACTGAAACTGAGAGGGAACTCAATTTCTCCTTGGTTACTTCGTTTGTTAACATGTATGTAGGATTCTGGCTAGTATGTATCTTTTCCAACTTTAAATGTCCATCTTCCAAGATGGATCGTATGAAATGGAACCTGAGTTGTATGTTCTTAGTATTTGAATGGAAGGATGATTTATTTGCAAGATGAATGACACTCTCAATATCACAGTACAACCTACTATTCTCCTACTTCTTTGACAATTCATCCATAAACCTCTGTAACCAAATCATTTCTTTACTAGCCTCTATAACAACAACATACTCTACTTATGTTGTTGAAATTGCAACAACATTTTGTAGTTTTGAAATCCAACTTACCATTGTTCCACCTACAGTAAAAACATACCCTGTGGTTCTCATCCTGCTATCTTTTTCAACTTCCATATTTGAATAAACATATCCCCATAGAACAATGTCTAAACCTCCAAAACATAATGCATGAGTAGAAGTACCTCTCAAATACCTAATAATCCACATTACTTTCTATGAATGTTCTTTACCTGGATTGTTCATATACCTTCTCACAACTCCACTGCATGTCGAGGCTGTTAAGACCTAAATAGTGGCACATTACCCCTTAATTGGGTCATACTACATTAGTAATGTTATTTTATTTATGTTAGCCTGGGTCCATTAGTTGTAATTGTACCTCCTAGTCTCCTATATATACCAAGGAGACATTTTCATTTGGAATCATCTTGGATTTGGACGTTTTTGTGGTGTATAAGGAGGTTTCCCCCTCGAAGAGGCTTATTATCTAAAATTATCTCTTTTTCAAGGCGTTGAGTACTTATTATGAGGTTTTTCTATGCTATATTTCTATTTGGTTCTTAACATATGGTATCAGAGCTCAAGGTCTCTGGGTTTCACTACTACATATGAGACACCTTGGAATTTTTTCTATAATATTTTTTCTACGAAATTTTAGAAGGAACCCCTTGGAGGATATTTAGTAGATGTATCAAGGTACGTTGGGTTCAAATTTTAGATCCTAAGGCCTTATACTTTCGGAGATACAGCCTGTGTAAGACAGGGTTCTGGAATCATCCTGAATTGAGTCATCGTGGAATTTTTGCTCTAGCATTTCTTCTGTAATGTTTCAGACCCAGAAATATGGATTCTATTCACATACATTATGAAGGTATCTATGATAAAAATTTCATCTTTTGGGGCATCTTACATTTGTAGATACACCCTGTGGAAGATAGGGTATCTGACTAGTCCTATTGACTAGTCTCAAGAAGGTGTTCCAGGTAAAACAATCCTAAATTCTTCCTAGAGTATACAAATTGAGTGATACTAGTTGCATTGTATAGTGGACAGTCTTTAGTATTGATGGTACAATTTTCAGAATTTTATATCAATTATTTTGTGTGGGGAACGCTATACAAGTGAGATCTTCTGGAAAGGAAAAAAATCAACAAGATGTGGGGAAGTTATAGTAAATTCCCCTTGGCACATCCATTTTTAATTAGACTTGTGGCATTGCAAAGAAGAAATATCAGAGAGCTATAAAAAAGAAATTTTCATACCCAAAAGGGCCGAAATTTTGGAGATACAACAAAAGAAAGATTGTCTATTAGAACCACCTCAAAATCAAGTTTTAAAAGTGATACTTAGCCAACATGCCACCAAGAAAGGGAATTTACACACCAAGTAAGCCTTCGGATAGTCATACTTGGATTCTTGATGAAGGTGAAGAAATGTGTGAGGACATAAATGATTTACAAAAGAAGACAGTGACAAAAGATGAACTACAAGGGATGATGGATTCAACTGAAGCTAAATTGGAGGCAATAATGGATACTAAGATGGATGGTTTAAAAAGGGAGATCATGGAAGGATTGAAAAATTTCCTAATCGAGAGGACACTTGAAAGTGAAAATGTATCCCATGAAATTCATGATGAGGACACAAGGAAGATGAATCAAGAATGAATAAACTCCAACTTTGGGTTGAAGACCAACCATGTTCCTAATATTGATGTGAGTAAGTTTGATGGCAAGGACCCAATCACATGGATACTTCAGATGGATAAATTATTTGATCTACATAATGTGACACATACACAAAAGGTATGAATTGCTTCGTTATATTTAAACCCAGTCAATATGTGTGGTATCGATGGATTTGTTCTCTCAAATCACTCATCACTTGGACAATTTTCATGGAAGAAATGATAGAACACTATGATGATACAAGGAACAATACCTTCTTTAGCCAATTGATAAATCTCAAGCAAAATGGTTTAGTTATAGAGCACATTGAGAACTTCCAAAGATTGAATATAAAGGTAAAATGTATTCCAGATGAGCACTTGATTGATGTATTCATAGGAACTTTAAGGGATAACATTCAACATGAGGTTCTCCTTTGGGAACCCAAATCATTGGAGAATTCATTTAGGGTGACAAGAAATGTTGAAAGTAAAAATATGGCTATGGATACTAGAAGGACCACTCCTAACATCTATCGAGAGAATAATGCTCCTTCTTCTAAAACACCTCAACCTACAAGGTTGACACCTCAACAATTGGAGGAAAGAAAAGAAAAAGGTTTATTCTTTAATTGTGACAACAAGTACAGTAAGGGACATAAGCGTGGTGAGAAGAAATCATTCTTCATAGATTGTGAAGAGAAAGAAGAATAAGAATAAGAATGAGAATCATCTCAATATGAAAATGTAGAAGCGATTTCTTATGAAGAATTGACTCCCACGATATTGTGTAATGCATTGGATGGAATTAGAACTCCTAAAACCCTCAATATCGAAGGATATATCAAAAAGAAAAAGGTAATATTCCTAATTGATTCTAGAAGTACTCATAATTTAATTCACTATAAATTAGCCAAAGCTCTCAATTGCTTTGTATATCCAGCGTGGGAATTTCAAGTAATGATTGCAGATGGAGGAACTATCAATTGCTCAGGAAAATGAAATAAGATCAATCTTACTATGGGGGAATATGTAATGAATATTCCAATGATTTCTATACCCATGGGTGGTGTTGATGTTGTACTAGGAATCCAATGGTTACAATCATTATGAACAATTTCTTTTAATTTTCAAGAACTTTTCATGAAATTTTCATTGGAAGGAAAAGAAATTGAGTTAAGAGGTATCACAGGGAAACCCAGTAAGGTGATAAGCTCTAATGGCATGAAAAAATTATTGAAAAATGGGCATCAAGGTGTTATTGCACAACTATGCTCACTATATTTTCAAACATCTAAGCCATCTATTCCCCTCGATCTCCAAGGGATAATTGATAAGAATTCCAAAGTATTTGAAGATATTCCCAAAGTTCTTCCACCCACTCGAAATCATGATCATGCTATTCACCTAATTCCTGGGAGTTTTCCTCCTAACATCAGGCCATACAGATACCCTTATGCCCAGAAGAGTGAAATTTAGCATTTGGTTGATGAAATGTTAGAGGGTAACATTATTAGACCTAGCCAAATTTCTTACTCTGCATCAGTGGTAATGGTACTCAAGAAATATGGCTCATGGCATATGTGTCCAGATTATAGAGAGCTCAACAAGATGACTATTAAATATAATTTTCCCATTCCCGTCATTGATGAATTTTTAGATGAACTAGATGGAGAAATCTATTTCAAAAAGTTGGATCTCTGTTCAGGGTATCATCAGATTAGAATGAAAGAAGAAGACATCCCAAATACAACATTCCGAACTCATGAAGGCCATTGTGAATTTTTGGTCATGCCTTTTGACCTTACAAATGCACCTTCCACATTCCAAGGGTTGATGAATTCCATTTTCAAACCTTCCATCGAAAATTTGTGTTAGTAGTTTTTTATGATATACTAATCTATAGCAAGTCTTAGAAGGATCATGTGTGACATGTTAACAAGGTTCTACAACTACTAAAGGAGCAACAACTATATGCCAAGCAATCCAAATTTTTCTTTGGGGTGAAGGAGGTAGAGTATTTGGGTCATATAATATCTCATGAAGGTGTCAAGGTATACCCTAACAAGATTAAGGCCATGATGGACTGGCCGAGTTCCAAAACATTGAATAATATTAGAGGATTTTTGGGTTTGACAGGTTACTACCACAATTTTGTTCGGTACTATGGAAGAATAACAACACCTTTAATGACACTAACTAAGAAGGATGCATTTTCATTGACTCTAGAGGCAACTAAATCTTTTGAACAACTTAAAGAGGTGATGTACAAAGCTCTTGTCTTGACCACTCCAGACTTCACAAAAACCTTTATTATGGAATGTGATGCCTCGGGAAATAGAATTGTTGTTGTCCTAATGCAAGAAGGAAGGCCCCTATCTTTTGAAAGCTGACCACTCAAGGGAAAGGACTTATAAAAACCCATTTATGAGAAGGAAATGATGGAAATACTACATGCATTAAAGAAATGGCTCCCTTTCATAATAGGTAGGCACTTCAAGGTCAAAACAGATCATGATAGTCTTAAATACTTCTTGGAACAAAAAATATCTTCAGAAGAACAACAAAACTGGGTGACCAAGATATTGGGTTATGATTTTGAAACCGTCTATAAAAAGGGAAGAAAAATGTTGTGGCAGATGCACTCTGAAGAATGGATGAATATGTTGAGGCCTTTCTTTGTTCTATCTCGATCATCCAACCCGATTGGATAATAGAAGTGAGGGATGAATGGAAGAATGACAAAAATATGTGGAATCTTATTCAAAGGTTGCAACACGAATCCAATGCATCAGATACATTTACATGGAAAAATTATTCACTATGGTACAAAGATCGCTTATATTTATGTAAGAACTCCCAAATCAAAGAAAACCTACTATTAGAATTTCATACCTCTCCGGTAGGATGGCACTCGGGATTTTTGAAAACCTACCATAGGGTCAAGAAGGAATTTTTTGGGATGGCCTTAAAACTGATGTTCAAATGTTTTTGGCAGAATGTTTGGTTTCCCAACAAAATAAGGTGGAAACAATTAATACCCCTGGTCTTTTACAACCATTATCCATTCCAAGTTAGCGCTGGGAGGAGGTTTCCATTGATTTCATCATAGGGTTACCGAATTCTGAAGGAAAGAGTGTCATCATGGTGATTTTTGATATAATTACCAAGTACTCGCACTTTTGTGCACTCTCTCATCCCTTCAAAGCCAATACAGTTGCCACCACATTCATGGAGATAGTTCAAAAGCTACATGGAAGCCCAAAGATTATTGTAAGTGATAGAGATCCCATCTTCACTAGAAATTTTTGGACAAAATTATTTTCGTTTTTTGGGTACTCAATTGGCTCATAGCTCATCCTATCATCCTGAATCTGATGGACAAACCGAGATAGTTACCAAATTTCTAGAAGGCTACCTTTTTTTCTTTATCTCTGATAGAAAAACACAATGGTTCAAATGGTTACCCTTGGTAGAATGGTGGTATAATACTTCCTTTCATAGTGAAACAAAAATGACACCATTCATGGCACTCTATGGATACCACCCTCCTTCCATCACTTCTTCTCTAAAAGAAAAATATAAGGTTCAAACAATGGACGATCACATCGAGCATCAACAACAAGTTCTCCAAATCTTAAAGGATAGCATTACTATGGCACAAAATTGCATGAAACAACAAGCATATCAACATCGTAGTGGGATAATTTTTGAAGTAGGGGATTGGGTGTTTTTAAGACTACAACCATATAAACATTTGTCCCTCAAGAAAGAAAAGAAGGATAATAAATTATCACCAAAGTACTATGGCCCTTATTAGGTGTTGCAATACATTGGTAGTATGGCATACAAATTGGAGTTGACTGCATCTTCACGAGTACACCCAGTTTTCCATGTTTCATGCTTAAAGAAGGTTATAGGTGACAAGATCCCATTTCAAACTATATTTCCCGAACTTGACGAGGAAGGAAAAATCATATTGGAGCTTGAAGCCATCACTGACACAATAATTTTCCAAATGAGGAATAGATCCATTTCAGATTATCTCATTAAATGGAGGAGACTATTGGCTAAAGATTCCACTTAGGAATATGAATCTTTTATACATAAGTATCCAGAGTTACTCAAGCATTGTGGACAACACTTGTCTCAAGGGGAGGGGCATGTTAAGCCCTAAATAATGGCACATTACCCCTTAATTGGGTCATATTACATTAGCAATGTTATTTTATTTATGTCGGCTTGGGTCCATTAGTTGTAATTGTACCTCCTAGTCTCCTATATATACCAAGGAGACATTTTCATTTGGAATCATCTTGTATTTGGACATTTCTATGGTGTATAAGGAGGTTTCCCCCTCGAAGAGGCTTACTATCTTAAATTCTCTCTTTTTCAAGGCATTGAGTACTTATTCTGATCTTTTTCTATGTTATATTGATATTTGGTTCTTAACAGAGGCTCCCCTTATGGCCAAGTCACTTGAACCCACTGACATGACTCTACCTTTTGACCCTCTAGAAGTTAAACCGATCATTCCCTAAATTCTCTCACTGGATTCTATGCTCCCTAAACCATCAAGATAATTGGTTACATTAAGCATCCGAAGGCCATCATCCTCATTGATAGTGGAAGAACCCATAATTTTATTCATTTCCACATTTCCCAAAAAATAATTTCTATATATGAGTAGTCAAAAAATTTCAAATCATGATTCCAAATGGAGGTTCCATGAAATGTGGGGGGTTTCGTGAAAATGTGTGTCTCCAAATTGGTCAGTACCACATGAAATATCATATGTTTTCTATTGGCATGGATGGTTGTGACATTGTTTTGGGTGTTGAATGGATATAGACTTTGGGCCCCATTCTCATGAATTTTAAGGAATTAACCATGCAATTCAACCAGGACAGCCAATAGTATAAGTTCCAAGGCATCACAATAGGTTTCCCTGAGATAATCGGTTCCCATAACATGGAAAATATCTTCAAAAAAGTTCATTTTGACATTATTGCACAACTCCATTCCATTCATGCCACTGAGACACCCTATGTGCCTCCTAACCTCCAATCCATCCTCTCCAAACATCAAGATTTTTTTTCCACTCCCCAAGCACTTCCTCCCCATGGTGTTCATGATCATTTCATTCCCCTCATCATTGAAAACCTTCCTCCCAATGTTTGTCCCTATCATCATCCCTTTTCCCAGAAGAATGAAATTGAGATTTTTTTTCAATAATTGCTTGCCACAAGAGTTATCTATCCTAGTAATAGCCCCTATTTTTGTCTTGTGGTAATGGTAATTAACAAAGAAGGCTACTAGTGCATGTGTCCTTATTTTCTCTCCCTCAACAAACTCACCATCAAAGACAAATTTACCATTCCTGCCATTGATGATCTCTTGGATGAATTAACTGGTGCCTAGTTCTTTACTAAACTTGATCTTCGTTATGGATACCACCAGATATGTATGAAAGAGGCAGACATTCCTCAGACTGCATTTCGAAATCATGAGGGCCACTATGAGTTCTTGGTCATACCCTTTGGTTTGTGTAATTCTCCCTCCACTTTCCAAAGCCTCATGAATCATGTCTTTCGTCCTTTTCTCTATCATTTTGTCCTAGTTTCTTTGATGATATTCTCATCTATAGTAAAACCTAGACATCCCATATTTCTCATGTGGATCAAGTTATTCATCTACTCTCTCAGCACCAACGTTTCCTCAAACAATCTAAATTTGATTTTGGAGCCTTGGAAGTCAAGCACTTGGGTCATATTGTTGGCAAGGCAGCTTTCAGGGTGGATCCTAAGAAGATTGAAGCTATATGAAATATTGGCCTTGCCCCAAGACTCTCAAAATCTTGCATGGTTTTCTGGGATTAACATGATATTATCGCAAGTATATTAAGAATTATGGAAATATTGTGGTTCCTCTCACTGCTCTCCTTACAATGAGTTATTTCACTTCGACTCTTGCAGTTGATCAAGACTTTCAAGCCTTGAAGGTGGCTATGTGCACCACTCATGTCTTAGCCCTTCCTGACTTCTGAAAGACCTTTTTCCTGGAATGTGATGTTTCTAGGAGAGGAATTAGAGTAGTCCTTATGTAATATGGTTGACCTTTGGCCTTTACCAACAAACAAATGTTAGAGTAATATTTGGGACAATCAATCTATGAAAAATAAATTATTGGTTGTGGAGCCTGATTATCATCCTAATTCAGAGGTCTTTGTTTTCAGCGGGCCCCCGACGAGGGTTCAGGGGCGAAGGCCCTGAAGGAAAAATTTCCTTGTAAATGTATAATGTAATTTCATAGAAAATCCAGATCGTTCAATGTAATGTAGAATATATGATGGTAGAACTTATGTTAGGATTTTTTTACCCTAGAAGGAAACCCTCTTTTATGAGGGAAATGTATTGCGAATATGTATCATTGTGAATATTGTATTTTGAGAGAGGTGATTGTGAGAAAAATAAGAGGAAGTTATAATGGGCATGTTGTAGCTTGTATCCCTTCATTTGGTGGATAATAATAAAGGAAGGACCTGTAAATTTATTTGGTGGATGTAGCCCACACTGGGTGAACCATGTATATCTGTGTCTCTATTGTATTGTGCATCTTCTGTGTTTTATTTTTCGCATTTGTTTTATTTTATTTCTACACGATCCTGTTTTTATAACATAAATGTTGGCTATTCTACATGCAATGGATCTCTGGTGCCGTTATCTATTGGGTAAATGATTCCAAATTAAGACAGATCATCAGAGCCTCAAGTATTTTATGGAGCAATTTCCTTCATCCCCAGAGCAACAAAAATGGGTGATTAAGTTATTTGGATATGATTATAAGATAATTTACAAGAAAGGAAAAGACAATGTAGTTGTTGATGCTCTTTCAAGAAAATATGAATATGACGGGTCCCTTTTATCCCTCTCCTTCGTTGTACCATATTAGCTCCAAGATATTCGCTAGGAAAGGCTGCAAGATCCCAAAATTCCATGTTTGATCCAAAAATTGAAAACCAGTTCTCCAGTTTCCCTAGGGTACTCTTCAAACAATGATGAGATTCACTACAAATTCTATCTGTATTTAAGAAAAAATCATAGCTTAAATCCACAGTGCTTTCTAAGCTTCATGCTACACCCATAGTTGGGCACTCAACGTTTACCAAAACGTATGACCAAGTAAAATGTTCTTTTTTTTTGGATGGTATGAAACAGGACGCTCACACTTTTGTGGTGGAATGTGGTGTTTCTCAATGCAATAAGGGAGAAACATCAAAGCCCCTGGCACACTCCAACCGCTTCTGATTCCACCTATTATTTGGATGGATATCTCTATGGATTTCATTGTCGACTTACCAAAATCAGGAAATAAGTCAGTCATCATGGTGGTAGTTTATCATATTTCCAAGTATGCTCATTTGTATGCTCTTTAACACCCATTTACCACCTCCATTGTGGCTCAAATTTTCATGGATCATGTCTTTAAGCTTCATGGCATGCCTCATTCTATTATTTCTGATCGAGATCAATATTTCACTAGAAATATTTGGAAAGACCTGTTCAGGATACAGGGCACTCAATTGCATCTCAAAACTGCCTATCATCCCCAGACTGATGGTCAAATTGAAGTTGTCAACAAGTGTTTGGAAACATATTTGATATGTTTTTTATCTGAAAGGAAAGATTAGTGGGATCAATGGTTACCGCTAGATGAATGGTGGTACAACACTTCTTACCATACAACTACTCGCATGACTCCTTTTGAAGCAGTATATAGACAAAATCCACCTTCAGTTCTCTTATACATACCTAGTGTTTTGAAGGTCCAAGTGGTTGACCAAAATATTATAGTTCGAGAGGATATTATTTGTACCCTCAAAGATAATTGGTTCATGGATCAAAATAATATGAAGCAATAAGCAAATCTAGGTCGCTCCAAACGTCAATTTGTTAGGGATGATTTTAAGGATGGAAATTTATTTTTAAATGTAGAAACCTTGGCGAATCTTACTAATCCTTCATATGCCAACTATAAATGATTGGCGATATTTTTGAAAAAAATTTAAATTTCTAAGGATTTTCTATAGTTTTTATAATTTTTTGGCGATTTTTAAGATAAAATAATTTTATCCTATAGAATTTGGATGAATCATTTTTAAAATAGCGAATCTCATTTTTGGAAAAACCATGGAAAAATAGCCCATGAGAAAAATTTAGCCCCTAAAATCATCCATGCAATTTGTTGAAGGAGACCAGTTGTTTCTTCGAATGAAACCTTATAAGATCCATCATATTTTCATGTCTCCTGCTTAAAGAAGGTGATTGGAACTAAGTGACAAACTCAAACTGGCCTTCCTGAGTTGGATGAAGAAGGATCCATCTAGTTGCATCCACAATTAGTCTTGGACCAGCGTGAGTGTTCTCTCCTTCAGTGCACCATCAAGGAAGTGTTAGTATAGTGGAAAGATACAACTCTAACAAATTCCACCTAGGAGCCAACTACTATTCTACAACAATTTCCTCATCTCAAGCCTTGAGGACAAGGTTATTTTCAAGAGGAAGGGCATGTTAGGGAACTAACTCCCTTAACCTCTCACAAGGTAGAATAATATATTTTCCATGTAATAAAGGTCAATATTAATAAGGCCTAGTAATAAGGAAGAATAAGTCAAATGTAAGAAGACCTAATAGAAGCTTCTGCTTCTAGAAGATATTCTTGTATATTGTTCTTTTGGTAGATATATTTAGTATAAATAGGAGTTGAGGGCATCATAATTTTCTATCTTGAGAATTATTGTAATAGAGTGTTGCTCCGCTATAGGCTTCCCCCTAGAAGAGGCAACTAAACATTGTTTCCTATCAATAAAGGTATTATTCTAGTGTTGTGGTTTCATCTATCGTGTTGTTCCGTTGTTATTCTATGTAATGTTTCTATTTTTTTTTATTATAATAGATCTGTTACCTTACAAATAACTTGCAACACATGTAAAAACTAGCTCTAATACCACTTCTCTCAAAGAAGTTGGTCAGACAACCTAGATCTAACATCACTTCCCTCAAAGAAGTGGATTAGAAAACCTACTATGATACCACTTCTCTCAAACAAGTTGGTCAGACAACCTAGATTTGATACTAATTGATCTGAAAATCCTTGGACACCATTTATTTCTATACTATGTATACATGAAGTATCTAACTTGATCCAGAATAATTTATTGATCGCATTGAGCTATTTTACAGAATTTTGATGATGTGCCTTTTACCCAAAAACTCATAAACCAAATATTATATTTTTTAATGATAGTGATATGACACAACGAAAAATAAAAGAACTCAAATTATATACTTTTGTTTCATCTTTAAGTTCCCTTCAATCCAATTAAAAACCTCCTTCTCCATCTCAAACATCAAAATTACATGTAAAATGACTCACATATGCCAAATTAATGGATTCTCTTAAATTTCATTACTCAAAAAAATAAAATAACTTCATCGTTGAAATCCTTGCAAAATTTTGAGAATTTTGACTATAAAGTCGACCAATTTCTCAACTAGCTCAATTTCACGCTTTTTGGCACGCAAAACAATGCATTAAATGCCCATTAATGGAAAATTGAGAAAATAGTTTTACAAATGAATTAAAATAAAAAAAATGGATCTCAAATTCATGATCCTCATGAAATATCATGAAAAATGAGTATAAAGTTTCCTATAATCGGACAAAGTACCTCATGGCATGATCCAGGTGGATATCGGTGGCCACCCACCTTTTCCAGCGGGCTCAAAACAATTTTCTAGCAATTTTGATAATTTACTATTTTTACTAGTTTTTTGGGTCCTGAACTTCCGGAGCCGTTTTTAGGTCCTAAATGATGTTTTTTGGGGTATGATGTGGTTGCAAAATTTCATCATGAAATTTTGTGCAACTGTTGTAGTCCTCGGATAGATCTTTCCAATGGGCTATCATACGCCTAAAACGAATATCGTATGCAAAATTTACGACCCCGAGAAGTTGATGTACTGGCTTACCCAAACGAGGCCCACATGACTTTTGGTGCTTCATCTCCTAGGGTTAGTTTTTTGGATGTTTAGGGTTTTTGAAACTCCTGTTTATTGTAAAAAGGCCTTGAGAGCCTCATTGTAATCATCTTCTTGCGAATGAGTGCAGCCGTCACATCTCTTCTCAGAGATAAGCCGCCACCATTCCAACAAGCTTGTTTTCCGCTGCATTTTACAGTTTCAGCTTATTTCCTTATTGAATAGAAAACTAGTTTTACTGTATCTATGTTATTCTGTGTTAAGCATCTGGTAATAATCTGTAGTCATTTTGTTATGCTCATAAAATCCGGATCAGTGGTATCAGAACATTTTTCTCCTTTTCTTCTTAATGCATGTCCCCAACGAGGTCAGAATATAAAGAGTTGGGTCTCGAGCTTGTTTCTCTTGAGGACAAAATCTCTCGCACACCCAAGCGACCTCTCATGGAAGGAGAAAAGAAAGATGATGGGATAGGATATCCTTTCAAAATATTGATTGAGAAAGCCCTCACGCAATAGAGGAACGAGATGATGGATAATTTCATGCAAATCCTTCAGTGACTACCAACAAGCGACGTATCTTCTTCGAGTGGAGGCACCACCCCCTTCAAGGTACAAATAAACTTTGATATTCCTATATTTGAAGGTCAGATAGATGAAAATTCTATAGACAAGTGGTTGAATCTACTAGAAGGGTATTTTTCTATCCATAACTTTTCGAATAGATAAAAGATTACTTTTGGTCTCCTCAAAGTCGATCCCCATGTCAAATATTGGTGGGAAACTTTCTGTGAGCAAAAGGAAATAGAGGAACCCTCATTATTTACAGTCATGACCACCTAGGAATCCTTCAGGGATGCTATTAAGGAACAATACTACCCTGTCGGAAGTTATGATGACTTGTATACCAAATGGACCACACTGTAGCAAGAAAGAGACTAAGCAGTGCCAGATTTCACAAATATCTTCCATACCTTGCGCACCAAGTTGGGTATCAAAGATTCAGAGTGACATCTAGTGCTCAAGTATCGTGGTGATCTGTATAGATACATCCAGACCGAAATGGAATTTCTGAACATCTCATCCTTGGGCAGGGCCTACAGATATGCCGTCAAAATCAAGTAGAAGCTCAAACAAAAGACACGACAATTTGGGTTGGGGAACCCCTCACAAAAAAAGCCAGGAAAGGGCGGCCCTAACCCACAGAACAAAGGATAGAGAAAAGATGGACAGTATCAGGACAACCAGTCCAAGTCGCAAGCAAAGAAGGACACTGGAAAGACAAAGAAAGATATCAGGAAGTGGTGTGACTTCCATAAGAGCCCTTGGAATAACACGGTTGACTGTCGCTCAAAGCAGACTCTGGTGGCCGAAGTGAAAGCCTTTGAATCAGATGTGGGCTCTAACTCTGAGTCAGAACCAGAAAGGGGAAGATGGATCATTGATGCGGAACCCAATGCCACCGTTGCTACCACCAAGCTTCAGCATGGTGAACTAGACGAGCCAGAAGAAGGAGAGAACCTCTTCCATTCACAGATGTGGGTAAGAGGCACCCTACTACACTTCATCGTTGATAATGGTAGCCAGAAGAACCTCATCTCAGCAGAGGTCGTCAAGCAGCTGGCCCTTCTGACAATGCTGCACCCACAACCCAACACCATTGGATGGATCTGCCAAGGAAGCGATATCCATGTCATCCAATAGTGTCAATTGTCATACGACATCAAGCCCTTCAAAGACGAGGTATTGTGTGATGTTTCTCCTCTCAAAGTTTGTGATGTTCTTTTGGGCCAATCTTATTTATGGAAACGTCATGTTGTATATGAGTCTAGGCCTCGTAGTGTTATTATTACTTTGAACAGGAAATTGTACAGGATACCCGAGGTTGTCCCACCTAGTGTTATTTCCTTGATCTTTGCTAAGCAATGCAGGAAGGTCATCTCTCAGATGGGGAAGTTTGTCTTCTTCATGATTTGCTCTCAGAATGAGAGAAAAATCACAACCACATCCAGGGTCTCTGCAGCCGACCTCTCCACACAGCAGAAGCAAGTAGATAAGGTCATGGAAGAATACTTATATATCTTCTCCTCACCTACCACCGTACCTCTGCACTGCCAGGTCAAGCACCCCATCGATCTGACCCCCGACGCATCGTTGTCGAATGGGACAGTCTATCACCGCTCTCTGTTAGAGAATGAGGAGATCAAGCGATAGATCCAAGAATTTCTCCACAAGGGGCACATCTGTCCCAACTCATCACCTTGCGGGAGCCCAATCATGATGGTACAGAAGAAAGATGGAACCTAGGGACTTTGCATTGATTATCGGGCTCTGAATAAAATCACAGTTAGAAATCGATACCCAATTCCCCAAATCGATGACCTCCTTGATCAACTTATGGGGGACAAATACTTCAGTATAATTGATCTAAAGTCTGGCTACCACCAGGTCCCGATAGAACAGACAAATGTATGGAAGACTACCTTCAAGTCAAAGGA
The DNA here is from genome assembly GCA_009831015.1 of Picea engelmannii. Lineage (NCBI taxonomy): Eukaryota > Viridiplantae > Streptophyta > Pinopsida > Pinales > Pinaceae > Picea > Picea engelmannii. The sequence goes on from ML776946.1 coordinate 358,819, forward strand.
AGTCCTTTTTGAATGGTTGGTCATGCCCTTTGGTCTGACAAATTCTCCAGACACTTTCATGAGGATGATGGATGATATCCTGTGACCATTCACCAATACTTTTGTAGTGGTGTATCTGGATGACATTCTCATTTACAACAAGACTTGGGCCGAACACTTGCAACATATTCAACAGGTTCTGCACACCCTGCGACAGCACAAGCTATACGCCAACTTGGAAAAATTCTCCTTCGGCATGGACATGGTTCATTACCTAAGCTACATCATTGATAAACATGGTGTACATGTGGATCCATCCAAGATCCAAGTCATTCGTGATTGGCCAGCCCCAACTACACTCACTGAGCTTCAAATCTTCTTGGGCCTGGCCAATTTCTACCACAGGTTTGTGTTGGGATTCTCCCATATTGCATGGGCCCTCGGCCAAATAACCAGGGGTGGTGGTAAGGAGAAATTTGCGTGGGGTTGGCCCCAACAAAAAGTGTTCGATGATTTGAAGCAATGCTTATGCTCAGCCCCAATACTTTCACTACCATATCTACAACAACCCTTTGAGATTGAGACTGATGCTTCAGACTATGTTGTGGGTGTCATTCTCATGCAGCAGGACCACCCTGTGGCCTATCATAGTGCGATACTATTAGATGTTGTCTGTAAGTACCCTACGTATGAAAAATAAATGTACTCCATTGTGCAAGCCTGTCGCCAGTGGAGACATTACATTCTTGGGAGGGAAACAGTCATCCACACTGATCATAAGCCATTGCAGTTCATGCATACACAAGGAAAATTGCAGAATGACCACCATCAAAAGTGGTCCACATACTTGCAGCAATTCCACCTCAACATAAAGTATAAAATAGGAAGCATCAACCACGTCACTGATTTCCTCAGCAGACCACCAGTCACGACACTCACCATAGTGCTAGACTCCTGCGGCCATGAGACCTTTGGATGGCTCCAACTCTATGAGACAGACCGAAACTTCGCCACCACCTACCAAATGTTGGGTGCAAAGGTAGTTTTCTATAATTTCCATCTTCAAGATGGGTTGTTGTGTCATCTGGGTCATATATGTGTTCCATCAAGTGAGCGAGCAAAGATGATCTGGGAAGCCCACTACAGTCGGGTGGCAGGACACTTCGGTGTCAAAAATATAGTGGTGATGCTACAAAAACATTTCTACTAGCTGAAACTTCGACAGGAGGTCAACAAGTATATCAGGTCTTGCACTGCCTGTGCTATTGCCAAACCAACCACTAAGAAACAAGGCTTGTACACCCCTCTTCCTACTCGTGACAGGTCATGGGAATCCATCTCAATGGACTACATGTCGGGCCTCCCATCCACCAAGCGGGGAAATGACTGTGTTTTTGTGGTTGTGGATCGCTTTTCTAAGATGGAGATTCTGGTTGCTTGCAAGAAGAGCATCACAGTAGAAGCCATTGCCAAACTCTTCTTTGAATGAGTCTGGGTACATTTTGGAATCCCACAAACCATTATCTCAGATAGGGATAGTCGATTTCTCATCACATTTTGGTCAAGCCTCTGGTCACGGCTGGACACCAAGCTCACCAAATCCACGGCCTTACACCCCCAGACAGATGGCCAAACTAAGGTCATAAATCGACTGATCGTTCATATCCCATGCTTGTATAATTCCAAGCACCCTCGCACAAGGGACGAGAGTCTTTCCTATGTCCAACATAGCTACAACCGAGCCCTACATAGCTCAACCGGCCACAACCCCTTTCAGGTGGGGTTGGGATTCTAACCATTGGGTCCCATATATGTTTCACTTCCCCTTGCAGTCACCTCAACCAACTCCTCTCCTACTCCAACTGAGGCTGAAAAAACCACCCAATTCATTGAGAGGATCCAACACATCCGCCAACAGGCTCATGATATCCTACAAAAGTCCAATGACAAGTACAAGCAGCGCCATGATCAACATCGGGTTCCACATAAGTTTCAAGTGGGTGACAAAGTTTGGTTGCACTTGCAGAAAGAACGCCTTACAGGAACCCATCGGAAGCTTCGCCCACTCCACTATGGGTCATACACCATCACCAAGGTTGTGGGGGATAATTCTTTTGTGCTCAACATTCCTCCTTTCCTTGGCCTGCACCCAATGTTCAACGTGGACCTCCTTCGGCCTTATTTCCCACCATTATTGGACACCTCAGACGTGGAAGAACAAATGAAACCAATAGAGCTCAACCCCGAATTCATATAGTAGGAATCCAGTGATCATATTGTGGACACACAGATCAAGGGCACTCGACAACAAAGGCTCCAGCTTTATCGAGTCGTCAAAGAAGGGCAGCTCCTGCACCAAGGCAACTGGCTCACCCGGGGCCAAATTCAACAGAAATTTCCTCATCTGATGGGGGAACTCAATGCAGTGGAGACCATTTCTTCCTAAGGATGGAGGATTGATCCAGGTGGATATCAGTGGCCACCCACCTTTTCCAGCTGGCTCAAAACAACTTTCTAGCAATTTTGATAATTTACTATTTTTAGCAGTTTTTCGGGTCCTAAACTTACGGAGCCGTTTTGAGGCCCTAAACAATGTGTTTTGGGGTATGTTGTGGTCCTATGATGCAACTGTTGTATTCCTCAGATATATCTTTCCAATGGGCTATCATATGCCTAAAATGGAGATCGTATGCAAAAGTTATAACCCTGGGAAGTTGATGTATTGACTTACCCAAACGGGGCCCACATGACTTTTGGTGCTTCATCTCCTAGGGTTAGGTTTTTGGATGTTTAGGGTTTTTGAAACTCCTATTTATTGTAAAAAGGACTTGAGAGCCTCATTGTAATCATCTTCTTGCGAATGAGCGTAGTCGTCACATCTCTTCTTAGAGATAAGCCGCCACCATTCCAACAAGCTTGTTTTCCGCTGCATTTTATAGTTTCAACTTATTTCCTTATTGAATAGAAAACCAGTTTTATTGTATCTATGTTATTCTGTGTTAAGAATTTGGTAATAATCTATAGTCATTTCATTCTTCTCATAAAATCTGGATCATGGCACATTTTACGGTGCAACACAAAACTTTCTTGTACTATGCACTACTTCAATGCATCCATACAATCTCAAAATAGATACCCTTTCTCGTAATATATGTCCCTCAATATCTATGCATAGGGATGTGTGCATGTGTTTGGATCTATGCCCAATATATAGGGTGCGACCTCCAACCTTGATCCAGGTGGATATTGGTGGCCCATCCACCTGTTCCAACTAGATCCTCTTGTCATTTCTTAGTTCAACACGTTCTTCTGTACATATTTGTAATTGCGGGGTATACACTTTTAGGGTTGTTTGAATCCCTACACATATTCCAAGTGGATACTAGTGGCCTCCCACCTTATCCAGCTCGCTTATTTTGTATGTTTTCATGTCAACACATCTTTTTGTACTTCTAGGGCCTTTTTGGGACCCTAAACAATGTTTTTTTTCGGATTTCCACACTCAAATTGTGGACAAAGTCAGAGTTTGACGGTATAATGCATATTTCTCGAAAATACCTTTCCAATAGGCTATCACCCACCTAAAATAGAGATCGTATGCAAAATTTATGACCCCGGGAAGTTAATTTACTAACTTACCTAAATGGGGCCCACGTGAATTTTGGAATTTCATCTTCTAGGGTTAGGTTTTTGGATGTATAGGGTTTTGGCATTCATGTTTATCATAAAAAGGCCTCTAGATCCTCATTATAATCATCTTCTTGTGAATGAACATAGTCGTCACATCTATTCTCAAAGATAAAGCTACCACCATTCTAGCGAGTCTTGCACTTTGCATTTTTACAGTCTCTTTACAATTCTTTCATTAATAGAAATCAAGTATTGTTGTATTTCTCTATTTTTGGAAACTTTCATGAGTATTTCATTATAATTTCTCTGCTTTCATTTTGTTCTGAAAATAATTTGGATCAATGGTATTAGAGTAGGTTGCTCTTGATCATTTTTCATCGCATGTCCCCAATGAGGTCCAAGTATAGCCAATTGGGTCTCGAGCTTGTCTCTATTGAGGAAAATCACTCTTGCATGCCCAAGAAACTTTCGATGGTGGAAGAAAAGAAAAAATCTGAAGTAGAAGATTCTATTAACATGTTTCTTGAGCAAGCTCTCGCATGACAGAGGGACAAAATGATGGATAATTTTTCACACATAATTCAATGCCTGCTGATAGAAACATGCACATCTTCATCAAGTGATCATTTTGGAGGAACCTCTCCCTTCAAGGTACAAGTTAATTTTGATATTCCCATACTTGAAGGTAAGATAGATGTGGATTCCCTAGAAAAATGGTTAAATATATTAGAACTTTATTTCTTTATTCAAATTTTTTCCGCAGGGAAAATATCACCTTCGCACTCCTCAAGGCTCTACCCCATGTCAAACATTGGTGGGAAACTTACTGGGAGAAAATTTTCACAGAGGAATATAGAATATATGGGGCCGAGCCCACTTGGGATTTTTTTCTGGATGCGGTCAAAGAACTATATTATCCTATTGATAACTATGAAAAACAGTACATGAGATGGACCACACCGCGAAAAGAGAGGAACTAAACAGTATCGAAGTTCACAATTACTTTCCATACCTTTTGCACCAAGCTGGGTATCAAAGACTCTAAGCGACACATAGTTCTGAAATACCATGGGGCTATGCATAGGTACATCCAAACCAAAATGGATTTCCTAAAAATCTCATCATTGCGAGCTGCCTATTGATATGCTGTCAAGATTTAGTAGAAATTTAGGCACCAAAACAAATGGGAATTTGGGTCTATAAATATGCAACCAAATCATGGTAAATAAATCCCTAACCAACAACCTCTCGACAACCAATCCAAGACACAGGACAAAAATGGTAAAGAGAAGATGAATAATGAAACTAGAAAGTGATGTGGCTTCCACAAAATCCCCCAGCACAACACCGATGAATTTCGCTCGAAACAATCATTGGTAGACGAGGTCAAAGACACGGAGTCAAACCCTAATTCAAAATCTGATCTAGAAAATATTGCAAGAAGATAGATCATCGACGCAAACCCCACTTATATTATCATGACCACAACAATTCAACCAGAAGAATAAATAGATCATGAAGAGGGGGAGCACCTCTTCCATTCACATATGTGGGTGAAGGGGACCCCGTTGAATTTCATTATTGATAGTGACAACCAGAAGAACCTCATCTCAGCTAAGTCCATCAAATAGTTGGGGTTGTCGACAACACCACACCCACAACCATACAACATCAAGTGTCTTCACCGGGATGAGATCTCTGTGTTAGCTAGTAGTTTTACATGTCCTATGGCATCCAACCCTTCAAGGATGAGGTAGTGTGTGATGTTTCCTCTCTTGATGTCTGTGATGTTTTTTTGGTCCAACCATATATGTGGAGACGTCATGTTGTCTATGATTATAGACACCATATTTTCGTTATTACTCTAGGAGGTCATATCTATATGATACCAAAGGTAGTTCCAACTACTGCTCCACCAAAACAGTGCCACAAGGTAATCTCTCATACTACAAAATCCATCCTCTTCATAGTCTATTCAAAGGATTCATAGAAGACCATTACAACCACTACCGCATCAACACCTTATATCCAACAAAAACAGATTGTCACAGAGAAATAATATATTCTCTCTTCACCTACAATGGTGCCTACATAATGCCTTGCCAAACCCATAGACAACAGGTTGCTGGAGCATATTCAACCCCACCAACAATAGGTTTGTGACAATCTTCCACAGACCCAACAACACAACTTCTCCAACAAGGAACACATCTCACCAAGATTCAGATCCATAAAATTCTTTCCCCTCTTACCTAGGCACTCAATACAATGGATACCATTGGTTCCTAAGGGGGGAGGATTGATACAGGTGGATATTCGTGGCCACCCACCTGTTCCAACTCTCCCCTCTTGTCAGTTCTTAGTTCAACATGTTCTTCTGTACTTCTTTGTAATTGTGGGGTCTACACTTTTGGGGCTATCTGAATCCCTACATATCTTCCATGTGGATATTGGTGGCCTCCCACCTAATCTAACTGACTTATTTTGTATGTTTTCATGTCAGAACATCTTGTTGTACTTCCATGGTCGTTATGGGACTCTAAACAATGTTTTTTTGTCTTGCCATAGTAAAAATGTAGATGGAATTATAGTTTTATGGTTTAATTCATATTTCTGGAAAATACCTTTCCAACGAGCTATCACACGCCTAAAACGGAGATCGTATGCAAAAGTTACGACCCTAGGAAGTTAATGTACTAACATACCCAAACGGGGCCTACATGACTTTTAGCGTTTCATCTCCTAGGGTTAGGTTTTTGGATGTCTGGGGTTTTGGAATTCATGTTTATCATAAAAATTCCATCATAGCCTCATTGTAATCATCTTCTTGCAAATGAACATATTTGTTACATCTCTTCTTAGAGATAAAGCTACCACCATTCTAGCGAGTCTCGCACTCTGTATTTTTACAGTCTCTTTACAATTCTTTCATTAATAGAAATCAAGTATTGTTGTATTTCTTTGTTTCTGGAAACTTTCATGAGCATTTCATTATAATTTATTTTCTTTCATTTCATTATGAAAATAATCTAGATCAAACCTCCACCCAAATTAGCTGCAACGTAGTTACTAAACTTAGTGGAATCCCACTAAATTGGGTCGTTTGGCATATTGGTTAAAAATGTTGGCTAACTTAGCATAGGTCGGGTTCAATTCCCTGCCAACCTTGGAAAATTCTATTTGGTGTGTTTCATATGGTTAAATATATACCATATATATAGTATATAGTTTACTATATACTATATATATAGTAACAAACTCTCGCATGGATATTTGGTTCTATAGTTTTAAACTACACACACACACACACACATATATATTTGTTGGTACATTTTGTTAATCCCCCCGCGGACTAGATGTGGGTGATGTGGTATAACAATAGACCAGGGGGTAAGGTCAAGGTATTAGGCCCTTGGCCCTTCCACCCCAACGATGCCATTACATGAATTTAAATAAATTTTAACATATAGTATGGTTAAGTAACATTGCGTGGTGCATTGGTTGTAAGAGGTATGTCAAGGCTTGGAGGGTTATGGAGGTCATGGGTTTGACCCGCGTCGACTCCATAACTTTTACATGAACTATACCAATATTTGTCAATGGGAGGTTGCCACGTGGTGACCTCTCATTGGCTTGTACATGCCACATGTCGATGTATGACTAGACCACTTGGAGGTACAACTACTCAGTCAGCTATTGATGAAACTTGCCATGCCACCTACTAATAACCATGTGCCACATTACCTGTTGTATGGATATGTGCCATTAGTCACCCTTATAGTGGTGACACATGGCACCTCTTTTTTTCCTTTTACCTTTGAATTTTGCATGTTTGACCCAAAGTTTTACCACTTATAATTTCTTCATACGATATTTGTTTGACTTATCGTTTGCACTGTTGGAAAGATGACGATGAGCTCTACGTAATGGTGTTGTTTTTGGGATGATTTGAGGTGATCAAATTTTGAGCATTTATGGATCCCTTGGGACCTATGTGAGAATTTTGAATCCTCTTGGACCTCTGTGAGCATTCCTTCGATCCTCCTATATCATTGTAGATGTTGGACCAATAATATTTGAGAATCCATCAATTTTAGGTTCTTATCAGGGAGATCCACCTCTTCTCCCTCCTACGGGTTCAACTTAGGTTTACGTCGTATCATCAAATGGTGTCAAAACTAGTGACGAAATTTCCTCAACAGAACCCACACCCAACCCTACCCCTAGGACAACTACATCGTTTTCACCTCCAGAGAATCCCCCTATGACTAGCCAGATACTAGTTTGGAAAATGGTCCCCTAGGCCATAACCCAAATCCATTTCTTTTATCCACCACCTATAGTTTCTTCTTATCAGGTTGTAGCTACCCTCATCTTTCCTAACATGGTGATATCCATACCTATATGGCATCTTGACCCATTGTCTATGGCATCAATACCATCTCTCCCATCTCAAGTTGAGGCTTTTCCCATGCAAGACGTGGTTCAAAAACCAACTCCTCCAACCAGTCACATAGTTGGGGGAAATGATACCAACACTAGGGAAAAGAAGAAAAAGAATGGGGCCATGCTTCAAACCTGAGTCCAACCACCATGTGCACTTTGTGCGACACTTAGAAACCCTACTAATCTCTGCCCCACCCTACTTGGATTATGTAATATAATTCAACTCCCCAAGGTAGCACCATTTCTATCTACCCAAATAGATTCAACCACAACATAGTTACCAAGTTAACGAGAAATCTACAAAGTTATCGTTTTTTGGGGGGTCACTTTTTTTACCTCGTTTTTAAAAATGGTGCTACCGATAGCACTGCCCCTCCCTTTTTAGGTCTTTTTTTGATATTTTAAATTTTATGATCCATGATGTTTCCACATTATTTGTTTAAATGCTCATTTTTCCATCTATTTTAAAATTCTTCTATTTTTTCTTTTTCAACGGTGTTTTTACTCATTTTCCCATGCTTCTTTCAATCTTAATTTTTTTTTAATCAATCACTTTTTTAAAATTAAGATTTTTTGTCTCCTTAATTAATTTATGGTTCCATACTTTTTAAATATAGTGGAGAATATCATTTTTAACACATTTTTTTACCTTCAATACATAGAAAATCATTGTAGTTAAATAACACTATTTTTAAATACTTAGCAAAAAAATATAATTCATTTTTTTTTTGATAATTTAAAAACTAAAAAAAATAAGAAAAATAAAAGAATTGAAATTAAAAAAAAAACAAAACAAAACAAAACAAAACAAATTTATATAAAAAAATTTAAAGTAAAACTTAAAAAAGTGAAGAGGAAAAAAAAAACAAAAAACAAAAAAAATATATAAATTAAGCTAAAACGAGAGAAAAAAAAGGTAAAAAAATAAATTTATGCTCCAAAAAAATTAGAAAAGGTTTAAAAAAACACAACAAAAATTATAAATATATATTGACAAGCCAAATTAAAACATGTAA
>ML776946.1:388173-406900 GCA_009831015.1 Picea engelmannii
TTGAGCAGCAGATTCAGACTTGGATGCAATGTCGTCAATGAAATTCTTTCTTCCTCCTTTTCCTTTTCCCTTGCCACCTGTAGGGTTAGTGTCTTTGGGGTCTTTCATGCATTCTTTTTATCTAAAGAAAAGAAATCACAAGTTCTTTTGAAATCTATAGCTATCTTCCCCTGCAACGGCGCCAAAATGTTGGTCACTATAATTGCTTAATTGATTTAAACAATCAAGTGATACATAAATTATCAACCCAGGGAAGTCTTTTATTTCAAAGATAACCACGCACTATATATGCTCAATTCCAAAAGAAACTTAGTGTTGTAGTAAACTAATTATACTTGCTTGAATGAACTGAAGCTCTGAATTAAATCACAGGAAAGTAACTTCCCTATTGCAATTCCTTAAAGATCAATCTAAGAATCCTCGATTACATTAAAATAACACTTGCAATGGGAAAGAACAACTATTCTGCAATCAGAGAATAGGACCCTTACTCTCAAACAGAGACTTCAGTACTAACACTCTTTCATGAAAACAGTAATGCGGAAAACAATTAACTCTATCTAACAGAGAACAAAGCCACCTAGTTCCTTTCCTTCTAAGCAGGAGCCTTGAGCCTTATTTCTATTTTAGCACACTTGTGAGGTTGAGGTTTACAGAGAACAGGGCAGTCTGATTCCTTCCTTTCTGAGCAGGGATCCCTAACCCAGTTTCTGGCTAGAACGAATGGAAGTCTACAGAGAACAGGGTGTTTTGGTTCTTTCCTTTCTGAGAAGGAACCCTTAACCCAATCCATGGCTAACACACTTGCAAAGGTAAATGAAATCTACAGAAGACAAGGTGTTGTGATTCCTTCCTGACTGAGTAGGAACCCTTTAACCAAATCTTTGGTTAGCACACTTGCAGCAGTAAACGAAATCTACAGAAGACAAGGTGTTTTGATTCCTTCCTGTCTGAGCAGGAACCTTTAACCAAACCTCTGGCTAGCACACTGGTAGAAGTAAATGAAATCTACAGAGAGTAGGATATTTTGATTCCTTCCTGTCTGAGTAGGAACCTTTAACCAAACCTCTGTCTAGCATGCTGGCGAAAGTAAATGAAATCTACAGAGGGTAGGATATTCTGATTCCTTCCTATCTGAGTAGGAACCTTTAACCAAATCTCTGCTAGCCTTATAACATCTTCACACAAGATTGTTGATAAAAAGAATTACAAATTCCATTCAAAAAACTAAGACAAAGTCAATAGTGTTTTAGCAAAGCGGAATCCATTAAAAACAGTGTTTCAGCAAACGACAGTTAAACAAAGCATGAACAAAAATTATACTAACACACTTCTAACTAATGGGTGAATCTTGTGAAGAAGGTGGGCCCTCCCTTCTCACAAGATTCCCCTGGATGAAAGGCTAGAGAAGGATACTCAAAGCAGTCTTATATTCATCTGTCGAAATATCACATTACAATTTGGAAGAATAGAATACGTCCCGCTTCTCTGGAGTAGATTCAATACATAAAACTTCGATCCCTCGAATGGTGATTTCCTCTGATTTAAAGAGGAAATCCCTTCGATACAATCATTACAATGCATATCTAAATCCTATCCTAAATCGGATCTTCTTTCTAAATCAGCATAGGATGTTCTAGTCTCACACAACCGAATGCTATTATAGGAACTGAACGAGGTATTGCTGTTATGGCTGGTGTAACAACTTCTTCTCATTGTTGCTGATGTTGTTTCAGCATCGCAATTTGTGGGTTGTTTCAGCCACGTGAATTGCGCTCTGACTGCGTTGACCACTGACTGTGGCAGCTTCCTTGTGTTTCAACATCGTCAGTTCTGGTGGTTCCTCTGTGTTTCAGCATCTGCAACTCTGGACTGTGTAACAGCTCCGTGTTTCAGCATCTCCATCCTCGAACTATAAGGCAACTCCGTCTTTCAGCATCTGCGACCTCAGACTGTGTAGCAGCTCCATGTTTCAGCATCAATTATGTGTTTCAGCAACGATGACCTTGGACAGTTCTGTGTTTCAGCAATAGGCCTCAAATGAAAAACTGCAGTCTTGGACACTTATGCATTTCTAATCAATGGTTAAGTACGAGAGTGATGTAAAATATTATGCAAAACAGATTAAACATATAGTAATGAGAAGGGACGTTGTATACCTTTGAGATGATCAGATAAAGTGATAGTATGAGTCTAAATCTAGGTGATCAAGAGTATAATGGTGGAAAAAAGTATAGGCAAAAAGGTACATTGTGTGGTCCTAACAATTTTTAGCTACCCCCATTAGGGAAATGCGGCCTCCTTCAGGGAGTTCCTTTTCTAGGAACCCATGGTTCACCAACCTCGTTCATGGAGTGCCTTTTCCACAAACTCCTTGTTTTGTGGCCTCCCTTAGGGTGGGACTTATTCAGGAACACATGGCTCCCTAGCATCCTTCATGGAGTTCCTTTTTGAAGAACTCATTGATCCATGGCCTCCTTATGGAAGTGCCTTTTTCAGGAACCCATCATTCCTTGGCCTCCCTTAGGGAGTGCCTTTTTCAAGAACCCATGCTTCTTCAACCTCCTTCAGGGAGTGCCTTTCTAAGGAACCCATTGTTCCTTGGCATCCCTTAGGGAGTGCCTTGTTTGGTAACCCATGGTTCCCTGACCTCCCTTAGGGAGTGCCTTTTTCCAGGAACTCATCATTCCCTATCCTCATTCATGGGTTACCTCTTCTAGGAACTCATTGTTCCTTGGCCTCCTTCCAGGGCACCCAAAATTTTCACCAGGGGACCCTTTTTCCCACCATCGTTAAAAAAATAGGTATGTTTTCTCACTATCATTTATATCAAATAAATTTCATATGTTATTTATCATCATATATTTTTCACGTTGTGTATTTAGTTTTTTTGTGTGTAGGTGCTTGGTACTTAGACATACAACCCATTCAGTACTGGTCATCCCATGACCCCTTCAGGTATATGTTCACAACTAGCATGCACTCATGCCCCCTACAAACAATTTCATATCCTATTTATACCCCTTGACATTTATCCTTAGGATCCCCACACCCAGATGTGTGGTACCATCACCTCCATTGCATTCAGGTACTATCAACCAATTGAATTCTCACCTCCATGAGTTTTCCCACATATATTTACCCCTTGGCATATTAACACTCATGATTTTATATCCATTAGGTTTGAGAGTCCTGGTAGTGTTACACCCCAGAGTAAGAACCTCATACGTCTTCCTCATCCCATTATGGACTCCCACATCATGTTTTGGTTACATTAAATTCACCTATGTGTTATCATTAACCCTCCATATCATCCAACATCAATTTCCCATCTACAATTTCATCCTCCATCCATCTACTTGGTACAAAAACCCACCCATGGGGCCCCCACCCTTCATCAATTACATTCCCCTACTTGTTCCCCACAAGGCCACAACATACTTCACTGGGGAACCCATTTCTGTATGTATACTTTCAACCCATTCATTGTTTATTCATTTGATAATTATATAAAGTACATTTCCAATTCCAACAGGTAGAGTATATTTTCTCCATCGCAACTAATGGCATGTTTTTCCTTGGCACACAACAACCCATGTCGCCCTTTGTTAGGGAATTTCATTTTCATCACCAAATCTACAAAGCTACCCTTATCATGGCCAAAATTATGACTATCACTAACACCCTTTTCCCAAAAATCCATATTTTGACCTATCATCCACCCCTTTGCAGTCTCAACCATTCAACATAGTTAACACAATATCTGGTCACCACCCTAACCCCATATCATGTTTTAAGGTTGTTGTTATCATTCCATTTTTCCCCAACAAAGGGAATTTATTACATCCCATATTGTTTGAGATTTGTCCATGTCACTAATTCATCCATATTTTCCTCCATACAGTTCCTGATACCATTTTGATCAAATTGATGTCAAGAATCCATTTTCTTTTTGTAGTCGCGCCCCCTTCCCTATCGACGTCAACACAAGTTTCTAGGAAGGTGGAAGTATCTTGTCTCTCATTCCAAAATCAATGAGAAGTCTCATATGGCATAGAAATAGTCATCATTTATTTCTTATGTTGTTTATCCCCATAAAATTCAACTCCAACAAAGTTTCATGTTACAGTGGGTCTTAATATGCGTTCATTACATTTTTTAGTAATCGTCGAAGACCTCTAATTTTTATAGGCCAAAAATGCCTCTGAGTTATTGACATATTACACCATTGTACATTTCTCTATTTAGATCTAGTTCATTCCACAAAACCGTCATCTGTTATTATTGACACCTCTGAGGGCGATGCAGACATCCACTTCATCAACAATTTTCAGTTACAATCATATTATTCTGGTTTCATAACATGAGCATGGGGCATGCCTGCCTTGTTTGTACACAACTTTCCATTTCAGTTTTCAGATAATCTTGGAATTATTTCAAATTCCCTTTTCCTTTGATGGGACGCTCTCACCATCCCTCTTACCAACAACTACAACTCTCCCATTCTTATGGAAATTTATGCAGAAAGAAACATTGATGTATTGCGGATATATGTATGCTCCTAACAGTAAACATCAGGGGGAATATGTTATCACCAAAAAAATTCTCATACAAATACAAACAATGGATGAATAAATATTCAACACAAATACAACATACAGCCAATAATTATAGGAGGATCACATTCGGTTTGGACAGATAATCACAAAAATATGAAAAATAATCTTGAATTTCCATGCACATTCAACAAATACAGCACATGTGCCCCAACGCAGGATCACACGATGTCAAACACACACAATGTGCACCCCACATGACTGACAATCAAGCAACCCATGCAGATGTGGAAAGAACACATTGATGATTTTGGTCGGGCCTCAACCACATCTGGGATGAAGTGGATCTCGTCCATACCCCAAAATCACCCTAAAATTCTTCCCTATGATTGAAAATACGGGAGGTACCTCCAAATTCCTCCTCATTCACACTTGAAACTAGTTGTGAAATATCTATCCATCCTCCTATAAATAGAGGATCATTGTATGCAAAAGAAAAGGAAGTTCATTGCATTGTTATGTAGTCCAAATACTCTTGGAGAAATATTTTGTTCTCTTAATAATAGCTTGGGAAAGCATAGCATAGGGAAGGATTTTCACCTCTTGGGAATCTTTGTCATAGATTTCTTCACCGTTGTCAATAAAAAATAGGAGAGTAATAGCTCTACTTTGAGGGACTCAAGAGCCCTTCCTAGGAGGAATAGGGGATTCATAAATCCCACATTTCTCCTCTTGGTGTTTTGAATTTCAAATACCATTCTTTATTGGGTAACCGTTCTCTGTGTTCAATTTCATGTATCATTTGTTAGTATTTGTTTAGTTTAGTTTCCATGGTTTTTTATTCCTATCTTTCTTTATTTATTTCTTTCTATCTTGTGGGTTCACTAACCTACTAACCATTTTTCTATGTTTCTTTGTTGGCTTACCATGGAAATCAAAGGGGTCTCTTTTTTCTCACCCTTGTGATCAAAATACCCAAACAAAATCTTCCAATCCGATGAAGATACCTTAGAGGATCTAACAATACCCAACTATCCCTAGGATGCAATGTGTCATAGATCCCTTTTCCTATCACAATAAGCCTTTCAACCTAGCATTAACACCCATGTGTGTGTGATCAAAACCAAATACTTCATTCCTCCAAGGTGTGTGAAGTGGTTTAAAAACCCAATCCCCACCCCTTATTCCTTTGAATAAGGTACCATGGCCAACATCTCCCCTACAATAAAAATAGACATATCTATCAAATATGACATTGTGAAAGAGATTACTCTTGGTGTTGCATGCTCCCCCAAAGTGGTCACAGCTTACAAATTCATCTTTCAAGAGTTTCATGATATATTTTCTTGGTCATACACATAAATTCTTGATATTGACCCAGCCATTGTGGAACATCGAATTCACACATGAACCGATGTTGCCCATATTTATCAAAAGCAATGGCCATTGCATCCTTCCAAATACATGGCTATCAAAGTCGAAATTGATAAGTTACACTCTATTGTGTTCATTTACCCAATTGCGTATACTTCTTGGGTCTCTAACCATGTCTCAATAAATAATAAGAAGGGAACCATTCGGTTCTACATTGACTTTAGAGACCTGAATCAAGAATGTCCCAAAGAAAATTTTCCCATTCCCTTCATCGATCAGGTTATTGATCTTATGCTGGACAAGAAGTCCTTTCATTTATGGATGGATTCTATAATTACAATAAAATACAAATATTCCATGAAGATTAATATAAAATTGGGTTCACCACCCCATGGGGTACCTTTTCCTATCATGTCATGCCCTTCGGGATGAAGAACATTGGAATCAAATTTCAATGCACCATGATAGATGTTTTCCATGATCTTGCATATATCATCCTAGCTTATTTGGATGACCTCACTACTCATTCCAAACAATGATCTGAACACTTGGAATACTTTTGGATCATATTTCAAAGATGGTGCCAGTATAACATTCGATTGAACCCTCTTAAATGCATTTTTTGTGTCACATTTGGGTACTTACTTGGATTCATTGTCTCTCAACAAGGCATCACAATGGACCCCCTCAAAGTCCAGGCCAGTAATGAGATCCCTCCCTTAAAAAATTTACACCAATTGCATATCCTTCAAGGCAAGTCCAGTTTCCTACACTACTTTGTTCCAAATTATGCAACTTATTCCCATGGATTCTTATGCTTACTATACAAGGATATCCCATTTATATGGGATCAACATTCCCGAGAAGATTTTAATTCATTAAAATACACACTCATTAAAGCCCCCTTGATTAGTCCCTGGGACTTTGACAAGGATGACATCCAATACATATTTTCCTCGGAGATATTAGTCACAAGAGTACTTGTCCAAGTAGGAAATGACATCCATGAGCACATCATCTATTACATCAATAAAACCTCTCAGGTTCACCTTTGAAATAAAATAATGATGATAAATTGGCCTTGGAGGTTGTTATCACAGTCCAGAAACTACATCACTATATTTTGCTTCGCACTACCAAAGTCATGGAAAATTACAATCCCATGCATTACTTACTTATTCGACATCAAATTGATAGAAAATTTGGTCTATGAATCACAATCCTTGAGGAGTATGATATAGAGTTCACAACGCTTAAAATCAAGAAGGCCATTGTTCTAACATAGATGTTAGACAATCTCCCATCAAGCTCCAATGGAACCCCTTTGAATGAGACCTTTCTAGATAAACACTTGTTCTTCATTTCATCTGATGACCCATGGTACAGAGACATCCTCATGTAACTACATACAGAGAATTATGTCCCTCATCTCTCTCGAGATGACTGTCAACATATTCGCCACTAATCTCCTTGATACCACCTCATCGAAGACATTATTTATCGAAGGGGGGGAGATAATATACTCCATTTTTGTCTCACCATTGAAGAAGTAGAGAGAGTCTTGAATGATTTCCACAGTGGCACCTGTGGAGGACACCTTTTCTGTATTTCCACCACCCATAAAGTGATCAGGATGGGATATTTGTGTCCCACTTTATTTCATGACTACATCCACCGAATTAAGTGTTGTGACAAATGTAAACTGTACATGCATAATCTAGAGCAACACTATCTCCCCTACATATCGTTATTATGGCACAACCCTGTTGCAAATGAGGTATCAATTTTATGAAATGAAACCATCGGTCTAGAAATGGGCACAATTACATCATATTCACAATTGACTACTTCAAAAAATGGGAAGAATCTATGCCTACAATCGACAACATGGATGATACTACAACCTGGTTATTCTTTAACCATGTCATCACTCATTTTGGATTCCCCCTGCAGCTTGTGTCTAACCATGGAAAACAATTTTAGAATGAATTATTTTCCAATATATCCTCCAAATTAGGATTTACTCATGTATTTTCTCTACCATACTATCCATAGTCGAATGGAAAAGTCAAGCCAGTCAACAAAGTCCTCAAAACCATGCTACAAAGAACCATGGAGAATCATAAAACCAATTGGCATCACATGATATTTTTTGATTTATGGGAATATCACACAATAGTTAAAACCACCATGGGGTTCACACCATTTGTTGGCATGCAGTGGAAAGACTCAGCATTAATCATCAATATACCAACAAAACCCTTAGACACCGACCCTTTCGACATCACTTGCAATAAAGTGAAGTCTCACCCAAGGCATCTAGAGGGGCTGTAGGAACCAAGGTTTTGTAGTGATGAGGGGAAGTGAGGAACTCTTCATGTTCTCACAACCATTTACTCATGTGTGTAGTTTCCATTAATTACCAATTACTTAACACCCAATATATTCTATGCAAAACATTCTCCCCCTTAACATTCATTCAATTACTAGATACTTCAGTGCACGACATGATAACATCATATATGAACAATACATTTAACATATATCATCATTGCACCATAACATCAAACATCATAAAATGAAAAGACAACACATCACAACACATAGGTTTAATGTGGTTCACCCAACTTGGGCTATGTCCAAAAAGGTTGGCTTCTTTTATTAGTCATTGATAATTCTCTTGCAGCTGCACACTGCGCCACAAAATATGCAACAATAACATTACCCAAACCTTCCTAGTCATTTTGTTGCAGCATAAGCCTACCTCTGAAAACCATAGTCACAACATCCAAACACTTAGCCAAAAACTCAACTCATGTACAATTCACCCTAACCTCTCATTCTCAAAACCCTTTATACCCAAAACCAATTACATATTTATACATAAAAATAGGGCTAAGCTCATTACAAAGTGGACAAAATTTCTAATGGTATATAATCATGTTCCACTTTTCCTGCATTGCTCCATCGTGCATCCTTCTGTCACACACTTTTACTCCTTAAATTATGATCCCATCACATGCTCTGGTATGCCTTTTCTTCTTTGATTGATTGTAGCACAGATCCCAAAACTTAACCAAAATTCCTATCCAACAGGTCCCTAACACTCACCTATGTCTCATCCAGATTCAGTCATACCTTCTTCTAGTGCACTGTGAATTTTTCAAAGGTATCATTCATTCTCATGGACTTATCCTTGAGCTCGAGTTCCTTCTGCAAAATTTTATCAACTGTGTCTACAGTGATCCGAGCCTGCATCTTCTCAACATTTTCAATAGTTTCCTGTTTGATTATGCCTTAAGTTGTTGCTAAGGTTGTTGTCACTCTGTATGCTTCATCCTAGAGTAATTTTATCTATTGTGTGTGAGTCTATTTCTTTTCCCTTAGTTGATTCATTTATGAATACAACTTTTGGTTATCATTCATTGTTGTTACCACATTAGCTAGCGGTAGTGTTCTCATCATGTCTTTGAATTTCTGCGCCTTCTCCTGTGCAGCTTGGATCTTCTCACTGATCACCTGTTGCTCCTTATCCTCACTCAGTTGCTTCCAAATTTCAATAATATTTTTATAAATATAATCACACTCTAATTATAATGTATTTATGCCTTGTACCACTATTTTCATAGTTTTATCCCTTTTCTCTCACTCTTCAGTTGGATTTCTTGGTGTCACACACACTTCTATATCGATTATTAGTGCACAGAAGCCCTAAATGGATTCACTTATATTTGTGACTTGATATTCCACCAGAGCTTCCTTATTTATCTGTGCCTCTGGGAGTTCTTGATATACCTTCTTGAATTCCTAATGCATTCTTTCTACCTTCTGCACGGCCTCATCGTGCTCATGTCCAACTTTTTTATACTCCATCTCTAATGCAAAATTTTCTTTCGTGACCTTCCCCAGCTCACTGGATGTCTTCTCTACATGTGATTTCATATCTTGCATCGAGCTCATCTATAATTCTTGCAATATATCCATTGGAAATTGTGATAGAACTAAGTCAATAGGGCCTATTGCTTTGGAATGTTCTTGCATCTCTGTCATGGGGAACTCAACTATCCTAGCTACTATCTTAATCAATATTCATTCTCCTGCAACTGCTAAGGACTAGGAGATAGCTGGTCCTGACTCCCCATTCTTGGTAGTTCTTGTTATTGGTTCTTCTTCCATCTACTCCCTTATGTGATGTTGGATGCTTCTAGTAGTTTCCATAGTTTATCCATTTGTTCCTGCATGCAACTTTTCATATCTTCCTTCTATTGTGTTGTGCATTGAAATATGCCATCAATGACTTCTTTCACTTGGTCTCCTATATTCTACAAATATTACACTTTTAAATCCTAGATAACCACTTCCTTGACGAACTTTCACTTTTCCGTTGATGTCTATAATTCCTTGTTTCTGGTTCTTTCCTCTTCTGCTCTATGCACAATGATGTTTTTTGTGTTGTTTCACTGGCACCATTTCCTTTTTCCTGTATGTATCCTCCTTCTTTCTCCTCATCAACCTCGTTTATTTGCGGGTTTTTTTTCTCCGATGGCCCTATATTGATTGGTGGAATATTCCACTAGAACTATTAGAATCAGTAACCAAGTTGATAACTCTATTATAATTAGTAACTAGGCATAATGGAACTCATTCCCCTTATCTTTCACTTCCTCACAATCGATCAAAAATTGGTTCAATAAGAATGTTTCCCAGTTCATCTAAACACCTTCTACACATATTTATGATTTCATTATCACTACTGCTAGCACTTGACTTTTTCCGCACTTTCTCAACAACTTACAGGCTAAGGCTTGTGTCACAAACCTTACTATCAAGTCACATATGGATTTTTTCCTTCATGCTCTTAGCTAGTGATTTATCATTCTTATTATAAAAAAACAATAAGGATAGGTCCTCCCCCTTTTACGGAAGATTGGTAATGTGTACTATCACATATGTATCAATGGAAACTAGCCTGTCAATCCACATGTATCCCCATGCACACAACTTAGAAATTGTTTTACACATGCATTAATCTCTTGTCTCCATCCAAAATGGGGTATATTGAATAGGTTTAGAAGATCTTCTTTCTGCAACCCCCTAGCCCACATCTACGGATCGGTGACTATTATATGAGTCTTATAAATAATGGAATTTATCAAAAACTTGTTCTGTACTAACTTTGGAAACTTCTTCTCATTGGTGATGTCATGGTATTCATACTTTAACACAGGTATATGGCCTAACATGTCCCCTTATACAATTACTCCTTCTGGAATTAGTGGATCCACGAGCAGATACTTTTCATCCCTCTGTAAATGGACCTGCTTTGTTGATGGATTTCTCTACGAGATATAATCCCTATGGAATCTTGATTCTAAGGACGATGACTCATATGTTTCTTCAAAAACCAGTAGCATTGCGGGATGACCATAAGGTTTTTTTGGTACTTACGTTGAAGTTGTTGCTACCTTAGGTGGTTCCATCTTCCTCTCTGACATTGGTCTCAACTTCCAACTAGTTATGAAACTTGGTTTGAAACTTTATCTCTATAACTTTGGCTCTTCAAATCTATAACTTAGGCTCTCTATGCAAATTTTGAATGACAATAACCATCCCCCATTGACTATATACTTTATTTTATACTTCATTTCTAGTTGTAGCTTCCCTTCATACCTAAAATTTTCATCTAATCCACTAGTGGTTGGCATTCATTACCTACTTAATGTTCCATCAACTCTGTATCTTTGACTAATTCTCCATTTGATTCTACAATATGTCAATATATTATGGCCAATATGAATTTATTGTTACACAATGCCACTACTATGTTGTCACGATATATCCTTACTGCACGCCCCGTCGTGGATTTTCTTAATTGCTTTTAGTTTTTATCTGTGTGATCTGATCTCCCTCTACGTGATATCTTCTCTATGAATGATATCTTCTTTCTACGTGAACTTGATTCCTCTTTTGTGAGCTCTTTTTCCTGCTTCTTTCTCTTCTGGGAATTTTACCTGCTTTTCCTTTTTACCTACTAATCTTAAATTCTTGGACTTCTGCCACTTTCAACTTCTTTCTTGAACCACTTTCTTGATTTTTCCCATTTTACTTGATTTTTCTTTCGATTTCTTCCTTTTCTTTCAATAGTACACTATGATACAACTTATTCTGTGCAACTCTCCTAGTGCATAGAAGGACGACCATCCCTGTACAGTTTCAGTCAACTCCCATCCACTATTCCTTCCAAAACTTGTCCATCCAATTTCTCTAAATGAGCAACAACTTTGTTTTATATATATCTGATGGCATATTTCCCTAGAAAGTGTGTCCTAAACTTTCCTGGATGATGTAAGAACTTACTGTCATAGAGAAGTATTAGAACTCTTGTCTGGTACTTCTTCTACTTGATGTGTCTATCATGCCATGATTTTTCGTGTGCCTTTTATAATTGTTGATGGAACTGTGCATCAAACCAATATTCCTCTAATATCAATAATTGTGATTGTCTTTCTTCTACTACACCAAAATCCATAAGGCCTGCCATCGCAGCAATACGCAGACTTGGTACCAAAACTTCCATGGGCATGACTGCTTCCTAACCATATGATAACCTAAACGGTGTCTGGCCTATCAAATTATTACATGTAGTTATATAATCCCAAATCACTATCGAAATCCTTAAATCCCAATCATTTCGTCCTACATTTCATGCCTTGGTCAATGCATTCTCCAGTATCTTATTAAAGGTCTCAATAGTTCCATTAGCTTGTGGGTGATATGGAGTTCTCTTCCGATGTTGAATCTAGAAATATTTAGTCAATATTGCAATTTTCTTGTTCAAAAAGTGAGTCCCTTGATCGCTCATAAGTAATTTATGACACCCAAACCTTGTAACTATGTTCTCAAATAAGAATCGCATAGTTGTCTCCACATTGCAATCTGTAACTAGTTCTTCCTTTGCCCATCTTGTCGAGTAGTTTGTCATATTAATTATGTACCTAGCTCTTGATCTCCTCATTGGTGGGTTAACTGGTTCAAAAAAAGCCACTTCCCATTTGTCAAACACATGCAAAGTGACTTGCAGATTCAATGACATCTCATCCCTTCACGATGGGATTCCTACTCTTTGGAAAATATCGCAGCTCTAAAAATATTCTTTCACATCCTTATGCAGGGTGGGCCACCATAGCCCTGTGAAAAATATATTCTACATTGTCACCTTCCCTACATAATGACCTCCTACAATTCCATCATGTTCCTCTACTAGGATCATCGGTCTTTCATGTTCTATCACACAACGTCGCAATATCCCATCTACACCCAAGTTGTATAAATTTCTTGTGATCAACTAATAATATGTTGCTTTAATATTGAGTTTATTCTTTTGTGATACTATCATATCGAATGGAGCCACTTCTGTGTTCAAATATTGGACAATTTCTACAAATTGGTCATCTACCATATGAACTAAGAATAAATGTGCATCTAGTAAACTATTATCTTGGTTCCCCACATCCTCTCTTTTCAGTATCAGTGAAAAATGGTATGGTCCTTCATTAAGTTTCCCTGGCTTCATAATAAATTTTAAATCAAACTCTTAGAACAATAATAACCAACTGCNCCCAACACTGGTGTGTTCACTAGATATATGAGTTCATAGTGGTATGTATACATCTTGAAATGGGACCCCAAAAAATAGTGTTTGAACTTATGCAATGAATAAACCATTTCCAAGCCTTCACTTTTTGTTGTCATGTAATTCCTCTCATTAGTCGACAACTTCCTAATAACAAAAGCAATTGGATGGTCTAACTCTCCCTCTCCTAGCTAGGCTAACACTACACTGAGCGCTATCAACAATGCTTCCAAATGAACATGAAATTATTTCTCCCAATCTAGGAACACCATAATAGGCGTAGGTACTAACTTCTGCTTCAATATGTCTAGGTCCTTCTGATAGTCTTGATTCCACTGAAAATTATCTTCTTTATTCAATAAATTTTTCATTGGAGCTATAATTTGTGCACAACCTTTAATAAATTTCCTGTAATATCCTGTATGAACCAAAGTAGTTCTCAAATTCCTCATTGATTCAGGTGGTGGAAAACTAACAATTATTGTTACCTTGGCAGGATCAACCAACAAACCCTACTTGCATACCACATGACCTAACAATATCCCAAACAGTGTGCATAAAATACATTTATTCAAATTTAATGATATTTGATATTGTCTACATCTATCAAGAATCAACCTTAATGTTTCTATATGGTATTTCAATAGGCTAACTACAGTCTAATCGTCTAAGTACACTTCAAGAAACTTATGAATAAACTCCTTAAAGGCTACGCTAACTACTCTAGAAAAAATAGAAGGTGAATTCTTTAACCCCAAATGACATCACTGTGTATTAGAAGATTCCCCATTTTGTCGCAAATGTCATCTTATGTTTGTCTTATGGTGCAATATTTATCTAATGGTATCTTGAAAATCCATCGGTGAATGAGTAGGCCTCCTTGCCTCCTACATTTTCTAACACTTCTTTGGTAAAGAGTGTCAGAAACGGGTCATGAAAACATGCATCGTTCATCTTCCTTAGGTCTACACAAATTATAATACCCCCTTTTTTCATATCTTGAACCACCATCAGGCTTATCCATGTAGACTCTGCAATGGGCTCAATGATACCATATTTTATCATTCTATCGAGTTATTCTTTCACTTTTTCCTTGTACTTCATATTCAATTTGTAAGGTCTTTGTCTTACTGGTTTAGCAGCTGGTTTTAATGAGATGTTCATTTCACCTGATTCCCTAGCTATTCCCTTCATCTCTGAAAAGGTTGTCATAAATATATCTTGATATTTGTGCAATAGGTCTGCAACATTTTCTATAGTCTCATCGTTCTAGTAACCACCAATACTCGTGAACTTTGTTTCTCCTTCATGCCAATGTTCACTTTGCGCACTCTTAATGGCTTCACGTATGCACCATATTCAATTTCTAGTCCCACTACATTGCACTCCCTTGAGTCTTTGGTACATCTACTTTTCTTGGGTCTTCTTGCTCTTGATATTCCCCAGTAACATTATAACATTCTAATAGTTCATGGATTGTCACAGACTCTCTGTGCACACTACATGTAGGTACTATTTCTATCTATCCTTCTTCCATAAATTTTTTACCTCTAATTACGTATAGAGATGCACCTACTAAAGGTGAATCAACTTCAAAATTAAATGTTACCTTAAAATTATGGGTGAGCTCTTCCCAGTCTGTTGTCCTTCTATGAATTTATATCTCTAGGTACTAGTTCTTGGGAACTATCTCCAGTGTATGTATGAACATGTGCGTCCATTCCTACTTTGGTATTTGTCTCCAAGTTGTAATACATCACATGAAATGATCTATCAGACTGCTAATTCATGTATGCTTCTTAATAATTTCTTCTACTCCAAATTTGATCTACATAATCCTTTTACAATGTTTCCAATCCTCTATCCCTTCCTTGTGTTTTCCCCACAATATCGCTAGGTTTTCTCTTAGTGCAACATCTAATGCTAACAACCTTTGGTGTTCAAGTATGTGTAACTCAAATTCATTGACAAAATAAATTACCTTAGTTACTCCATCAAACTTTGGAACATCACGTAGCTATGTTACGATCCAACACAAGGAGTGAGTAATGTGAGCACATCTTCTGGTCGATACTTCATGCAACCTATGATGCCAATGTTCAAGTTTTTCTTTTGAGTATAATGTGCAATATCTTATGAATATCCAACTAAGCACACCATCTACAATGGGATTGACATAGTCATCCATGCACGTTATCATATTGTACAAGTTATCAATTCCCTTTCTCACTAGCTCTACATACCTTCTTTCCTTCATAGGGTTTAATGGTGCAGTGACCTTTAAGCCTCCTCCTTCAAAAATAATTTATCTTTTCTTTTAGTTAATAATTGCTTGATTGTCGAAGGCTCAATCCAGTCCGAGCAATGATGGATATGGATGAATATTGTCCACAATTTCAATTACCTTAAAGTCAGCTACATTACACACTCCATCTATGTTAACAGGTACTCCTACTAGTCTCCCAATCAGTATTATCTTATGTTGGTTGGCCAGCCTTAACTGAAGAATTGATTAAACTAGTTTCGGTTTCCTCATCATATCCCATGTCTGTATTGAAAGAACATTGACATCCAATCCTAATTCCAGGATGACATTATCCATGTCATATTCTCCTATCCACACACTTAATCTAAAATATATGTTTGTCCTCTTCTTGCGCAAGAATTGGTTTACTTCTTTAAGTGTCGTAGGTATTGCTCTATCTTGTTTACACTAATCAATCATTCCATGCAGTGCATTCAACATTGTTTCATCTTGCATCAACTCTAAATAAATCTTTATAAAGTCTTTCAAAGTATTTACCTTTTCGATTGGCCTTTATAGAATGGTATGATAATAAACTAACGACATATCATATAATGGTGGTGTCTTTGATGTTGATTCTATCCAGTCTGTTAAGAACCAAATACCAATATAGCATAGAAAAACCTCAGAAAAAGTACTCAACGCCTTGAAAAAGAGATAATTTCATATAACAAGCCTCTTCGAGGGGGCAACCTCCTTTTACCCCACTTAAATGTTCAAGTACAAGATGATTCAAAATGAAAATGTCTCCTTGGTATATATAGGAGACTAGGAGGTATAATCACAACTAATGGCCTAAAGCTGACATAAATAAAATAACATTACTAATATAATATGCCCCAATTAAGGGGTAATGATCCAATATTAGGGCTTAACATGACCCTCCCCTTGAGACAAGTGTTGTTCGCAACACTTGAGTAATTCTAGATGCTTCTGTATAAAAGACTCATCTTCCCAAGTGGAATCTTCAGCCGGTAGTTTGTTGGCAAATTCGGTGAACATGCGCGTAAGGTAGCGTAAGCTTGTCATTGATGGCAAGAAAAACATTGAAGATGACAGGAAAACAGAAGACAAGTTCAGAGAGGTGAATGATCGAAAGCAGTGAGTGCACGCAGTGAGAGCCGTTAGATTTGGTGCAGAGTCGCCGACAACCGTCGGATCTGTGGAAGTTGCACAGAGGATAAGTTCCCATGAACAAGAGGAGAGGCTTCATCGGAGAATCGAGAATCAGAGTTTCACGAGTCTCGTGAACAATGACAACGAAAACCCCGAAATCGCGATATGTGATTTCACGATTTGATCGCAGTCGTTAAAGAAAGCCTGAGATATGGACCATTGATTTTCTTCATTGGAGTTTCCGGGATCGGGATTTCAATATGTCAAGAACACACTGCAACAGAAACTCCAAAATCGTGAAATGCGATATTGCGATTCAATCGTAGTCGTTGAGCCAAGATTTCACCTGAACCATTGATCCAACTCACGACAAAAGACCACATCAGCTAGGGACACGTGGCACAACCACGGAATGACAGGTGTCAGGCAGATTCAACACTTCAGGCACATGTAAGTCACGAATCAGAGTGACACGTGGCAGGATCTAACACGTGTCAAACCACGTGTGACGTCAGCAGAGGCATCGACGATCGGGACTTTGAAGTGACAAAGTCACTTGACATCGAAAGTCTCGAAATACCGGAGGGATCGGGACCGTCCATTTGAGGGACAGGTGTCGAAGATCAAGGCACCGTCGGCATTTTTGTTCATCGGGAAATCGGGGATCCCGTTGACAAGAGTTTTGTGCAAGTCAGAATCACGATCCGCGAAACCCTGATTAGTGGAGGCCAGTTGTCAGCATAACGGACCATCGGTATTTGGACAATCGAGAATCCCGTGGTTGTATTCATGGAGGCACCACACACCCCGTAGCCCCGATGGGGTAAGATTGTGGTCACGGAGTAATGGTCATGTGGACCCGGAAGGCTAAAGCTCGGGAAAGGAGCACATCAGGGATTGGAGAATCGGGGGTTCCGAGTACATGTGCATCTCGACACTGAGAATGCCGAAATCACGATGAGTGAAATCCCGATGGGATCTGAACTGTTGGATCAAATATTGATCGGAGGGCTGCTATTCTTTCTTACATTAACGCTTCAGTTATGAATCCGTTAAGAGAAACGGACTGATCATGACAAATCAGTTAGCGTTTCAGTTTCCAAGATAGATGTCCTTGTATTACCTATTGGAAGAGGAAGTGGAATCGTCAAGGAAGCATGTATAAATGAAAATGAGCGAGACTGAATTTGTTGTTGTCGTTTTGAAAGGAAAATGTGTAAACAGTAAGAAAATGAAAATGAGTAGAGGTATAGCAAGAAAAGAATAAAATGCATAGAGCGAGATGAAATGCAGAACAAAAGCAGAGTAGAATGACAGACAGAACAGAAGCAGAGCAGAATGACAGAAAAGGTGATGCAGAGAAGGCATGCTAAACAAACAAAAGAAGAAAAGAATTGCAGAACAGTTTGTTGAAGATCAGATACAGAGGAAGATTGGTAAGACTTGATTTATCTGAGTAGTTGTCTGTGTATTCATTATTTCATATTAAGGGTGGTTGGGAGGTGCTCAAGAGGACTGTTGTCCTCAGAGGTTCAAGTGGGATCTTGAACACAGGAAGTTGTAGCTTCCATCTGGTTGTGGCCAGAGAAACTAGGGTGGAAGGGTGGTGCTAGGGAGAACAAGTGTTCTCTGTTATACAGGTTGGAGCCTGTGTAACTGGAAGTTGGTGCTTCCATCCAGTTGGTGCTAGAACATTCAGGAAGTTGGTGCTTCCATCCAGTTGGTGCTGGAATATTTAGGGAG
>ML776946.1:418357-466667 GCA_009831015.1 Picea engelmannii
CCTATGAATACATCAATCAAGTGCTCATCTGGAATATCGGTTACCTTTATATTCAATCTTTGGAAGTTATCAATGTGCTCGGTAACTGAACCCTTTTGCTTGAGATTTATCAATTGGCTAAAAAAGGTATTGCTCCTTGTATCTTCATAGTGTGCTATCATTTCTTCCATGACAATTGTCCAAGTGACTAGTGATTTGCGAGAACAAATCGATACCATAAAAATTGATTAGGTTCTAAATATAAAGCAACAATTCATACCTTTTGTGTATGTGGCACATTATGGAGATCAAAGAATTGCTCCATCTGAAGTATCCATGTGATTGGGTCCTTGCCATCAAACTTCCTCATATCAATCTTAGGAATGTGGTTGGTCTTCAAACCAAAGTTGGAGTTTCTCCATTCTTGATTCACCTTCCTTGTGTCCTCATCATGAATTTCATGGGATGCATTTTCACTTTCAGGTGTCTTCTCTGTTATGAAATTTTTCAATACGTCCATGATCTCCTCTTTTAAACCATCCATCTTAGTATCCATCTTAGCTTCCATTGAATCCATCTTAGTATCCAACTTAGCTTCCATTGAATCCATCTTCTTCTGTAATTCATTTATGTCCCTATGCATTTCTTCACCTTCATCAAGAGTCCAAGTAGGATTTTCTAGAGGCTTAGTTGGTGTAGAAGTTCCCTTTTTTGGTGGCATGTTGGCCAAGTATCACTTTTGAACCTTGATTTTGAGGTCGTTCTCCTAGACAATATTTCTTCTGTTGTATCTCCCAAATTTCAGCCCTTCTTGGGATGAAACTTTCTTTTATGTAGTTCTCTTATATTTCTTCTCTGCAATGCCACAGGTCTGATCAAAATTGGATGTGCCAAGTGGAATTTATGGTAACTTCCCCACAACTTGCCGATTTTTTTCCTTTCCAGGTTATCTCACTTGTATAGCGTACCCCACACAAAATAATTGATATAAAATTCTGAAACTCACACCAGAAATACTAAATACTGTCCACAATACAATGAAACTAGTTCCACTCAATTTGGATACTCTAGGAAGAAGTTATGATTGTTTTACCTGGAACACCTTCTTGAGACTAGTCAATAGGACTAGTCAGATACTCTATATTACACAGGGTGTATCTACAAATTTAAGATGACCCAGAAGCTGAAATTTTTACCACAGATACCTTACTGATTTCTGTAAATAGCCTTTGAAGTTCAGGGTCTGAGATGTTACGAAATTTTTTTTATAGAGAAAATACCGCAATGACTCATATCAGGATGATTCCAGAACCCTATCTTGTAAAGGCTTTATCTTCGATAGTTTAAGGCCTCAGGAGCTGAATTTTGAACCCAACGTACCTTGATCCGTATTATAAATATACTCCAAGCCATTTCTTCTGAAACATTGTAGAAAAAACGTTATAGCAAAAATTCCAAGGTGTCTTAGATGTAGCAGCGAAACCCGAAGACCTTGAGCTCTGATACCATATGTTAAGGACCAAATACCAATATAGCATAGAAAAACCTCAGAAAAAGTAATCAACTCCTTGAAAAAAATATCATTTCAGATAATAAGCCTCTTTGAGGGGGAAACCTCCTTTTACCTCCTTTTACCTCCTTTTAAATGTTCAAGTACAAGATGATTCAAAATGAAAATGTCTCCTTGGTATATATAGGAGACTAGGAGGTATAATTACAACTAATGGTCTAAATCCGACATAAATAAAATAACATTACTAATACAATATGCCCCAATTAAGGGGTAATGAGCCAATATTAGGGCTTAACACAGTCTGGTCCTAGTATCTCCTTCCTCATTTCTTGATAGTTTTCTTTTTCTTTCTACATATTGAATGTTGATGTAGTTTCAACTACATTCCTTATCTAGTATTCAACTCCCTTTCCCTTCTCTATATCATCTGGTCTGTTTCTCATTCTCCTATGCATAACAACTACTACTCTAGGATAATCATCACATTCCTCAGTAACTATCATCTGCGAGTTCTTATTATGATTTTGATGTTGGTACTGATGTTGATTCTAGTTCCCTTTCACCTACCACTTCGCTATCAGTTGAGGATAGTGTTCTATCACATAATCTAATTTTATGAAATACATGCACATCATGCAAGGATTTTGGAAGTCTCTTGCCAAATGTCCTCATTGATTTAAATTATAAAAAATTATCGATCCTCTTCCTCCTTGACCAAATCCTCCACATCCTCGACCTCTGTTGAATCCTCCTCGTACACCCTCATTAAAGCCTCTTGGGGTGTTCTACTATGGAACTCCTCATTCTGTTGTGACATTTTCTTCTTGTATTATGTATGCATCTGAAGTGCACTATCTCATTAGGTCAAATGCATGACAATATTTGTCATCGTGTCCTATAGATTTAAAAAAATTACAAAACAATTGCCTCAGTGTACTCTAGTACCTCTGCAGTAATGGACAATAAATAAGATGATGTCCCCATGTATGTCTGACAATACCCTACTCCTCTTGCCAATTGGTTTAGTTCTCCTGTGGACATATATTGTGTGAATGTTGAACACTCTTCATTATGATGGCCCTCTGTCTTACATGTTATGCACCAAAAATTTTAACACTTTTCCTTTTCCTTCGTTATATCTGATAAATGAAACCTTAGCGCAACCAACTATGACTATACCTATGCCATACTTGCGGCATCTACTATAGGAGATGCTTCCAACTCCATCATGATTTCCAACACTTATGGCTATGACATGACCTTCTGTTTGTTATAAAAACATGATCGCAGAGCAATAAAATAAAACAAATGCATAAATAAAACACAGAAGATAAACAATACAATAGAGACATAGATATACGTGATTCACCTAGTGTGGGCTACATCCACCAGAGAAATTTTCAGGTCCTTCCTTTTTATTATCCATCAAATGAAGGGATACAACCTACAACACACCCGTTGTAACTTCCTCTTCTTTCTCTCACGCTCTCCTCACTCAAAATACAATATTCAAAATGATACATAGTTGCAATACATTTCCCTCATAAAATAGGGTTTCATTCTAGGGAAAAAAAATCTAACATAAATTCTACCCTCAAATCTGTGACCTTATAATGAATAGTCCATATTTACTATGAAATTACAATATACATTTACAAGGAAAATTTTCCTTTGGGGGCTTCACCCCCAAACCCTCGTCAAATGCCTACTTTCCCTTGGACCCCCCAGCCAGGGAGATGGCCCCCTGTTGGCCCTCGACCAAGTTTTGAGGAAATCTTGGTCACGTTTGAACACTTTTTGGACTTCGACATAGTGATCGAGAATAGAGCTTCATGAAGAAGTTGAGATTACGGATATCACTTGTTTTGCAGGCTATGTGGACCCAACAAGGGGTTCACTAGGGATTTTGTAATGCGTTATGGGATGTTGGCCCATGGGTTTACCCATGTTTAGGCCTTTTTGTAAGGAAATGTAAAAGTATAAATAGATAAGAATGTATGGTAGAAGAGAGAAGAGAAAGATATCTTGCAAGGCTAAGTGCAAGTAGTTTTGGGTTTCTTTGTGCAACAAACTGTGTATGTAAGGCTTTGTGCTAGATAGAAAAGTTGGATTTGTGCTATGACCTAGTTTTGGGAAGGAGGATCTGGTTCTCAATGCACAGATCTCTTGTCCCCTGCAAAGATTGGCTCTATGGCTTAGTGCACAGGAGCAGATGAATGTAAGAGGATTGAAGAATAATAAAGGAGATGAAGTAGTTGGTGGATGTAGCCCCACAGTGAACCATGTATATCTTGTGTCTTTTGATGTGATTTATGCTGTGTTGTTTATATTCTAAATGTGCTTAGTGCTTTACTTGTGCTTTATGAATGAATTCTATATCTAACTCTGTATTATGTTATAAGTGGTTGAAGTACTGGATATTTATTGTTACTGCGCCGATCTATCTTAGGGTTTTGTTCTGTGATGATAATGAAGCTAATGAGTTAATGCATATCATATCCTAAGTGTTATTAAAGTACTTGTGAAGTGTTGTAATCATATATCTATGTCCCATCTTGGTTACAGACACCTGAGTGTTGTAACCCCCCCTGCCTCTACCTTGGGTGAGACTTTTCCTACTTCACAGGTTTTTTTGAAAGGGCCGATAGTTAGGGTTTTGTTGGTGCGTTGTTGAAGCATTGAACCCTGGGTCTGCCCCTGTGCCAACAAATGGTTCTATTGTCGAGACCTGAAACTGTGATTGCTGGGAACTGAAGTAAAGAAACGAGAAGCTCTGTGCATAGATCTACTGTTGTAGTGCACAATACTCTACTTGAATTGCAAAGCTCTGTGCTAAGAAAGAAACTTGATCTGAAGAAAAGAGACAAAATCTTGAAAGAGGTAAAGCATTGTGCTTTGATAAGAGTAAGATAAATGATTTTTTTTGTTTCAAAAGAATGAATTTAGGCATGTTTAATATATTTTGTCATAATCTAAAAGATAGGGCGTAGTTGGAAGAAAGAGTTGATCTGAATAAATTTGATAGAAATAAATAAAGATATGTTATTCCTATGCATAGAAAGAATTTTTCGACTAATAAATGGATGCAGGAACCTAGAAAGAACTTTTGCAGATTGTAGGTACAACACTGTGATCCTAGTGCACAGTATAGGAGAAGTTGGGGAACATTTAAAATAAATAGAGGATTGACACTATGTTATAACTGTAGAAGACCGAGACATCTTGCTAAGGAATGCCTTGGTACAGGTCCTATTTTTCTTTGTTGTAAAATTGTTGGTCATGAAGTTGAGGATTGTCTAAGGATGATTTCTAAAGTCAAACAAATGAAAATGATACAACAAAAATATGAAGCAAGTCAAGAGAATAAGATCCTGTTAGAGAATCATCAAGAGAATGAGTCAGAAAAATCTCAGACTATGTTATCAAAATTGAAAGAGATGACGAATGATCACAAAGATGTCAGTTTACCAGAGATGTTTAAAGTAAAACAAGGCATAAATGAAAGAATAGAATACTTCGATATAGACTATGTGTTGGACAAAGAAACACAAGTTAATATTATGACTGAAAAAACTTGGGAAATTTTGGGAAAGCCTACTGTGGTACCTTCATTGGGAAGAATAGGCTTGTTTAAAGGAAAGATGGTTACCCTATGTGGAAGAGTTACTAACATACCTATTATTATCCATGGAACATCGACTGAAGAGGAATTTGAATTCATTAAGTTTGTTGAGAACAAAGCCCCATTCCCACTTTTGTTAGGAAAGACTTGGATTGAGAAAGATTAGATCAGAAGGAAAGAAGAGGAAAAAGCTACAGAAAAGAAAAAGCAATAACTTAGGGATTTCATAGCTAGAAAAATAGACCGACTAATAGAAGAACTAGAGGATAAGTCAAAGAAACAAAAGGCAAGAGAATTAGCTAGAAATATTGAAAAATGCAAGAAGGTTTGAAGGACCTGTCCATGCAAGAAAGAAGTATACCCACCCTGGAATTAATAAGATAAGAGGTATTAACTTCCGACCCTTTGAGAGCACATCAGCAATGCGAAGTCACTACGCTAGGAGAAGACAAGAATAAGAATGGAAAGAGGAATCCAAAAACAGTTAGAGAGACTCAGATCACAGGTAAGAAGGAAAGGAAGCTCAGTAAGAAGAAATCCAAGTTGGAAAATCTACAGGAAGTTACATGGAAGACTTCGCAGGAGGTAGGTTTGCAGGATTTGAACCTTGCCAGAACAACAAAACCGCACAAATGGGACTTCGCACCGACGAAGCTATATGACTGTTGGAGGTGCCCCGACCATTAGAAAGATGGTCCAGAACATATAGGAAACACATTTATGGGTGGATGGAATGCATTTGGTACGTTGCGACTGTGTCATAAAAGACAGATTCACATTAATGGAAGCATTCCTGCCCATTGGAAGAATTCATTACGACGCTCTCTTATTTAACCTATCGGACACTGTGCCGGGACCATTTTTTTCCACCCATGATTATCTAAGACAATAAGAGAAGTGATTGTGTGTCGAGCTATTCTATCATACATCGACATCCATTTTTTACTCCACCCGTCCATTCGCCTACCCCGACCTACCTATTTAAAATTGAGAATGTCGGGCGAACACAGTGAGTTAGAGAATTCTGTCGAGGAGGTTCTTAAGAAGTTTATGGCTGATAAAGCTATGTCTAAAGGATTACAAGAGTCATCAACTAGGGGAATCCAGGATTCCCCATCGACTGGACGTCATTCGAGCCATGTTAACCCCACGACTGAGCAACGAAGTAAGCATTGCAACAATCTAGCTAATGCAAAGAAGATCTCGTCGATATTACCAGATTATATCTTGCCTTTGGATGGTATGATTAACCATGAAAAAATCCCATGACACTTAAAATACACTTTTATCACTGTGTACATCTCGAAGGGAATACACGTGGTTGAGAGCTAGTTGGGACAGATCCCATTACTGAAGAACAATGACTACAAACTTGGATATAGAAAGAACTACGCTATGATAGCACACCATAGATGATTTTGATCGCATCCTCAGACCCCTGGTACGGAGATATACTTATCTATCTCCAGACTTTGAAGTTCCCCACCTCTGCTTCTCGTGACGAGCGTTGGCGGATACGCCATCAGGCTAAGAATTATCTCATACTCGATGATACATTGTATCGGAGAGGTGTAGACTGCATCTTGCATCGATGTCTCACTCATGAGGAGGCCGTCATAGTGCTCAACGATTGTCATACTGGAGCTTGTGGTGGTCATTTATCTGGGTTGGCAACAACCCAAAAGATTCTACGAGAAGGTTACTTTTGGCCGACACTTATCAAAGATTGTATCGAATCGATCAAGAAGTGCCATCCGTGCCAAGTCTTCTCTCGGAAGATGAGGGCACATCCCGCTCCTATGTTTCCTGTCATCACAATTGGTCCCTTCACTAAGTGGGGGATTGATTACACTACATGCAAGACCCCATCAACAAGGGGGCACCACTATATCATCGTAGCTATCGACTACTTCACTAAGTGGGTCGAGGCTATGCCAACGTTTAAATATGATGGAGAGACTGCAACTCTCTTCTTATTCAACCAGATCATAGCACGGTTCGACATCCCGAGAGAGACTGTCACTGACCATGGCAGTCACTTTCAGAACCAAATGATGACCGAATTAACATCAAAGCTTGGGTTACGGCAGGAACATTCATCACCTTACTACCCCCAAGCCAATGGGTAGGTGGAAGCTATAAACAAAACTCTTAAGATGATTCTACAACGAACTATCAACTCAGCCAAGTCAAATTGGCATTTGATGTTATACTCGGCATCATGGGCTTACTGAAAATCTGTTAAGACTGCAACCAATTTCTCACCTTTCCAACTCGTTTACGGGCTGGAGGCAGTCTTGCCCATCAAATGTCAAATCCCATCTCTGAAATTGGAAGTAAATTTATTGCCAGGCACTTCTCCACTTGAAGAACGGTTAGTACACCTTGAGCAGCTTGGTGAGAAGTGTCGCGATGCGTCCCTAGCCAACGAGGCTCATAAACATAAGGTCAAGTGTCAATATGATAGGTTCGTTCATCCTTGGATTTTTCTGAAGGCGACCTTGTCCTGGTCTATGACCAAGACAAGGACCCCCTGGGGGAAGGAAAGTTTAAACCCATGTGGTTCGAACCCTTCATTATAAAAGAGGTATTAAAAAAGGGTGCTTATCGTTTGCTTGATTTTGAAGGCA
This sequence comes from Picea engelmannii, assembly GCA_009831015.1. Lineage (NCBI taxonomy): Eukaryota > Viridiplantae > Streptophyta > Pinopsida > Pinales > Pinaceae > Picea > Picea engelmannii. The sequence goes on from ML776946.1 coordinate 426,102, forward strand.
ATTCTTTGGCAGAGCCTAGAAATGGGCTCTACCTCAAGAAGTATTACTCATAGACAGGTCACTATGGGTAACTTTTTGTAACATATGTATAGTCTTTGTACTATTACTTTTTTATGTTTCTTTTAAAAGTGTTATGGACGTGTCATTGATGTTATCTTTCGTCAATATGGCAGATGTCAAGTGAGTCCTAGGTGTTCATTGGGTATGCGGACGGTGCTAGTCGACACACACAGAGGCTTGCCTCCGCAGCTTGGGTAATATTTACACCACAGGGTCAGTTGTTATCTTCCAGAGGTATATGCTTATGTGACACCACAAATAATGTCGCCGAGTATAGTGCAGTTATTGAGTTGCTTTGTGATGCCTTGTCATTAGGTATCTCTCATCTTTGGGTCTATCTCGACGCTCAACTGGTTGTGTCGCAGCTAAACAGAGTATACCGGGTTCATGATCCAACTTTACACCGACAATTCCTTAGGGTAAGTCTCTTAGAGCGCAACTTTGATTATATTACATATTTTCATGTTCCTAGGAGATTAAACCAAATTATAGATACTCTAGCTAATCGAATTTTAGATTGGAATATTGCCCACATATAAAAGAACATGGACATAAACATGTAAATACATTTTTGCACACAGAATCCATAAGACACAAAAAAGATAAAAACCATATATAAACATCATAAAATACTCAGAGTACATAGATGGACGCAAGCGCCTAAAAAATGGGAACAGTAACAAGTCATCGGGCTTATGCCCTCAAAACATATATACAAGTAGGTGCTCGTGGCACATAAAGAGTCTAAATCTATTCAGGGTCTATGGGCCTTGTTATAATCATCTACAGCACCGGCTAAACGCCTAAACAATCGGACCCATGTCCGAGGTGCCCCCACAACATGAGGTTGCATGGATGGCGGCAAGTCCTCTATCTCTACCATCGGGACTGTGCGAGTGAGCGTAGTGAAGTTCCTCTCAATTCATCTAAGGACCCTCTCCGGATGGAAGGTTCCCTGTTACTGCTGCTCCCCTAGTGGCGACATCCGCGGCCTCTGGCCGTGGATGACGCCTATTCTGTACATAGTCGGTAGGTCGCACAGGTCCCACATCTGCATACAAAAAATGTTTACTCTTCAAATACTCTGGCATACAAAAAAAAATGATATATATAACAAAAGGACATAAAAATTACATATGCAAACAAAAAACTACAAAGGTGGAGACTTACCCATCTCCCCTCGCTCCTCACCAGGAGGCACAGGTATCTTAGGATCTCTAGAGAAATCTATCCCTGCATACGAGTAGTCCTCGATAACAGGGATCTATTGTGACAACCAAGAAAATAAATCATCGTCGAAGGACTCAACGGTCCTTCCACCACCCTGTCATGGAAGTAACACTGCCCATCTACACACTGCAGGGAAAGAGGCCTAATGTCCTCGTACTACAACCCGAGGACTGAAACTTGGAACTCTCTCAAAAAAGAACGAACACAAGATGGTCCCAAACCTGGAGTTCCTCTGTGTCCGCTATCGGAAATCTATCAATTGCCTCTTCATGCACTCAAGCAGTGTGGTACTCCAATCAAACATTTGTGCATTCATGCACTGGATGGCACAGTTCATCTGTGCGCGCGAAGCCTGATGCACGGCTGCTGAGTCGGTAATCTGCCCAATCAGTAATAAGATAGTCTATAGTACTAAGTTGGTAATATTTCTAATGGGTACCTGGGAACCCACACGTTCGGTCCCAGCCTCACAGTGCTCAACTATCAACTCCGAGATCTTGCTCGACCCCGCAGGAAAAGTCTGGAAGTTGACTAGTTCCCCTCTCCTTGAGAGGCCAGTGAGAAAGTAAATGTCCTCGGTGGTGGCCACCAATGATTGCCCCTCTAGCATAAATGCCTCTGCATCAAGATGCCAGTAATCAATCAAGGCATTTAGTAGCCTTGGTTTCATGCACATAAACGAACATAGAAAGAATTTGAGTAAACCGTATTGCATTAACACGGCCACAACATTCGGATCTGTAGCAACCAACTCACTGATTGCCTCATGCTCCCTTTCCCTCCACTGAACATACATCCTGCCAACACAACAAGGTAAAGGAGGGTCAATACTTATTTTTAGTTTGTTTTTCCATCAACAAGGGAGGTACACGTGGGTTGTATAGGTGACAGTCGCATGTACACGCGACCTGTCCAGAGATAGTCCGCGTATACCTAGGGCCGACCTTTTTAAGGTCAATGCCCACCCAAAAAATAAATTAAATGAATAAATTGAAGTATTGAATAGCTAGATAAGGGAGTTTGTACTTACTTGGTCCAAGAAGAAGTTCATTTCATCCACTGTAGCTCCTGAAATCACTATCTTTGGCAAACGGGGTCTTTTGGCTCCAAAGTCAATTTCCAAATCAGCAATGGTGATAATGAGCTGGCAGCTTCTATTTATAGACTTTTGGCCTCTTTTTGTCACTTTTTTGGCCCCCCTTATCAGTTTATTTATACCAAAAACCATTTAGAGTGATTCAAGAGTTATATGGGAGGGAATTGATTAGATATTGGGACAATTTTTTTTGAGTTTCGAAAAAATATTGACGTTCCATAATTTTATTTTTTTTTCAAAAATCAACTTGAGCATATAAGTTAGGATACCACCCCAACTTTCACATCTCATTGCCTTTTTCTTATGCTATAGGATCGATCCCATCCAGTTGTGACATGGAACCATCATATCTTCTCTAGAAGTGTCACAACTTGGTGGTAGAGCTTACCAGAACATGGATGCCCTAGGTAGGTCCTGGTTGCATTATGGTGTCCATGTCGTTTCTAAAAACACTGTAGGTTCAGGAGTCCATATAGTCTTTCCTAAATATGAGTTTGGGCCTCATCTTCATGAGTCTTTTTCACTCTTTGTCTCACCCTCAAGACTCCCAAAAAATAACGGGTCTCCTTTTAAGCCCTTTCCAAACCCTCTAAAAATGAAAAGATTGTCGAGTGATCTTGTGACCTTTCACGCTCGTTAAACTGGAATTTGAAGTCACGTATGTCCGGCGGTAGTTTACCCCTTTTTTGGTCTGGATGGTCAAATGTACGAACAAAGGTATACTCTATCGAATTCCCATTCTTTAGAAGAGTACTCTCAGGTATAATTTTATTCCTTTTTCAGGCCTGAGGGACTAAAATTACGAAAAAGAAACCCCTACAGAGTCCATAGTTAAGCTCTTTTCAGACTCCCTAAAATTGAAAAGATCGTCGAGTGACCTTATTCTTTCACACTCGTTAAATTGGTCCAGAAGAATATTCCTGACGGAATCCATAGTTAACATTTTTTTAGACTCCTTAAAAGTGAAAAAATAGCCAAGTGATCTTGTCCTTGTCACACTCGTTAAAATGGTTTTGAATTGACGTCTAATCGGTGCTAGTTTATCCCTTTTTTGAACCGACTAGACTATTGTCGAAAAAGGTACCCCAACGGAGTCTCCTTTTATGCTTTTTTAGACTCTCTAAATATGAAAAACCATCGATCTTACCTTCTCTGGGCTCGTTAAACTTACATCGAAGGACGTTACCATTGTGTGTTCTATCAACTGCATTTGCATACCTTATCCACGAGCCTTGTGATAGTTTTCTTCTGCATCTTAACACCTTTGGCCACCGGAGGATTTTTCCCGAGTCTCATTTTACCAGAACATCAGTCTTGTCCTTGTGCCTCGAGCTTGTATGTTTGCAGTACTCATTCCTCCATTGTAATGTAATATTCCTTTATTCTTTTTCAAAAATTATCCAAAAGAATAAAAAAATCAAATATACCCCAAAAAGAGGATGGGAAAAGTATTTTCTTTATTGATAGCATCATGAGTCACCCTTGGATAAAGCACATCTGTCTTTTTTCTCATAAGACTATGGGATGTAGTACAACCTTAGGAAGATTTTCTCGCTATATAGAGTTGTGTCCTCCACCGTTTGGTTACTCTTCCAAACATATGGAGAGTTTGCGTTGCCTCCTGCTTCGTAGACTTATGATTAACATATATGTTTCCTTAGTCTTATCATTTGTCGTGCTATTGTCCAAGGGAATTTTGTCACTAAGCTTGAGTTGACCCCTCTGCAATATGTCTCTTGTCCGCATACCCGACCATCCTGAATGTCCAATCAAGTCCTTGTTCCAAATCACTGAATCCTTCAATCCGATCATCAAGATTATCAAGTCCATAACCGACGAGCTGTCGAAGACCTCTCGGTAGTGTAGTCATACACTCATATTACACTCCTACCCGAGTTTTAGAAGATTTTGAAGTTGTTTCTCGAGCTCTGAAGTACAACCATCAGGCCGAATCAGCTTCTGGAAGATGGGTACTCTATATGTATATCTTTCTAATTTCGAGATGTAGCTCCGTTGTGTTTTTCACAGCTACTCTTTATAGTTATTTGACATGGATCTACAATGTATTTTATTGGAAGCCATGGTTCTATTTTATCCTGAGTGGGTATGCCTACCTCGGTGAGACATTTTTTATTTTGCAGACGACACCTCCTGGTTCCTGATCCTTGGGCTCACTAGTTCATCACATCAGTAAAGATTGGTAATGTATTTTGGCCATCAGATGCTCTTATGACCTCACACATTAGGGGGCATCTGTTATAACCCTAAATTTCAACACACATGATTACCTGGCATTAGGCCAACTTATATCCCTTCATTGCCAAAACATATGTTGAACAACTCTTTGGAAATCCTCTTGTGTCAAGGCCCAGGCGCCCTAACCCATTACTGCACGCGTGTGCATGCTGGTTGGCTCACTAAAACCCTTGTGTACCTAACAAAGAATGAAAAAAGGAAAGTTTCCGATGGAACAAAAATCTATGGGTCAGTTAACTGAAACTCCCAGCCATGCATGGCCGAGGGTTCGTCCAAAACCTTAGCTCCTTCTAGCCTATAAAAGAAGGGGTAGGGGTACCATTTGGAGGAGGAAAAAATATAGCGAAGAAACTCTGCCCATTTATGTAATCCATTGTCCCAACCCTTTTTCCTTTCCTCATGCCAAAGGAGATTTAACGCAAAGCAATTGAAGGACAGAAGAAGAGGAGCCCAGGATCAGGTTCAAGGAGCGGTGGCCAGTCTCATCTTTTATTGTAAGTTGATTCATTTTCAGTAAAAAGAATACTTTTCCCGTCCCAATGTATAAATTGTCTATGATTTGATGAATTTATGTTTGATTTCTAACCCTTGAGTAGATAAGTAGCATGCATGCATAGTTGTTATTTGTCTTGATTGCAGGTTATCTGTGGAAGGAACAACGCAAGAAAGTGGTCGAAGCGCAACGGAGGATCTACATCAAACACCGATGATAAGGTTGGTGGTTCTCTTCATGCATTTACTGTGAAAGGGGGGTTTTAATCTTGGGTTGTAGGTTAAAAAGTAATTTATTTTCGGTCAAAATCTGCATGGAAGTCTAACCCTAGTTTGCTAGTCCGTAGGGTATTTTTCCCAACAACACCTGGTCTCCCAGCCTTGGATTAAGAAGCTGGCGCAGTCCACTATACTCAATGTGATGAAGATTCCCCATTTTGGCTGACACCAGGAGGTTAACGCTTGCGTTAAACTCCTCTTGTCGTGCTACCATGGTGGATAAATGTGGCTCGACTGACAGATTATTATGGATCTGACGTTGATCCACTTGATTACAAGATTGAGCATGCAGGGAGCTGACCCTCAACAGTTTTACCTACGGAAGACCTTAGATCACTCCCTGTCCCAGCGCATCAAGGAAGCATATGGCTAAGTTGAAAAAGGAAATTGAGACTACAAGGTAGCCTCTATCTAGGATGGCATAGTGCACCTCACTTTCCAACTCATAGTCGGAAAGCTCATAAGAAAGAATCTCCCCACACAGGTCACTGGGTTCGTGGTGGACCTCATAGGAAAGTGTGTGGAGGGAATGCAAATGAATTGGGCGAGTTACCTCGTCAATGATCTCAAGAAATACTGTCGCGAAGCTTAGGATAAGGGATACGATTTCCACTTTAGCTAGCTTCTTGTATTGATTTCATTTTTTGCTTGGCAAATGTCGGAAGGAGCGACCTTCCTGGAGATCGAACCATTAGAGTCGTTGGCCGCTAGGTTCTTAACATTGTGGTACACCAATGACATGTCGAAGAAATGGGAGTCGAATGTTGTGTTACATGCCTATTATTAGCAACTGAAGGTTTCCATTGAATCCTTTCCACACATGACATAGTGCACCTTTCACTAGTACCTACCTTTTGTGGTTCCACGCATATCATCATTTTATATATATCACTGCACGTAGGGATGAGATAAATAAATAGTTGCAATCATATTACAAGCTAACATATGATGACATGGATCAGATCACGAAGGAATGACTGGAGGAGTTCCTTGTACCGGTCGATGATGTAGAACTCTCTGACCCTGACATCATAGGAAGCCCCTTGTTCACCCGGGTTGAGCATGCTAGACAGTCCAGTGCAAAGAATAAGAAGAAAAAGGAGGAAGTCCATAATATAGAGACTAATGAGGAGGAAAACGCCTCTGAAGAAAATGGATCTGTCTCACCTGGAGGAGGAGGTGGAGAAGACTAGGAATATGGACAAGGAGGAGGGGATGAAGGAGAAAAGCAAGGTGAAGGCGAAGCTACACCACCGAAAGATCCCCTTACTAAAACAATAACTTTTCAAAAGAGGAAGGTTTCTCCACAGAAACCTTCAGCAAGAAAGAAGACGTGCACTAATAAGCCCTGGATGGAGGCCACACTCACAAAAGATGACATCAATCTAGTCTGTGGAGCCATGGAATATGTGTCCCAAGATCTCTTATAGAGATATGGAGTGAAGCAGGAACAACTATATGAAAGGTTCGAGAAGGAGCTGAAGGAAATGGAGCAAGCCATTCATTGGAGCCATGCAGTGCCCACTGCGCCTTCTTCGTCACATGTTGAAGAATTGGGGGATGAGCCAACCCAATTAAGAATACTTGTGGATGCAAAAGAGCTTGAAATTCAGAAAGTTCAAGAAGATAAGGAGAAGGCTATAGAATCCCTGAAGCAAGAGAAAGAGGAAGTCTTAGAGAAACTACAAGTTGCACGGTGTTGTGTAACCACTTATGAAAATGAGAAAGATGAGGAACGGGTGATGCTGGAGGAGGAAAAAGAGAATATACAGAGAGAAAAGGACCAACTTCTCATGGATACGAATGTGATCAAAGAAGAGGTGAATAAATCACTTCGCTCTGTGCTCGAATTGGCACAGGAGGAACAAGAATCGGTTGAGATTCAAGTGGCGAAGCTCACTGAGGCCATCCAATAGCTTCAAGCGAGGATAACGGAGTTGGATATTCAATAAGTACCGAGCACTCCACAAGAGGTGCACAATCAGAGGAAGCAAGCCACTAAGAACGTAGTTGGAAGGATCAGATCCGTCACCTCAGAATGAAAAAAATTGAGAAATAAAAGTGCGTAGACTTATGAATGCCTCACAGAATATCCAGAGCTAAGGAAATTGGAAGCGCGGTTGTAGGAGGCACAACAACATTCCTTCACCGTGCAGGCACAGATGAAGCTACTCACTACAGTCGAGAGAATGAAAATATCACAAGAATAATGCACGGTACAACAACAAATTACTACCATCCAGGGTAGAGTAATGGAAGTCACGCAGAAGATGCAACTTGTTCAATATGAGGCCTTCAAGGTGTTTGAAGAAATTGAAGCACAAGGTTCGCAACTAGACCAAGTGGTTTTGACAGTGGAACAACGCCTAGAAGGGCTTGTTACAGAGTAGATGATTCAAGATCTCATTGAGCAGGAGGCTCAGGAGAAGTAGCAAGTTGAGGCTACTTGAGTGAAGCTCAAGGCCTTTGAAGCAACGTTTCCCAGACCTGAGTGACTCAGGATGAGTCACAGGTGAGGGTTGGGGGCATGTTGCCCCTCTCAACCAAATTTTGAGGAAGTCTTGGTCAGTTTTGACCACTTTTTGGACTTCGACACACTTATCGAGGATAGAGTGCCATGGCAGAGCTGAGATCATGATTCTCACTTGTTTTGTGGGCTATGTGGACCCAGCAAGGGGTTCAGTAGGGTTTTTGTAATGGGTTATGGGATGTCGACCCATGGGTTTACCAATGTTTAGGCATTTTTGTAAAGAAATGTAAAATTATAAATAGATAATAATTTATGGTAGAAGAGAGAAGAGGAATGTATATTGCAAGGCTAAGTGAAAGTAGTTTTGGGTTGCTTTTTGCAACAAACTTTGTATGTAAGGCTCTGTGCTAGATAGAGAAGTTGGATTTGTGTTATGACCTAGTTTTGGGAAGGAGGATTCGGCGCTCAGTGTGCATATATCATGTCCCATCCAAAGCTTGGCTCTATGGCTTAGTGCATAGGAGAGAATGAATGTAAGAGGATTGAAGAATAATAAAGGAGACAAAGCAGTTGGTGGACATAGCCCCACACTGGGGTGAACCACGTATATCTTGTGTCTTTTGATGTGCTTTATGTTGTGTTGTTTATATTCTGAATCTTCTTAGTGCTTTAATTATTATGTATATTGGATAGATCTAACGTTTCTTAGTGCTTTACTTGTGCCTTATGAATGAATGCTAGATCTAACTCTATACTATGTGCTAAGTGGTTAAAGTACTTAATCTTTATTGTTACTGCACCGATCTATATTAGGGATTTGTTTTGAGATGTTAATGAATCTAATGAGTTAATGCATATAATCTCCTAAGTTTTATTAAAGTACTTGTGAAGTGTTGTAATCACAGATTTGTGTCCCAGTTTGGTTAGAGACACCTAATTCCTATAACCCCCTACCTCTACCTCAGGTGAGATTTCGCCTGCTTCGCAAGTGTTTCCAAAAGGGCCAATAGTTAGGGTTTTTTTGGTGTGTTGTTGAAGTGTTGAACCTTGGGTCTGCCCCTGTGCCAACACCCCCTCGGACCTCGTAGGAGGGGAAAGAACCCCTGCACTCCCTCGTGTGGAGGAGTGTGCATTCTTCTGGGGTGTAAAGTCTTCATGCGGTATAAACATGGATGAAAAAAAATACCTCTGAATCAAGAATATAATCAGGCTCCACAAACAACAGTCTCCCACTTGGAGACCAATCTAAACAACTCCATCACTATTGTATCTGTTGGACTATGATCCTTCTTGGACCTGGAAAATTTATCATCTTCACCTTGATACTTGAATACCAACTGAAACTAAGCAAGAACTCATTTTCTCCTTGGTTACTCCCTTTGTTAACATCTCTATAGGATTATGGCTAGTATGTATCTTTTCCAACTTCAAATGCCCATCTTCCAAGATGGATCATATGAAATGGTACCTGAGTTGTATATGCTTAGTCTTCGAATGGAAGGATGAGTTATTTGAAAGATAAATGGCACTCTAACTGTCACAGTAAAACATACTATTCTCTTGCTTCTTTCCCAATTCCTCCATAAACTTCTATAACCAAATCATTTCTTTACTAGCCTATGTAGCAACAACATACTATGTTTTTGTTGTTGAAATTGAAACAACCTTTTGTAGTTTTGAAATCGAACATACAGTTGTTCCACCTATAATAAAAACATACCCTATGGTTCTCCTCTTGCTATATTTATCACCTTCCATATTTGAATCAACATATCCATGTAGAACAATGTCTGAAACTACAAAACATAATGCATGAGTAGAACTACCTCTCAAATACCTGAGAATCCACTTTATTGTCTCCCAATGTTCTTTACCTGGATTGTTCATATACCTGCTCACAACTCCCACTGCATGTGCAATATATGGTCTTCTGAAAACCATCGCATACATCAAGCTACCAAGTGTTTATAAATAAGGGACCCTGGACATGTATTCTATCTCCTCCTGTGTCTTGGGACACATTTCCTTAGTTAATTTGAAATGGTTGGCCAAAGGCGCACTAACTAGTTTTTCATTATGCATTCTAAACCTCTCCAACGCCTTCTCTATGTACTCACCCTGAGACAATTTCATTTCATTATTTTTCCTGTCTCTTGTTATTCTCATACCAAGGATTTTATTTGTAGCACCCAAATCCTTCATCACAATGAATTAGATAATTTCTTCTTGAGAACATTTATATCCTGCATATTAGACCCTGCAACAAGCATGTCATCATATACATACAATAGAAAGATGCTATAGCTTCCATTTTGTATCTTTGTAAAATAAACACAGTGACTGTCAGTGTTTCATGGAAACCTGCACAAGAGATCTAGCTAAAGCATGCACAAACAAAGCTTATCAAGAAAAGGAAGAGAGATACACAATGAAGAATGAGAATCATTGTATATTATTATCTTGTCAATGTGTGAGTGATCTTCACTCATATAGGCAATGACATCCTATAACTAGGAATGCATGCATAATAGTGATGGTCTAAGATTAGAAAGTCTAAAATAGAACTAGTCAGTTAACTTCCACTGAACTAGTGTTAAAGTCTAAAATAGAACTAGTCAGTTAACTCCCACTGAAATAGTGTTACTCCCACTGAACTAGTGTGCCGAAAATAGAAATTTCTCCAACACCCCCGCTGAACATCACTATAGAGTAAAAAATGAGTCCCAACTACTAGGCCATTTTAGGTACTCATGTACAATGAAACTAATGAACACTGAATAAAAATGAGGAAAGAGGGAAAACCACGTGGGAACAAAACCCTCCCTCAAAAGATAATGTATCAAAAGAAGAAAATGATAGCTGCTAGGAAATTGTGTTCTTCACTGCAAGACGATCCCAGAAAGTATGAAACTTCAGCTCACTGAAAGTCTTCGTGAAGATGTACAAATATTTATGGATCTAATGAAGCCCTTTAGAAACCTGTCAGGCCTTGTACCTCTTGATCATGTGGACCCATCTGCATCTGAAAATATTCCTTTCTGGTGGAAGTGGAACTAGATTCCAAGTCTGGTTCTGTAGGAGTGAGTCATACTCCTTCTGTATGGTTTCTTTGCATAATGGATTTCCTACAACCCTATTGTATTCTTTGGATTAGTAGATTGAACCATATAACATCAGGGGTGATTTTAAGGATGGAAATTTATTTTAAAATGTAGAAACCTTGGTGAATCTTACTAATCTTTCATATGTCAACTATAAATGTCGATGATATTTTTGTAAAAATATTCAAATTTCTAAGTATTTCATATAGTTTTTCTAAAATTTTAGCGATTTTTAAGGTAAAATAATTTTATCCTATAGAATTTGGGTGAATCATTTTTAAAATAATGAATCCCGTTTTTGGAAAAACCATGGAAAATTAGCCCATGAGCAAAATTAAGCTCCTAAAATCATCCCTGTATAGCAATACATGGGCATCAAAGATTCTAAAGCTGAAAGTACATGAGAAGGCTCCTCATGATGAGATCGAGTCATCCTAGAATCCAATGGATTCCATGCAAGGCTGCCTACTTCTTGAAGTGTGGTCTATGCCTTCTTGGGTGTCTATTGAAGCTTCGACGTTGGCTTCTTATCTGGCTGTACTACATGCTTATTTCCATGTACAGAATATGAGTGTATGGAATCATCTCTGATGTCTGAAACTAATGGAAGAACAAGAGTATATGCATGTTTCACTAGAGGTGCATGAAAAGTACTCTCCTTATGTGTAAGTAGAATAGAGGAGTCATCATCAGAAATCTTAGTGAATTTATACAACCTTGACTTGTAATCCACCTCACCAATTGAAATGATGGAATTTTCATGCATGTTAATTACCGAAACTGAATATGATGTAAATTCAACCTTTTTAGCTTTCTGAGTGATCTGATAAAGTGAGAGAAGATTCATAGAAAGATTTGGAACATGTAGAACATTCTCAAAACTGCCATTATGGAGTTCCACTCTCCCTTCTCCTACTACTGCTACTGGAGTATCATCCCCCATGAGAATAGGGGGTCTTGAGAATGGACTCAAGGAAGAGAAAACTTCCTCTTTCGCTGCCATATGATGGGATGCACCATAATATATAATCCATGAATTAGATGAGGAATTAATTGCAACCAGAGCATGATGATTACCTTTCTTAGGACCATGATCTTCTTCCTTTCGCTTCTTGACTCCCTCTGGAATGAAGTTTCCAAGGTTGTTCTGCTGAAGTGCTTATTCCATAAGATCGATCTGTTTCTTCATGCATGTGGATTCTTCATGATTTGGTTTATTGCAGTAAGTGCACTGCTCTCCCTTCTTCTTCTTCTTGGAATATGAAGAGTCTTTTGAACCTGAAGAATCATTAAAGGGTTTGGAAAATCCCTCCTTCCCGTTATGTTTGGATGACCCTTTTCCATCATGCATGGTGAGTGCATGTGCTTTGGGATATTTCATGAGGCCCATCTGTATGATTTGTGTTTTCTCTTGTGTAAGAGACTCAATGAACTAATCCAACATAGGCATTTTCCAATTTGTTCCAAAAAGACATTTGCCAGAATGGAAATTGGAGACATATACATCATATTCTGGTCCTAGCTTTGCCAATATTGTTAGAATAAGTTTTTCTCTTGTGTAGACTTGTCAATACCACATTCATCCAAGCTCAATAGAAAAGATTTACATTTAATAAAAAAATCTTGTATATTATCAAAAAATTTAGGGTCTAAGGTATTCAACTCTACCTCAAGCATATGACCTCACATCTCATCCTGCTTTCCAAAGAGTCCTTCCAGGGTGGTCCAGATCTCATTTGGAGTCTTTCATGTAGCAACATGAAACCATAAATCAGTGGAGATTAATTCAAGAAGTAGTCATGTGGCCTCACCCTTACAGTTCGCCCAGATCATCTTCTCAATCGCTAATGTAGGTTTCATTTTTTTCGCCATCGTCAAATTATACAGTCCTTCTCTTTTGAGTTGGAATGTGATGCAGGAGCATCGTAAGAAACCATCAAAGCAAGTGTGAAGGCAAAGACAACTGGAAATGAACCAATGCACATTTTGAAAATGTTTTAAATTTAAATGAAGAGACATTAATGAAATAGCTGGGACATGTATTCTCATTTATGTTTTGGAGGTTGTAAATAGATCTTGAGCATTGCTCACATCTGTCAGATATGGAGGAATTTATGTGTATTAAATGTAAAGTAGTTGTAGCTTTTAACTTTTGATTTGATAGTTAGAGTTCTAGGAGGGAAAACGGATAGAAAGACACCCTCGCTTGTATCATTGTATTATTATTCGGAAATAGAGGATTCAAAAGCTATAGAGTTGTAGAGATGTAGAAAGTAAGAACATAGAGAAGAACCCATGCACAAGAATACTTGAGTTAATATAATAAAATCTTGGACTCACGTTCATGGTGTTATTATCCTTACTGTTTGCATCTATTGAATGGTATGTATATAGTTACTTATATCTTCTATTACGCATTTATTTCAATGCTCTGTATATGCTTGTGATTTCATGATGAATGTATGAAGTCCGAGAAAAGGGGAGTATGAGTTTCAATTGTTTCGCTTCTTGAGAATTCCCACAAAGAGTGCAGCGAATGTCCGCAAGGTGTGTGTCGACAAAATTCTGAGTTTTATCTTAGAAAACTCAGGAGAGATATCATTATTTTCATACCAGGGAAAGTTCAGGTACATCACAGAGTCACACAAGGCATGCACAGGTGGATTGAAGTATTAGACTTTATCAACCGAGGAGGAAGGTTGAAGGACTGTTGTTGCAAAGATTTCATAGAGTCGAAGGGTCACTTAACTCGAGGTTATTTGCTTGCCACAAGAGTGCGTGCAGAATCACTAAGGAATCCCTAGAGTTTGCAAGTAAAAGATTAGAAGGGATAGAACCTCGAAGAGTTCAAGGGAAGACTAGTGTCGAAACCACTCAACAGGAAGAAAGTTCAAGAAGATTGACACTAGAGGTTTGGCAGAAGAGTCTGTCAGAAGTCTGATTGGACGATTGAAATTCTCATGGGGAAAACCATCGAAGTTCTGTGGACCATTGAATCTTGAGGGCCAGTGGGGAGATTTGGGCCGAGTGTTTCTCATCACTCATAAGCTCATGAGGAATAGAAGTCACTGGATTAGGATCAATAGGATTCGTTGATCTCATCCTTGAATTTTTCTATTTCGGAATTTGGGAAGTGGAGGAAGCTGTGACTCGGAGTCGGGAGTTTTGAATTCCCGATTTGCTAAGTCCCAAAAGGACTAGGACCATTAGATCGTGAGTAGAGAAGAGCCGTTGATCTATGGCAAGGGGTTGTCATGGTTTCGGAAGTCAGAGAAATTAGTTGTTTCATAGAAAACCGTCGATACGTGGAATTCTGGGTGCCGAAAGGATTTGGCCCCAGTTCATAGCCAGAGATCACATCAGAGAAAATTCAAGGGAGGAATTAATTTCCCTTGAGCCTTTTTGGGTTTTGGGGATTGTCGCGTCAAGGGGGGGGCTCACATCTATATTCGTGAAGTCATGAAAGCTGAAATACCCGTTTGGGTAAAGGCTATGGTCATATCAGAGATGACATGGGATTGAGTTGGTGCTTACTGTTTATTCACATGGGAGCAACTCCAAAGAAGGACCTATGGATACACATTTGTGAGTGTGGGTGATTTCCTGTAGGGAAATCGAAGAGTCAATCAGAATCTCTAGGAGATAAAGAACGATCCTAAGACCAGGAGGTCACGTAGAACCCATTGAGGTAGGGGGTGTTGCATCAGAGTGGTATCAAAGCCTAGTTTACAATTTCTTTTTTTTTTCTATGGAGGAATAGATTGAAACAATGTCATCAATAAGGAGACAAAGACCAATGCCCGATCCAAATGTGGAAATGGAAATGAGAGAACTCTGTGCTCGATTAGATGCTATGGAAAAAACACAGAGACAAACAACTGATTCTTGAGATGTCAGTGAAGCCAAAAGAAAAAATGAGGCTAAAGTTGAGGAAGAAGTCGCAACCGAAGATGCTGCAGAAGAACGTCTATTCAGGGATGTTGCAAGAATTGGAGCCAGAGAAAAGATGGACATTCTGATGTATGAAGGAAGCTTAGACATTGAGGAGCTGCTAGATTGGTTTAGGGTTCTGGATAAATACTTCGACTATGAGGATGTCGAGTAAGATAAGAAAGTCAAACATGTCGTCACCAGACTTAAAGGGAATGCAACACTGTGGTGGGATGAAATGCAGGTTGACAGGCATTGTAAAGGAAAACAAAGAATCAAAATCTAGGATAGGATGGTCACAAAGATGAAAGCCAAGTTTATACCTAGAGATTACCAAATTAATATGTTTCGAAGAATGAAGAATTTGAGACAGAAAGGGATGACAGTGAAATAATACACCGAAGAGTTCTACAGATTAAACATTAGAGCAGGTCATTGTGAAAGTGATGATGAAAAGTTTTCCATATACCTGAATGTATTGAGATACGAGCTTCAGGATGAAATAAGCATGTTATCCATCAAGAATGTGGAAGATGCGTATCAAATGGCTTCGAAGGCTGAGGAGAACTTGGACCGAAAGAAAGCTCAAAGAGGTCAGGGAAGAATTCAGAGCAGAGGAAAATCAATTGCCCAAGACAGGACTCAGAAGCCCAAGGATGAGGAGAAGAAACCTCATACTTATCTTGAAAAGGGAGGAAGTTCACAGGGAAACCAGTATGCTGACAGAAATACTTTTCCACGACCAAGAGGAAGAGGAAGAGGCAGAGGAGGTGAGATAAAATGTTTTGGTTGTGGAAAGATTGGACATAAATCTTTCGAATGTCCTGATAGAAAAAGAGATGGAGGTGAAGCTCACATTTCAGAAGAGAAAATGCATGATGTTGAAGCAGAAGATGCAGAAGGTGGAAGATCACTCATGATGAGGAAAATTCTCTTGAAGTGAGAGAAGGAGATAGAAAATCCATTCCAAAGAAACAATTTGTTTAGAACTGCTTGCAAGACCAAGGACAGGGTATGCAAGGTAATAGTGGATAGTGGAAGCACAGATAATCTAGTGTCCACATAAATGGTGGAGAAGCTATAATTGGAGACTGTTTCACATCCGAGCCCATACAAAGTCTTGTGGTTGCAAAAGGGACATTAGGTAACTGTCACTAAACAATGTTTAGTTGAATTTAAGATAGCAGGTTACAATGATGAAATTATGTGTGATGTTATTCCCATGGATTTCTGTCATCTTTTGTTGGGGAGACCATGGCAATATGACAGGAATGTTTTTCATGATGGGAGAAAGAACACATATACCTTGGAGAAGAATGGTAGAACACATATGTTGCTACCAATTAAGGATAAGGGGGTGAAAAAAGAGACGAGAAATATTATTCTTCTCATGAGTGGGAAGGATCTTCTTGAGGAAGTCAAGAAAGATGAGGAGATGCATTTTGTTGTGGTAAGAAAACCCAGAGTCTTCTTGACCAGTACTAAGATAGATGACTTACCAGAGGAAATTCAAGAATTGCTAAAAGAGTTCATTGATATTGTGGTGGACGAATTATCTTGTTCATTGCCACCCATCAGGAGCATAAGCCATCATATTGATATTATACCTGGAGCGATTTTACCCAAAAAAACAATGTATAGATTGACGTCGCAGGAGAATGAAGAGGTTAAGAGAAAAGTCCAAGACTTGATGGACAAAGGATTGGTTAGATAAAGTTTGAGTCCATGCATTGTGCCTACAGTGTTAATTCCAAAGAAAGATGGTGGATGGAGAATGTGTACAGACTCGAGATATATAAACAAAATCACCATCAGGTACAGATTTCCTTTACCTAGGATGGATGACTTGATGGATTGCTTGAGTGGAGCAAAGTTTTTCTCAAAGTTTGATTTGAAAAGTGGATATCATCATATTAGAATGAGGGAAGGTGATGAATGGAAGACAACATTCAAGACAAATGAAGGATTATATGAATGGCTTGTCATGCCATTTGGCTTGACGAATGCACCCAATAATTTTATGATGTTGATGAACAAAGTCTTGAAAGATTTCATAGGCAAGTTTGTAATCATATATCTTGATGATATATTGATCTTCAGTAAGACTGAAGAAGAACATTTGAAGAATTTAGTTGCAGTGATGAGGAGATTATATCAAGAGAAATTGTTGATCAATTTGAAGAAGTCGTCTTTCATGAAGATATAACTCATTTATTTGGGTTTTGTAATCTCTTCGAACGAATTGAAGATGGATCCTTAAAAGGTAAGAGTGATCAAAGAATGGCCATCACTGAAGAGTACTTTTTAAGTCAGAAACTTCCATGGGATTTCCAATTTTTACAGGAAGTTCATTAGGAATTTCAGCAGGATATGTGCACCAATGATGGACACGGTCAAGAAAAGACACAAATCTTTTCATTGCACAGAGGAAGTAGAGAAGAGTTTCAAATTTCTGAAAGCTAAGATAATTGAACAACTAGTTCTGGTTTTTCAAGATTTCAGCAAGACATTTCAAGTCAGGTGTGATGCAAGTGGACTTGCGATTGGAGCGGTATTAAGTCAAGACAACAGGCCGATTGCATACTTCAGTGAAAAACTAAATGAGGCTAAGATGGAATATTCAACATATGACAAGGATTTTTATGCAGTCATACAAGCGTTGAGGAAATGGAGACATTACTTAGTCCCAAAGGAGTTTGTCTTGTATTGCGATAACCATGCTTTACAATTCATAACTCGACAAGAGAAACTGAACCAGAAGCACGCAAAATGGGTTGAATATATGCATAATTTTACTCTTGTCATAAAGCATATTTATAGGACTGCTAACAAGGTTGTTGATTCTTTGAGAAGGAAATGTTTGATTCTGCAGGAGTTTAGAGTAAATACCTTAGGTTTTGATAACCTCAAGGAAATGTATAGAGATGATGCAGATTTTAAAGAATCCTATGAAGCATGTGAGAATCTGGTTCTTAGAGATAGAAGCCAATGGAATGAACATATGATTCAAAATGGACTATTGTTCAGGGGTAATTAGTTGTGTATTCTGAAGAGTTCTCTTAGAGAAAATCTTTTGAAGGAAAATCATAGTGGGGGATTGGCTGGACATTTCGGCCACAACAAAACGTTTGTGCAACTGAACAACTCATACTATTGGTTGGGGATGAGAACAGATGTCAAGAAGTTTGTGAACATGTGCAGAATTTGCCAGCATGCCAAAGGGAAAAGACAAAATATAGGGTTATAGGGTTGTATCAGCCATTTCCAGTACCATAAAGGCCATGGGATGCGATAAGTATGGATTTTGTGTTAGGACTGCCAAGGACGCAAAGAGGGTGTGAATCAATCTTTGTGGTAGTTGATAGATTTTCCAAAATGGCACATTTCATTCCATGTTAGAAAACCAGTGATGCAACTCACATTGAAAATCTGTTTTTCAAGGAAGTTGTTAAACTTCACATCTTACAGAAGAGTATTGTATCAGACAGGGATAACAAATTTGTTGGTCATTTTTGGAGGACCCTATGGAAAAAGTTGGAAAATAATTTATCTTTTAGCTTAACATATCATCCTCAGATGGATGGACAGACTGAGGTAGTAAACCAAATCTTGGGAGATTTGTTAAGGAGTTTGGTAGCTGAACATCATAGTCAATGGGATCAGATTCTTCCACAAGCGGAATTTGTATATAATGATTCGCCAAACCGGAGCACAGGACAAATCCCATTCCATATTATGTATGGAACGCAACCGAGAGGAGTATCTAAGTTGAGATACTTGGAGCAGAATGAATTCAGAAGTGTGTTGGCATCCCAACATATTTTTAACTTTTTATATCAATTAAATGATCTATGTAGCTGCCTAACTAGGGGTCATACATTTTTATGTTCTTCGTAAGCATTTTTTTGAAATGACAATTGTAAGTTGTCATTTTTCCCTATTGTTTTTTCATGCTTCGTCATGACTGAAAGCATGAAAACTTACGACTATGTTATCATTCTATCTAAAGAATTTACGAAAGGAAAAAATTTTCTACAGTTTATTAATGAAGCCTTGTTCCTTGCTATGAAGACTATTCTCTTTGTTTCGATTCCTTGAATGCCAGACATGCTTGGGGATTGTAAGTTATATCGACAAAAGATTTTTTTGATTTAAGCATTGATATTGTTTTTTGTTTTATTCTTGGTCATATGTTTTCTCATCCCTAGGTTTTGATTTACAAGTTTCAATCTACCAAACCTTATGATCGAACCCACTATGTTGTGCACTTATTATCATTTTAATGCTCTGGTCATGGCTTGTACTTTATGGAAGGTGGAAATACAACTATAGTTAGATCATCATTTCAAGACTTGGTCTCGGGCTCTGCAATGCCCCTCCAATTCATTTCAATTCATTTCCTTTCTTTTCGTTATGTATTTTTCCCCATATGCTATAGACTGTTGGTGTTTCTTGGGCTCGGGGTATGGCTCTGGTCTGTTCTCACAAACCCTCCCTACGCGTTGTGTTTGATTGATTTCCCGTTGATTCAATATGGCTCCTATTATTAGAGTCGAACCTAATGGCACTCAAACTTTGCTCTTATTTGATGATGCCAGAAAGGATCTTGAGAGTAATGGTTGGCTCGTTTTCCTTAGAAAATTCTAGGGTTTCAATCTACAAACTGCCCAGGAATTCTCTCTCTCCTTCGATGGGTGTAGAGCTAAGGTGGGTGATGTTCAACTCGAGGTTACAGAGGATTTCATGAGCCAAGCTACAGGACTCCCTACGAGCGGTCAAAGGTGGTTCAAAAATGCGAAGGTAGAAGAGGTTCCTTGGACTCTTCTCTTTACATATCAGAATATAAAAGTATGTGACAAAGCTATGCCCATCTCCTTACTGAAATCTCGATGGCACGGTCTGCTTGCTGTGTTGAAACAATTTTTCACCTGTGAAGGATGTTTTGGTCTTGTGTTTCTTTATCATCTGCGTCTGCTTATGATTTTCATGGGGTTTCCTTTAAACATGCCATATTATTTATTGAGGAGACTTTACAAAATGGGCAAAAGGTATAGAAAGAAATGATCAGACTTGAGCCTCTTCCATCACGGCTTAGTAAAATTTTTACTTTTACATCAATTAGAGTTGCAGAATGATAATTGGGATTCATTCTTGATCAGAAACGGTTTCTATAACCCCAATGTTGAAGAGATTGATAAGTCTGTGATTGAAGAAACCTTGATCTACCCTACAACGCCCCTCTCACCTACCCGGGCCTATGTCTTGGCCTCCTACAGTGAACCCTTACTTGATCCAAATATTATTGAGCAGGACCATGAGCAAGTTATACACCGTAATGACTCAGTTAAAAATTTAAAGAAACCTACAAGCAGGATATCTAAAGGCCATGTTGATTTAAATTTTAAAAATAAGAGCGCTGAAAGGTTAATTTCAAGGAAGCTCAGAAACAAGTCAAACCCTCATGCGAGCTCGATCAAGATGATCAATATCCATGAGAGTTTGGACTCCAAAATCGATAGGTTATGTTATCTCCTCAAATAAATCGATGGATATTTTTCTTTTTAGGTGATAGATTGTGGTCCAAAAAATTATTTCTAAATTCTTTTAGGTATGTTAGAGAGTCTATTTTATGTAAATAAACTTGGAAATAACTTTTGATTTCGTTTTGTCAAGAAAAAGAAAGAATATCAGGTTTCGGTGGTTTAGGTGAGCCTGAAAAGAGCTCATTAACCACCGAAATCTTTTGTTCTCGGTAGTTAAGGGGCAAAAGAAAAAGCCAAGTTAACCACCGAAAATATTTCCATGGGAAAAATGAAAATCCCATGCTTTCACACGAGCTAGCTGTCAATTGGCATAATCATGAAGACATAACCACCGAAATTCCATGAAGGTGGTAAGGTATGCATGATATTATTGCATCTATCCGAAGATTGATACCCTATTGTCCTTTTAACTACATTTGTCATTTTAGAATTAAGGCTCACCAGAGACACAGAAACTCATGTGTGATTCCCGACTAACATAAATGATTAGTCACATAGACCCTCACTATCTCCAGTCATGAGGACACAGATCCATTATGACCCTGATTAATCTCTGTTTTGATTCCATTAATTACCAATTCGAATCCGAGAGTCATTGTGACAGTCTTGAGCCTGTGATTTCATCAAGTAAACGCATATTCAGAGACCATAATCCTGTTTTTTGTGGTGATTGCTGAGTGGATTTCAAGTTCAGTAGATCGTTATCGAGCCAATTGTCATACCAATCAAGCCAAGTCGAGTCATCAGGAAGTTCGAATTCCATATTGTTTCAATTTGATTTTACATCTCACCTAAACTCAAAATTTTCAGCTTGTATTTAGTCAGTTTGTTGTTCAGATTCAGTTAGTGATTGAGCTATGCAATCAGAACTCTGAGTCACCCTGTCTCATTTGTTTTACTCTAAGTCATACTCCCTGTCACCCTAAATCATAGAGTCTTTGTCTCCCTAGCACGAATATTTTCCTAAATCGCAGGTACAGGTCAACAATTACTAAATGTCGAAAGCAGGGCCAGTTCTAAGGGATGAATTGGATGGAGTTTGGTATCTTAAGGCTCACCCTGAGGTGGCCGAGTTCTTCAAGCAAAATGGAGTCTATGCATATTGTGAAAAACTGGAAGATTTCCACCAACAGGTGTCTGAAACCTTTGCTATCTTGTATGATGGAAGAGCAAAAATAGTGGGAAAAGAGGAGTTTGTGGTTGATGAGGCAGCCATAGCTGAGTTCACTGGTCTCCCTAGAACAGGGGATTGTTGGTTCAAATCAACTATGCCTTCAAACATTGAATTTAGATCCTACCTACAGCCTCTGCACAAGGATCTTATATGGAAAAACGACATACCAATGTCTTATCTGGAACCTAAGTGTCAATCTCTCCTGAAGGCAATCTTTGTCTATATCACCTATGAAGGTAGATACAATAGAGTCATGTTTTATCACTTCAAGATATTGAACCATTTTACAGTCAAGTCTCCCATAAATTTTCCTTTCTACCTGCACAAATCCCTCACAAAAGAGTCATTGAAGAAGCAACAAGTGGACTGGAATTACTTCCTATTTTGGAATGAGTTCCAAACCAATTTTCAACAGGATGAAAAGGGGAAGAAGTCCATTTCTAAGAAGTCTCTCACGCCTAAGAGCAGTCTAAGAAATAAGAAGGCTATCTCACCATCAAGAGATCTGACAGAATCATCCTCTGCTAAAAGAAAAAGAACCAAAAGGAAGTTACAGTTTGAGGGTGAGCAGACCAAGGACCTTGCTGAAGGAGATAACCCTTTGAACTTACCATACAATGAATCAGAGTTAGAGAAGGAGTTAGCAGAGATACAAGGTGATGAACAGGCTGAGCAAGTTGCATAAGATTATCCCAACTTTCCCTCACCAACTCCTCCAGATGAACACAGTCAACCATTGTCAAAAGCTTCTTCAAGCAAGTCTAAGCATCCAAGGCTCAGAAAATCAATAAACTTCTGAAACAAATCTATGAGATGGAAGTCTTAGAAAGAGTTATTAAAAATGCAAATACAAACTTGACTGAAAGAAATGCAGAACTTTTTAACATGAACCAATGTCTCAAGGAAAAGCATGATAAAATCAAGGACAGGAACAGGGTGTTGATAAGGGAGAACATGAAGTTGTACAGGCAGCTTAGACTTCTGAGGCTGAAGTTAAAATATTCTCAACCTCCAACACATGATCAAATAGGTTTGGAAACTCTAGCCAAGTTAGCTACAACAATGGTAGATATACCACAGTCCTCCACACAACAAGTTGAAGTTTGCAGATCTGCACAAGGAAGAGTTGCATCATCAAAAAGACCTTGAACACTCATCAAAGCATCAAGGTAATCATTTTTGCAAATTTTGAAGTTTTGGACAAAGCTAAGTTTTCGGTGGTTTAGGCGAACAGGACGATTGTTCATTAACCACCGAAAGAAGAACTTTCGGTAGTTAATACACCCAGAAGTCCTCTGTGTTAACCACTGAAACCTGTAACTGGACAGAGAAAGCTAAATTTTTCACAGATCGATGTTTTTCTGATCCAAATCATTTGAAAACACTCATGATGGATAGATGATGAATTATATATTTAGTTTCAAGATCCATTTTTGGTGCATAAGGATTAGAAAGGGTAGCCAAGTTGGTTTTGGCACCTATTTTGGTGGCAAAAAATTAGGATTTTTTGCACATCTCAACAAATTCAAATTTTATCTCTTGGAAGAGTCTTCAATCAGCCTTGGAAGTCTATTATGCACTGCATAAGGACTCTACAAGATCTGAAGACCATGAAATGTGGGATTGGCCTCATTTTGAGGATCATTTCTTATCTTTTGCAAGTTAGTTTTGACTTTCTATTTTAAGCATATCTGATCCATTAATTCAGGATCTAGATAATGTGTTGTAAAAGCTATAAATATGAAAGCAGAAGATGAACACAAGGTTCAATTTTGAGTTCTATATTCTACTGTTTTGTATGAAAGACATTTTCTTTAATATATCTACTTGCAAGCTTCTTTCATTTGTTATTGTCAGACCCTCCTTCATCTCTGTCTATGCATATGAGTGGAATTCATTCTTTTGTCTCTGTTTAATGATCCTATGGTATCTGTCATCTTACTTTTGATTGTTAAGCAAGAATCATAAGCATATTTGGCTAGTTTGTTGACCCATCATATATATAGTTTATGTATGTTTTCGTTAACTGATTGGTTTTCTTGTCCATCTGTTATACAAACCTATCTGATAATAGATCTTGAAGGCCTTGTGTTGCATGAATATAGTTAGACTATCTTGAAATTACAATGCAGAGATTAAGATATTCATCTTGATCCAAACCCACACCTATTATTGATAAAATAGTTTCCAAAAGATTAAGTTACCAGGCATCTCTAACTTACAGCCTAGGAGAGTTTCCTGGAGTGATAACAAATTGGAAAAGTTGTCAGGGAGAGGAGATCGAAGATCAGATTCCTTGGGAGATGACATGGATCTAGCTTTGATGATAGACAAATCCTAGACATCATTTGGGTTGTAATCATCTATGTGGTGAATCCATTGAAACGAAGTGGATCCAAAAAGAGCTCACACCAGGGCGAACCAAGAAGACCCACTATCAGCACCAGTTCCAGACCTTGAGAAGATCATCAGTAGGGGAAAGGATTTACAAACATAGGCTTTCGGATCTGCAAAGACATCAAATCTAGGTATTCAAACCGACACTTCTTCTTTCATATCTAAAAGACCTCTAGTTGAATCCACTGCTGTTGAAACTCATAGTTCTCAGGAAATTGAAATTGTATCTGAAAGATTGAAGGTTTTGGAGCCTTCAGTTTCCTCTAATGTTACAGACTCTGTTTTTGAGCATGATATTACATCCAACCTTAAAGAGGTAATTACAGGGTCCCCTCAACAAAAAGAAACCTCTTCTTCTTCTTATTTGAATTCCTCACCCACAAAGCCTATAGAGGGTGTTTTCTATACTCATACTAATCTCCCTATTCTCGAAGATATTTTACATGATCTATCCTCTAAGGGAGAATAAATCTTAGCCTTATTGCTTGGTCAGTTTTACAAGGCCTCTTATTTTCCACCCATTTCTGAAAATTTTGCTCAAAGTGAAGTGAGACAATCATTTTGTTTAAACTCAGCTATCCCATCTCAACCTTCATCTCCTGAAAATTCTTCCTCTGTATCAACCCCCAAGATTTCCATGGCTATCCCTTTAACCAAGATGGAACAAATCTTAGCAAATAGGTATGCTCCACTTGTCTTTCCCAATCCCTTATCTTCCATGCCAACTGGAGATTATCAGAAATATATGCCATAGTTTACCGGAGCTGGGGATTATACTGTCAAAGAACATATAGAATATTTTTATGCTTATGCTGAAAATATTAACATTTCAGAAGAAGATGTGTGGACCAGAGTTTTTTTGCAGAGTTTGGATGGCCAAGCCCAGAAGTGGTTCAAAGAGCTACCGGCAAATTTAGTGACAGGTATTGAGCAACTAGATGAGGTGTTCTTAAAACACTGGGGAGAAAGAAGAGATCTTCTATATTACATTTCTGAATTTGGAAACTTAAGAAGAGAAGATGGGGAGTCAGTCTCAGACTTCATCAAAAGATTTAATAGAATTTTCGGCAAGATCCCTGCAGAGACCAAGCCAAGTGATGCATCAACAAAGATCACATTTTTTGCTGCTTTTGATCCAGACTTTTGTATAATCCTTAAAGAAAGAAGATCAGCCACACTTTCTTTAATGCAATATGTTGTTGTCGAAGTCGAATCAAACATTATGGCATCTCAGAAACTCAAAGGAAAAGTTGAGAGAAAGAAGTTTTCTGTTGAGCCCCCTTCTTCTTCTAATAGAAAAATGGAGAAGATGGCCAAGATGTTGGACAACTTGACATATGAAATGTCAAAATTGAAGATTCAGAATCAGCAACCAGCAACGACAAAAGAGCAAATGCTTTTGCCCTAGAAATCCAAATTATTTCCCTTACAGAAGGAACAATCAACAATTCCATATCCTTTAGAGAGACAAGAATGCAACTGATGATCAAAGAATCAGACCACCTTTCCAAAATGCAATGCTAGAAGAGGAACAACAACTATCTCATGATGAAGTTGAAGAAGTAGATGACATAAATTATTTTGGTGACGAAAAGGATTCCTCCTTTTTGACACAAGTAGATTATGAAGAAGCCCAGATGGATCAGGAGATTCATGAGGCAAGTATTGAAGAATCTATCTATCAGACAGATGATCATCAAGGTTATAATTTAAGATCAAAAAATTCTGCCCCTAAACCGTTGCCCGCTGCTCCAATGAAGAAGAAAGAAGTTGTTGCCAAGCAGCCTGCTGCTCCTGTAAAGAAGACCCCTATTTCTGCAAAACAACAGCAAAAACAATCTTGTCCCCAAGTCAAGGAGCAAGCTATCCTCAAATCTCCTTCTAATGAGGTAAAAACTTCTGACAAATCATCATACTCTTTCAATTTCGAATCAGAAATTTAGAAAGTAAAAATACCTATGCCATTGACCGAGCTTATGAAGAATGAAATTTTTAATTATGCCATCCTGAAGGCCCTTGAACCAAATACCTCTTCATCTTATGATTTTGTAAACTTACAAGATGACAAGCCAATAATAACTATAGTTCCTATGATAGAAGATCGAGATGACTCTTCTCCACCTTTTTATATATCCCTAAATGTTCATGATAAGATCCTTCACAACTGCTTGCTTGATTCAGGAGCATCACATAATCTTATTCCCAAAGCAGTGATGGATGATATTGGTCTTGAGGTCACCAAACCATATCATGATCTCTTCTCTTTTGACTCTAGGAAAGTCAGATGCCTTGGCCTCATAAAATACCTTGTTATAAACCTTTCCCAATTGCCAATGAGAAGCATGGTAATGGATGTCGTGGTTGTTGATATCCTACCCAAGTTCGGACTCCTCTTGTCACATTCATAAAGCAAAAGGTTAGGGGGTACCTTGTAGATGGATATTTCATATGCTACGATCTAGGTGTTTGGAGGAGAGCTAAAAAGACTTTACAGAGAGAATCAACTTGCCTACATCAACAGTGATGCAAATTTTTTTGTAAATCATCCTATTTATGCGGTAGACACAGACTTTGGCTCATGCATTCTTCAAATAGATGATTCTCAATCAGATCCTTTGCAGCTTGTGAAGCCCACTAAACAACAAACTGATGAAAAGGGTGTTCCAGTTTGGACCATGTATTTTGATGGTGCCAGTACCAAAGATTCAGCAAGTGCAGGGGTAGTTTTGATTTCTCCTTTGGAAAAGGCTATGCATTTGTCTTTTAAGCTTGATTTCAAAACTACTAACAATATAACAGAGTAAGAGGCTTTGATATTGGGCTTAAACATAGCTAAGGAGATGGGGATTAAAGGATTAAAGGTGTTCAGAGATGCGGATCTCATCATACAACAAGTAAATAGTACTTTCCAAGCAAAGCATGTCAGATTGAAAGCCTACAGGGATGAGGTATGGAAAATTAGAGATTCTTTTTCAATTTTTGACATTTCTTATATACCCAGAGATATGAATCATCTTGCAGATTCCCTTGTTGTTTCAACCAGCATGTTTATTCCTCCCATGCCTCCCAGGCTCAATTATGAAATCCAAGTCAAATATAGACCATCTTTGCCCGACAATATTAAATACTGGAAATTTTTTGAAGATGATGATGAACTTAATAGATTTCTCCAGGTGGTAGATGAATTTTTTGATATGCATGTCGACCAACAAAATCTAAATGTAGAGGAATCCCAGAAGCCTAAGCTAAAAAAACAATTGGGTCAACATGATATTGTGCAACTGCCTAACAATTATATACCTTGGGGTTTGGTACCTCTTGAAAAGATATTTGATCATAATGATGTCCCCTACAAGCCAGATAAGAAGGAGAAAGAGCTTGTTTTTCATGAGCACAACATAGGAAGCGAAAGCTAGCCTAAATTCATAAATCTGTCCTCTGAATTGACTGCTGATCAGAAGTCTAAATATTGCAACATTTTGAAAGAATTTGCTGATGTTTTTGCTTGGAAATATTGTGATGTGAAAACTTATGACCCTGAGATCATTCAACATAAGATCCCACTTGAAAAGGACACCACCCCTTTCAAACAAAATCTCAGACCTTTCAGTCCTCTTATTTTTCCTATAATTGAAAGAGAAATCAAAAAGCTTCTTGATGCTACGATCATAATCCCTTTAAGATACTCTAAATGGATTGCAAATATAGTATTAGTGAGAAAGAAAAATGGTGAGGTAAGGTTATGTGTGGACTTTATAAACCTAAATAGATGCTCTAAGAAAGATAACTATCCCCTACCTAAGATGGAACATTTGCTGCAAAGAATTTCAGGGGCTACTGTTATGTATTTCCTGGATGGTTTTTCTGGCTATAACCAGATTTCTGTCCATCCTGATGACCAAGAGAAGACTTCTTTTACTACTCCTTGGGGTACCTTCATGTACGCCAAAATGCCATTCGAATTAATGAATGTCGGGGCCACATTTCAAAGGGCCATGGACATAGCTTTCGTGGGTGAGAAGGACAAGTTTGTCCTCATCTATCTTGATGACATCACAGTTTATTCCAGTAGTCACGAAGAGCATCTAAAGCATTTAAAAAGAGTTTTTCTGAAGTACAGGCAGTTTGGAATTTCATTGAATCCCAAAAAGTCCCATTTTTCTCTCAAGAAAGGCAAGCTCCTAGGCCACATTGTCTCAGCAGAAGGTGTGAAAATTGATCCAGCTCAGGTGGAATAAATTCAGAGGCTGTCCTTACCAAGGTCGAAAAAGGATATTCAATCCCTGCTCGGTAAGATTAATTTTGTTAGAAGATTTGTTCCAAATTGTGCTGAGCTAGTAAAACACATAACATGTATGTTAAAAAAGGGGTCTGAGATAAAATGGAAAAACAATGCAAGGAATTCATTTCAGGATATCAAACAGGCTATCATGGAATCCCCGACTCTGATCAGTCTGGATTACAGCAAGAGTTTCTACATTTTTTGCTTTGCTTCTTATGACATAGTGGCAATAGTATTGTTACAGAAAGATGATGACAGTATGGATCACCCAGTTGCCTTCTTCAGAAAAACACTCAAAGATGTTGAACTAAGGTATGATCCTATTGAAAAATAAGCCTATGCTCTCATAAAATCTTTAAAATCTTTCATAATTTATATCCTCCACTCAAAAGTCATTGCATATGTTCCTTCACCCTCCATGAAAGATGTTTTGACTCGGCCTGATATTGATGGAAAGAGAGCTAAATGGATCGCAAAGTTAATCAAGTTCGACATAGAAGTGAAGCCCACCAAATTGGTAAAAGTCCAAGGCCTTGCTAATCTTTTAACGGAGGAAAACCATGAGTTGCTGGACATAAATTTCATAGGGGAAAATTTAGCGAGTTTGCAGACAGAGGTGGCAACAGAAGGACAACATAACAATCAACAGGTGGCAGAGAATTTTTCTTCTTGTGAATGGTACTCAGGTATTATACATTTTTTACAAAAGCTAGAGGTTCCTCCTGAACTCAGCATGACTCAAGCCCGAGCCCTTAAGCTCAAAGCCATCAAATTTTTCATTTACAATAATCTGTTATATTGGAAAGACCTTGCTGGTTTACTACTCATATGTTTAGACAAAGAAGAGTCAGTGGAAGTTATACATTAGTTTCATTCAAGTGTTTGTGGAGGTCATAATTACTAGAAGACCAAATTTCATAAAATTCTAAGGGCTGGGTACTATTGGCCTTTTTATTTTCTTAGATGTGTGTGCCTTCGTCAAAGCTTGTGATAAATGTCAAAGATTCACAGGAAAACAACAACTAAAATCTCTTCCCCTAAGACCTATAATAGTGAATGTCCCTTTTCAGCAGTGGGATTTAGATTTTATAGGCGAGATAAATCCTTCGTCTAGTGGTAAACATAAGTGGATCTTAGTAGCCACAGATTATTTTACAAATTGGATAGAGGCAGTTCCCACTAGGAATGCCACTCATCAGGTTGTCATGAAATTTCTTTATGAAAACATCTTGAGCAGATTTGGTTTCCCCAAAAGGTTGGTAATAGATAATGAAATTTTTTTTAAAGCCGATGCATTGGTTGACATGTGTGAATCAATGGGCATCTAATTGGTACATTCAACCCCCTACTACCCCCAAGGTAATGGCCTAGCCGAATCATCCAATAAGAGCTTAATCAGAATCATCAGAAAGTTGTTAGAGGAGAACAAAAATAATTGGGATTCTAAACTAAAATTTTCTCTATGGGTGGACAGAGTAACTATCAAAAAGTCCATAGGAACCTCTCCATTCAAATTGGTCTATGGGACTGATGCCATTTTTCATGTTCAGTTAATTTTACCAGTGGCTAGATTTTTTAAGAAGAGCAAACTGAGTCAAATGATATGGTAAGAAGAATGCTTGATTTGGTAGAACTATAGCAAGTCCGTGAACAATTGGTAGAAAAATCAGAGGCTCATCAAAAGAGGATCAAGGATACTTTTGACAGGAAGGCAAAGATAGATAATTTTCAGGTTGGTGATTGGGTTCTGAAATGGGAAGCCCTCAGACAGGATAAAGACAAACACAACAAGTTGGATTCTTTGTGGACCGACCCTTTCATGATAACTCAAGTACAACACAACAACACATTCATTCTGCAAAGTCTGGGAGGTGAAGAAATGTTCGGTGGCCTAGTCAATGGGCGATTTGTGAAACTCTATTTTGTCTAAGGCTATGAAGCCTGGTCATTGTAATTTTATTTTTAGTCTTTATTTTTACAAAATAACTCCATGCCCAATGGAAACACTAGCAGATAGTTTTAAGTTTTATTTTTCAGGAAAGGCATTGGTTCTGTGGTTCTTGAAACCTCATAGGGAGGCGTTCATCCCCAATAGGAGCCAGTGTTATCTCCTCAAATAAATCGATGGAGATTTTTCTTTTTAGGTGATAGATTATGGTCCAAAAATTTATTTCTAAATTTATTTAGGTATGTTAGAGAGTCTATTTTCTATAAATAAACTTGGAAAGAACTTTTGATTTGGTTTTGTCAAGAAAAAGAAAGAATCTCAAATTTTGGTGGTTTAGGTGAGCCTGAAAAGTGCTCATTAACCACTGAAATCTTTCGTTCTTGATAGTTAAGGGGGAAAAGCAAAAGCCCAGTTAACCACTGAAAAGATTTCCATGGGAAAAATGAAAAGTCCATGATTTCTCATGAGCTAGCTGTCAATTGGCATAATCATGAACACATAACCGCCAAAAGTCCATGGAAGTGGTAAGGTGTGCATGATATTATTTCATCTATCCAAAGATTGATACCCTGTTGTCCTTTTAACTACATTTGTCATTTCATAATTAAGGCTCGGCAGAGACACAAAAACTCATGTGTGATTCCCGACTAACAGAAATGATTAGTCACATAGCCCCTCACTATCTCCAATCACGAGGACATAGATCCATTATGACCCTGATTAATCTCTGTTTTGATTCCATTAATTACCAATTCGAATCTGAGAGTCATTATGACAGTCTTGAGCCCGTGATTTCATCAAGTAAACGCATATTCAGAGACCATAATCCCGTTTTTTGTGGTGATTGTCGAGTGGAGTTCGAATTTAGTAGATCGTTATTGAGCCAATTGTCATACCAATCAAGCCAAGTCGAGTCATCAGGTAGTTTGAATTCCATATTGTTTCAATTTGATTTTACATCTCACCTAAACTTGAAATTTTCAGCTTGTATTCAATCAGTCTGTTGTTCAAATTCGGTTAATGATTGAACTATGCAATCAGAACTCTGAGTCACCCTGTCTCATTTGTTTTACTCTAAGTCATACTCCCTATCACCCTAAATCATAGAGACTTTGTCTCCCTGGCACGAAGATTTTCCTAAATCCCAGGTACAGATCAACAATTACTAAATGCCGAAAGCAAGGCCAGTTCCAAGGGATGAATTGGATGGAGTTTGGTACCTTGAGGCTCACCCTGAGGTGGACGAGTTCTTCAAGAAAACTGGAGTCTATGCATATTGTGAAAAACTAGCAGATTTCCACCAACAGGTGTTTGAAACCTTTGTTATCTCATATGATGGAAGAGCAACAACAGTGGGAAAATAGGATTTTGTGGTTGATGAGGCATCCATAGCTAAGTTCATTGGTCTCCCTAGAACAAGGGATTGTTGGTTCAAATCAATTGTGCCTTCAAACATTGAATTTAGATCCTACCCACAACCTCTGTAGAAGGATATTATATGGAAAAAAGACATACCAATGTCTTATCTGGAACCTAAGTGGCAATCTCTCCTGAAGGCAATCTTTGTCTATATCACCTATGAAGGCAGATACAACAGAGTGATGTTTTATCACTTCAAGCTATTGAACCATTTTACAGTTAGGTCTCCCATCAATTTTCCTTTCTACCTACACAAAGCCCTCACAAAAATGGCTAGACAAGTCAAGGCGAAGCCTACCAAAGTGGCCAACAGATTGTCACACCAAGGTTTGATTACACTTATTATTAAAGAGTCATTGAAGAACAAACAAGTGGACTGGAATTACTTCCTATTTTGGAATGAGTTCCAAACCAATTTTCAACAGGATGAAAAGGGGAAGAAGTCCATTTCTAAGAAGTCTCTCACCCCTAAGAGAAGTATAAGAAAGAGGAAGGCTATCTCACCACCAAGAGAGCCGACAGAATCATCCTCTGCTAAAAGAAAAAGAACCAAAAGGAAGTTACAGTTTGAGGGTGAGCAGACCAAGGACCTTGCTGAAGGAGATAACCCTTTGAACTTACCATATAGTGACTCAGAGCCAGAGCAGGAGTTAGTAG
The DNA here is from genome assembly GCA_009831015.1 of Picea engelmannii. NCBI lineage: Eukaryota > Viridiplantae > Streptophyta > Pinopsida > Pinales > Pinaceae > Picea > Picea engelmannii. The sequence continues at coordinate 458,436 of ML776946.1, forward strand.
AGACACAAGGTGATGAACAGGCTAAGCAAGTTGCAAAAGATTATCCCAACTTCCCCTCACCAACTCCAACAGATGAACACAGTCAACCATTAGAAAAAGATTCTTCAAGCAAGCCTAAAGAATCTAAGGCCTAGAAAATCAATAAACTTCTGAAACAAATCTATGAGATGGAAGTCTTAGAAAGAGTTATTAAAAAGGAAAATATAGACTTGACTGAAATAAATGCAGAACTTTTTAACATGAACCAAAGTCTCAAGGAAAAGAATGATAAAATCAAGGACAAGAACAAGGTCCTGATAAGGGAGAACATGAAGTTGTAGAGGAAGCTTAGACTTCTGAGGCTGAAGTTAAAAGATTCTCAACCTCCAACATAGGATCAAACAGGTTTGGAAACTCTAGCTGATTTATCTACAACAATGGTAGATATACCACAGTCCTCCACACAACAAGTTGAAGTTCACAGATCTTCACGAGGAAGAGTTGCATCATCAAAAAGACCTTGAACACTTAGAAAAGCATCAAGGTAATCATTTTTGTAAATTTTGAAGTTTTGGACAAAGCTAAGTTTTCAGTGGTTTAGGAGAATAGGACGACTATTCATTAACCATCGAAAGCAGATATTTCGGTAGTTAATACACCCAGAAGTCCACAGTGTTAACCACCAAAACCTGTAACTGGACAGAGAAAGATAAATTTTGCACTGATCGATGTTTTTCTGATCCAAATCATTTGAAAACACTCATGATGAATAGATGATGAATTATATATTCAGTTTCAAGATCCATTTTTGGTGCATAAGGATTAGAAAGGGTAGCCAAGTTGGTTTTGGTACCTATTTTGGTGGCAACAAATTAGGATTTTTTGCACATCTCAGCAAATTCGAATTTTATCTCCTGGAAGAGTCCTAAATCAGCCTTGGAAGGCTATTTTGCACTACATAAGGACTCTACAAGATCTGAATACCATGAAATGTGGGATTGACCTCATTTTGAGGATCATTCCTTATCTTTTGCAAGTTAGTTTTGACTTTCTATTTTAAGCATAGTTGATCCATTAATTCAGGATCTAGATACTGTGTTGTAAAAGATATAACGCTGAAAACAGAAGATGAACACAAGGTTCGATTTTGAGTTCTATATTCTATTGTTTTGTATGAAAGACATTTTCTTTAATATATCTGCCTACAAGCTTCTTTCATTTGTTATTGTCAGACGCTCCTTCATCTCTGTCTATGCATATGAGTGGAATTTGTACTTTTGTCTCTGTTTAATGATCCTATGGTAACTGCCATCTTATTTTTTATTGTTAAGCAAGAATCATAAGCATCTTTGGCTAGTTTTTTGACCCATCATATATATAGTTTATGTATGTTTTGGTTAACCGATTGGTTTTCTTGTCCATCTATTATACAAACCTATCTGATAATAGCTCTTGAAGTTCTTGTGTTGCATGAATATAGTTAGACTGTCTTGAAATTACAATCCAGAGATTAACATATTCATCTTGATCCAAACCCACACCTATTATTGAGAAAATAGTTTCCAAAAGATTAAGTTACCAGGCATCTCTGACTTACAGCCTAGGAGAGTTTCCTGGAGTGATAACAAGTTCCTCGCTGAAGAAGACCTTCTTTCCTTTCAACCACACCTCCATCGACCTTACAACTTTGTGGATTATCTACCTCCCTGTCTGAAACATAATGTAGAGTTTCCTGGTATTAAATTGGGTAATGAATCTACAGTCCATGTTGAAGATGCTCTGGTTCACAATTGTGGTTATTCCCAAGAGACCGTCGCTCAGTCGAAGTGTGAAGTCTACCTTTTCTAGATTGATAAATAATACACTGATATACCTATCCTATAGTCACAAGTTAAGGCCCTCACTGATCATATCGATGCTTTAACAAATAAAAACCATAGGCTCGAGTCTGTCTTTCAAGGAAAAGAGAAACGTATGAAGATACAGGGAATGTAATATTCAAAAATGTTGAGGCTACAACAGCTATAGTAAATTCCAATATTGTCTGATACGATATGATCTTACAGTTGGAGGTATGATCCTTTTTTTCTTAAAATAGGATTATTTGTTAAAACTAGATTGCTTTGTTCTTACAATAAATCGGATTTCATTTACTAAAATAGCTAGCTACAGAATCATAAGATTTTGTAGCCAGTTATGTTAATTCGAAATTTGCAAATTAATGGTTAAATATGTATCTAAATCTCTCTTTTTTCCTTTTCTTTTTAGGATATTTAGGAGTTCATGGTTACCAATTGATATAAAGCATCTTCCAGACTTGCTAGTCATATCTATGATGTATTTTTGTACAAACAGAAATTAACCTTTTTGAGCTTTAAAGGATTTAGTATGATCTGGGTGGTTATATCCCTCTTTTATTTTTGTAATCAATATCTGATCTCATAAGAAGAAACAATTACCTTTCTGAAGGCTTTATAAACCCATTATTTTTTGTAACTTGGACATCTTGGCCTGGGGCTAGTTGTGAACAAGCTTATACTCGAATTTGGACATAACATATGTTTACATTTCTGCCTTAGCTGCTTGTAAATGTTGTTGTTGTCTATAATTTGTTTATCTTGATCATTTGATGACTGTCGATAGCTTTCGTCTTCACAGATTATTATATCGTCAAGATAGTTTTTCTCTTACAGTTCACAATTTTATGCTTCAGTTATATGAAAATAGTGAAGGATCATTCAATTCATATTATAAGGTTTACCTGAAACATGTTGACTGATTAAATGCAAGCTGTAACTGTCGGATTTATCTTATGTGTTATTACTTGCAGTCTCATATATCACAGTTATTATTTTGCATCCTATCGTTTTATCAATTAAATACACCAGTCAATGTACTGTTTAGCGTTTATTCCAAACAGTGTGAAGGTGCAAAACAGACTTATCGCGTGGACAGACTGATGTACGATTTATGATTATACAAATAGTTGGATGCATACACTTCAAGTGATTGATAGGTTAGTCTGTTCCTTTTATTTGCTTGTTTATTATAGAGATTCTTATATAATATAGTTCTCACTGTATACATTTTCTATTTCAATAATAGTTTGATATTTGATCTTACAGATGCATATAGATTAAAAACAAACCCAAAAGAAATAGTGTTTTTTGCTTTCTTTATCTACTTTCATCAAAAGAACCATTTTTACATTTGATTTTTATGAGTTCAGATTAAAACTCATAATTTGTATATCCTGTATATAAATTAGATAAACGGACCTATCGCGTAAATATTATTTAAATAAGCTGTATATATTAGTAATTAGTAATTAGTGAGTTATTTTGTTTCTTCTAGGATTTTAGATTGGCCAACGGATCCATTAAACCCGTAAGAGTGATTCAATCCAAACGGCTTGGGTTAATTAGACAACCCCATACCGAATTCACCCTTCCAGTTGACGAGCGGTTATTTTTCACCCGTCAACAAATGACGCTAGAAGGAGGGCCTGAACACTATTGATGGCATGTGGAGGTCGCAAGACTCCTCCCCCACCTACCCGCTCACCTATAGTAACAATAAGTCATTCTGAAGACAACATTGTCTCTCAAAAAGCAACCACATCAAATGAAAATCCACGGATTACCATTGAACCAGTAACACCAAACCCCCCAGGGGCCGACGTATAAGAAATTGTTTGTCAATCCCTTTTAAGGACACACGGTGCTTTAGCCTGTATCAGACAACCAGGTTGGCCATTGAATCAACCACTAGACCTCTTTGATATTACGGATCAACTTGAAGGCACTGGTCTTACCCTAAACCCTACGGATCCAAATCACATCCTCACCCCCGCAGCGGGAGGATCAGGTATCCCACCATCACCACCTCCTTCATCTCCCTCCTCTTCAGGAGAAGAGTCATTAGATGAAGGCAGTTCTTCATCTTAGCCTTCGACACCACCCACACCTATGGAAAATCCAAATAATCCCACCAGACCTTGGCTCAATCAATATGCAATGGCCATACCTAGACCCCAACATCCTTTGCCTAAATATCCGGAGAAATGGATCCCTAAATTTGATCCAGATTCCAAGCAGATCACTGAGGATCATATTAAAAAATTCATGCTAGCCATTAGACTCCGAAGCGTAGAACACAAAGATGTAGTATGTAAACTTTTTTCGTATACATTTGAAGGCAATGCGTCTACCTGGTATTTTTCCCAACAACCCCACACCATTGTTTCTTGGGAGAGATTTGAATCTTGTTTCCTTGAGAAATTCGGAGATGACAAATCTCCTGAAGTCTTAGTCATGGAACTATCTGGTTTAAAGATGAACCCCAAGGAATAAATAAAATACTTTAATCAAAGGTTTCTAACATTAAAGAATGGAATTCCCATGGATTCAATGCCTGTTGAAAATATTATCGTCGCATACTACACGAAATCCCTACACCAAAACATAGCAATCTCGGTAAAAAGATCTAAGAAATAAACACTATTAGAAGCCTTCGAGGAGGTGACTCAAATCGAGAAAGATATTCTCAGCCTAAAGGACAATATCTGTAACAAGGCAGAGACTACTCCATCCTCAAAGAAGAAAATCGAAATTCTTCCTAGACCTCCCCAAACCAAAACTCAATCAGACGGTTCTGATCTTGAAAGTTTACACAAGGTCATTCAGAAGTTGTCAAATCAGGTTATAGATTTGAGAAGATCAGCTAAAGAAGCTTCTTCAAGCAAAGGGCCTTACAAACCCCCTTTCAAAAAGTCTTTTCCCACAAACCGGCGTAACTCAAATTTTGAAGGCCTAAAGCTAGAAAGCTTACAGTTTGCTATCCAGACAATTCTGGAAGCACATGATAACTTAGTTCCTCCCGAGATTCCTGAAGACGTGGCTGAACAAGAAATAGTGGAAGAGGACGAATCCTCTCCCAACATTTTCGGGCATTTTGCAGATAGTATCTTTCAAGCCAATTTTGAAATAATGCATCCTTACAATACTAGAAGTAAAACAACGAATAAATCCTCTTCTGAAATTGGAACTAATGCACCTCAAAAATAGTCTAAACCAATTGAAACTAAACATAATTCAGCAACTCCAAGTTTAGAGTATGATTTGATTGAGGATCTAAAAAAACTTAGAGCTAATATTTTTGTTTATGAATTATTGAAATTTCCTTTTCTTCTGTAAAAGATGCTTCAGAATATTGCAGAAAACAACAAAAACAACAATTTGAATAGCAACAAGTTTGCAGAAAATAGCCCCAAAACACCTCAAAAGGTCTCCATTAAAACGACACTAGAGTTCTCTGATAAAACATACCTTGCTGTAAAAAGTGTAACAATTATAGATAAAATAGTTCCAGGAGCTACGACTAAGAAACAACAAACTTCTACTGTTAATACTCACAGAAATGTCCCACCCTTTTTGTTAACTTTTGAAATTTTCAATAGGAATGTACATAATTGTATGGTAGATTCAAGTCCATCGTCAAACATAATGCCTTGGTCTGTCTGCCAAAAAATCAATGTTGAAGTTCAACCTTCCAGTCTGAAAATTATTCAACTTGATCGGACTAGTGTTAAAGTAATAGGTGAATTAAAAAACGTACTTATCAGATTATCATCTAATCCTAAAGTCCACCAGATTATTGATATTATTGTCATTGATATCCCTAAAGTATATGGCTTATTTTTAAATAGGGATTGGTCTGAACAACTACATGGTTATTTTGCGACAGATTGGTCTCACTTGTGGCTGCCAGAGAATGGAAAGCCTAACAGAATCAAGATCAATCATGAGCATTATCTTAAGCTTACGATAACTGATTTAAATGATCCTAATGAACCATTCACTGCTTCCGCCAATTCACTTGAAATGCAGGGGATGAACACTTTTTTCGACAATTTCATGGTTGAAACTTCTACTATTACTGACCCGGAACAATAGTCCAAACTTATGACATGCACACAGGCACCAGCCCTCTCTAAGGGGTCACATACACCTGATGAAAATCAAATCTGGTCTCTTTACTTCGATGGATCTAAATCTAAGGAAGGAGTTGGTGCAGGATGTGTGCTCATTAATCCAGCAGGTAACAAAACTTTGATCGCTTGCCAGTTAGAATTTGAATGCACAAACAATACGGTTGAATACGAGGCACTCCTGCAAGGTCTCAGAAAAGCACTAAATTTGAGGATTCAGAATTTAATAGTCTTTGGTGATTCAGAAATTGTGGTTAGATAGGTAAAAAATTATGTTCACTACTTATCTCCACACCTGAAAATCTATCAAACTAAGGTATGGAATTTAATGAACAAATTTTATGCGTTTAACATTAATTCTATTCCGAGATTGAATAATTCTGAGGCTGATTTGTTAGCTAATGTTGCCTCTAAACTTTTTCCTGCAGAAGACCTTTCTCCAAATGCGTTTTCCATCGAGTTGTTGTTCAGACCATCCGTCCCGGACAACATCACTAATTAGAGATTTTTTGATGACGATCAACAGATCATCAGTTTTCTGCACATGGAAGATACTTTCCAAGGCGTAGTTATCGACGAAGGTACCCATGATAAAGAACTTCGCAATTTTACGGTAATACTGGACCCAAGATCTCTGGACTCAACATTAGATCTGGTAAATTCTATCCCAAAATTTGTGGTAATATTAGAAAGGTTTTATGATTTGCATGATAAATTCATAAAATCAGTGAATTGTAAAATGAATAGTTCTTCCTTGACGCATGAAAAAATAAATTTAGGAACTAAAGATAACCCACAATGCATCAATTTGGGGATGGGATGTTCTGAGCAAGAAAAGACAACATTTATTAAGTTGTTTAAGTAATTTAAGGATGTCTTTGCTTGGATATATGACGATCTAAAAAACTTTGATCCTAACATCATACAACACATTATTCCCATGAAACCCCAGACCCAACCTTTTCAATAGAAGTTAAGAAAGATGCACCCAAAAATTGAACCAATAGTCAAGAAAGAACTAAACAAACTCTTGAATGCTAAAATAGTTTTCCCAGTAAGACATACACAGTGGGTCTCTAATCTTGTCCTTGTAAGGAAGAAAAGTGGTGAAATCCGACTATGTGTCGATTCCTAAAATTTAAATCGAGCATCTGATAAAGACAACTACCATGTTGCTCCCATGGAACAGATCCTCCAACAAGTATCCGGTTCTGAAATATTATCACTACTGGATGGTTTTTCAGGGTATAACCAAGTCCTTATGGCTCCCCCAAACCAGCTGAAGACCACTTTCCATACTCCATGGGGTGTTGGATTACTGAGAGGGGGGATGAATCAGTAATAACGTAATTATAATCCTTTTTCTTCAAATGTTATATCAATGTAGAATTATTATCCAATAATGAGCAGTAATAAATAAACAATCACACACATGCACAGTACATCAATGTTTTACGTGTAAACCCAAGTCGGGAGAAAACCATAGAATGCTTTTTCTTATATGTCTTGAAGAATTACCTTCATTGGAAGCATCAACTTCCTTTGTTTTCCAGCTGCAACTAGAAGGAGGCTCCAACCTCCTAGTTTCTCAAGCTACAACCTGAGGGAAGCTCCAACTCCCCAAATCTCTGGTTACAACCAAAAGGAGGCTACAACCCCCAATGTTCTCCGGCTACAACCGGAAGGTGGCTACAACCACCTGTCCTTGCCCCGTCCTGCCACCCTGAAGTAGAAGTAGAATGATGGAACCACTATCACACTATCACTATGAGATATACCACTATAAACATGTACCAATAAATCTAAACCATGCATCAACCATGCATCAACCTGTACCATAAACAAGTGCATCAACCATGCACCAACCTGTTATCAACCTATACCATAAACAAGTGCATTAACCATGCACCAACCTGTAATCAACCTGTACCATAAAAAAGTGCATCCAACCATGTGCCAAGTATGTACCAATCATGTGTCAACTAATCATCAACTATGATTCATGAATGTGTACCAACATCATCAACTATACACCTCAAGTATGTGCGCCAACTCATCAACTACTTGTCTCAGCCATGTACTCAACATGTACCTCAACCAAAATCCCTCATAGATTTCATTATCCAAATCTGATTTGTAGCTCTGTAATAGACCTAGTGTATATGATCACATTCTTTCAAACCTTCCTTAACTTTAAAAACAAGAGACTAGCATTTTCATCAAACTTTTCTTTAGTCTCACATGCCTAGTTTTGGATTAGTCAA
>ML776946.1:490357-533999 GCA_009831015.1 Picea engelmannii
AAAATAATAGGATTTATGGAACACGCATTGTGGGTCCTCGCATGAGGCCCACGTGCCCCTTTGCCTCGATCAACACTACCCACAACCCTACGCATACTCCTCCTTTTTATCTCTTCAAACCCTAACCTTCTCCTCTTTACATTTCATTTTTTTTTAAGCGTTCAGGGTGAAGAATGAGGTCGGCGGCCATAGCCATTTCCTTGCTTGGTCGGCCTTGGTAACTTGTGTTCCAAGAATGGAGGGCGCATCTAGCACAATGGCACATTCCCTCGCTCCTTGGTGGTTTCTCTTGGCACTTGGTCGCTAGCTTTGGCACTGAGCTAGTATTATGTGTGTTGTTTTTTTTTTATATTACGGCTGGCTTGACTTGTGTGTGTTTTGTTGAGGCTGGGCATTTGTGCTTGGCACCTAGCGCTGGCTGTGTGTGACCTGGGTTGTATGGTTCGACATTGCTCTCTGTGTATGGTGGGTTTATGTCTTGGCTTGAGCTTGCGCTGGGCTGGGACGGGTTGTGATATGTAGAAGCCCTCGTGGGCTCGTCCCCCTGGCTTGCCGCATGGTTGGCGAGATTGGTTCCTGCGCCTTTACCCCCATTTTATCAGTTGCCTTTACCCTCATTTATGGCTTTGATGCTTCTTGCTGAGCATCCCTCCTAGTTCTATTGTTGGTATCTTCGCCCGTTGCAGTGCCAGTATCTTTGCTGGTTTCAAATGCTGGAAGCATTGAAGCCTGATCTTGCCAAATTTTGAGAAAATGGTGTGTGTAACCATAACATAAATTTTTGAAGACACCCTTGGCTCTGCAAACTACCGTGATGGAATGCCTTCCAAAACAAGAGTATCTGGACTTTGCACCATATTCCTCATACCATACCCTTGACTTCTCGCTGCATGAAACTCCTCCCAACTCATTTTCATCTTCTGAAAGTCATCCTCCGTAGGGACCTCCATAGCGATCCGCATCTTCAAACCCTCGACATTCAATTCCACGCCGTCCAATTTCCCGACCACATAATTCTTCCATTCTTCGAACCTCTCATTCAAACTCCTAGTCTCCTCCCTCATTCCTCTCTCTACTTTCGATAAATCCCACAAATAGACTACCTCGGAGGTCACGGGTTTGACTCTCTTCCTCTTCTTCAAGTCCTTGAACTTCTCAATAGCAATGTCCCTGTCGGAGACTGCGATGGCAAGGGAATCCCTGAGGAGATTTGTGAGCAAAAGCCTCAGTTTCCATTCATCGATAGGCTTGAGGAAAATGTCTGAGCGTGTGAAGGAGAGGAGGATTTTGAGCCTTGGGATAAGAGAGAGGTTGTTGTCCAGAATTAGCGACTCTGTTGGCAGTAACTCTGGTTGCTTCGCCACAGCCATGGCCACTTGAATTCATTCCAAAATTTAACAATCTGGCAAGATATCGGTGTCTAATCTTGTATAGAGAGTTGTCGCAATTTAGCGACAACAGTCCACTTGTGAATTTAGTGTTGTCAAATAAGTGCATCTCGAGGCTCCCAGCATAGGGGATGTTTGGCCTGAGATATTTGCTGATGGGTTACACTGGAAAAAAAAAAGTTAAGTTGTCGTGGTGTGAGCACAACGTATTGAGATTCCGAGGAAAGTCCATCTATAAATGCACCAATGGAGATAGATAGGGCTGCAATAGATTTTGTGGGCAGTTTTGAAAGTCCTGGGGATCGTAGTTCTATCCGATCAAGCACTTCTTTCATCTCAGTTGATTTAGTGGACATAACGGATCAACCATCAGTTAACCCACTAACAAGGCTTCAGTCATTGATACGGTATGCTCGTGCAATCACGGAGCTAGCAAATGAAAAGGTATAACTTTTTCTTATCTATTTTGTTAAAAATTGAGTTTCTCTTCTTTAGGAAATTTATTATAACACTCCTTGACTCTGTCGCTCAAGGTAGAGAAGCAGTTAGAGGAATTTTTAACTCATCTTGAGTGCTTAGCCATTTGGAAGCAGGCCTTGCATATATGCCATGATTGGGCTACCTCTCCTATAGGAGGAAGTCCTTCATCAGATGTCATTGTTGGCGAAGAGGCTCTGAATAGTAGTGCTAACATTGCTCACATGTTAGAAGAAGTAGGCTTCCAAGGAACAACAACTTCTTTTTCAATGATGGAGTATGAATTTCTTACTGCAGTTGAGCATGCCCCATCAGATGGTATAAATGGATTCCATAAATGAAATTGCTTATGGTCATTTTTTTTTTTAGTAACTAAATTGCTAGAACCAATTTCATTCAATTGGTAAATATATTTTTCTGTACCATATGAATTCTATTAGAAATGAACAAGCTTGTGCAGAGAGTTGAACTGGTCTATAGACAACTTATAACAAGATTAATGCTAGTGTGATGCCAGATGCAATGGAGGCTATATTTCAGGAAGCTCTTGTATTGGGCAGAAAGGGTGTTGTAAGTAATATATTTGTAGCTTTCTATTTCTTTTATATCTCTATATGTATATTTATATATCTTTACTCTATTCCTATTTTTTTTTAGCAATTGATTATATAAAAACATCACTCTGTATAGGTGAGGCTTCTCATAGGTTTGAAACTTTTCCAGGCTAGGCTTCTTACAGGTCTAAAGGTGAACATGCCTCCTTCAAACTTACAATAGTTTCTAGGGTGTTCTAATTTATTTCTGGGTTGATTCTAAGTAGGTGGGTAGGCCCTTGGTTCCAGATTTTGAACCAGGGCTCTGATACCATGTGTAGTGACCGAAATTAACTAAATTCTATTAAATCCATAAATTGAAACAATAAACTTCTAATGCTACGCAAAAAACTCAGTAATTTCTTTTAATTCAGCATATAAGCATGTTAAATTCATTAATGAACAACAATTTCATAACAGAATAAGAATTACTTAACAGAATAATAAAAGTTTACCTCTTCCTGATGCTAATTTCTCCATTGACCCAGTTGTCCAGCCTGTTGTCCACTGACCTGGTTGTCCAGCCTACTGCTTTGTTGTTGCCTAATGCACTGACCAACTCTGCCCAAACCGACTATCCTCCCAGTCAGCTAGGAGCAGCCTGTCTGGCTCCCTAGCTCCAGGAAACCGAAAGGAATCCTGGCCCCCGTGCCCAAAACCCCTAGCAACCTGGTGCCCCCGGCAATGATACTCAAAGACTGCAGAACTCTACCACAGAACCAGAAAATCCAAGCCAAGAAACCAATACTCTCGTCACCCTCCAAAATGCTTCCTCCCCCCCAAAATAAAATCCTCCTCCCAAAAGAATGCCTTCGACCGTAAGGCTCTCCCCGTCATATTCCCCCTTCACTAACTCTCCCCCCTTTCATTACTTTCCTTATCCATTTTATTATTATCTCATCCTTTCATATTTATTATCTTATCTTATCCCTTATTAATATCTTATCCTTATATTTAATGTCCTATCCCTTCCCGAATACGTAAGTCTTTAACAAATTAAGCTTATTAACACCTTTAATTCTTTACTCAATTAATTAATGAGTCAATTAATAATTAATTAATCCTTGACAGACCTGAACAAGTAATTAATAATAATTAATTGGTTAATATTATTTAAGAAATAATTATTGTTTAGCTAACTTTTTAGGACAGTTAGATTATTAAATTAATTATAATTAATAATCCTATAGATCTACTTAAGCAGGGTCGTTACAAAGAAGATATCCAAAGACATGGACAGATGGTGCAGGAGCTCATGAATAGGAGTTCATGAATTTTTCAAGCCAAAGGAGTATGATCTAGGAGCATCGTAAGCAGCCAGCAAAGCAAGCGTGAAGGCAAAGACAACTGGAAACGCACTAGTGCACATTTTGAAAATGTTTTAAATTTAAATGAAGAGACATTAATGAAGTAGATGGGAGATGTATTCACATTTATCGTTTGGAGGTTGTAAACAGATCTTGAGTGTTTCTCACATATGTCAGATATGGAGGCATTTATGTGTATTAAATGTAAAGTAGTTGTAGCTTTTAATTTTCGATTTGATAGTTAGAGCTGTAGGAGGGAAAACAGATAGAAAGACACCCTCGCTTGTATCATTGTATTATTATTCAGAAATAGAGGATTCAGAAGTTATAGAGTTGTACAGCTGTAGAAAGTAATAACACAGAGAAGAACCCATGTACAGGAATACTTGAGTTAATATAATAAAAGCTTGGACTCATGTTCATGGTGTTATTATGCTTACTGTTTGCATCTGTTGAATGGTATGTATATAGTTACTTATATATTATGTTATTCATTTATTTCAATGATCTGTATATGCTTGTGATTTCATGATGAATGTATGAAGTCCGAGAAAAAGGGAGTATGAGTTTCAATTATTTCTCTTCTTGAGAATTCCTGCAAAGAGTGCAGCGAACGGCCGCAAGGTGTGCGTCGACGAAATTCTGAGTTTTATCTCAGAAAACTCAGGAGAGATGTCGTTGTTTTCATACCAGGGAAAGTGCAGATACAACACAGAGTTGCGCAAGGCATGCACATGTGGATTGAAGTCTTAGACTTTATCAACCAAGGAGGAAGTTTGAAGGATTGTTGTTGCAAAGAGTGCATAGATTCGAAGGGTCACGTAACCCGAGGTTATTTTCTAATGCCGCAAGGAGTGCGTGCAAAATCACTAAGGAATCCCTAGAGTTTGCAAGTAAAACCTCAGAAGGGATAGAACCTTGAAGATTTCAAGGGAAGGTGAGTGTCGAAACCACTCAATAGGAAGAAAGCTCAGGAATATTGATGCCGGAGGTTTGGCAGAAGAGTCTTTCAGAAGTTTGATCGAATGGTTGAAATTCTTGTGGGGAAAACCATCGAAGTTCTGTGAACCATTGGATCTCACAGGCTAGTAGAGAGATTTGGGTCAAGTGTTTCTCATCACTCATAAGCTCAGGAGGAATTGAAGTCGTTGGATTAGGTTCAACATGAGTCATTGATATCATCCTTGAATTTTGCTATTTCGAAATTCGGGAAGTGGAGGAAGTTGTGACTCGGAGTCGAGACTCGCGAATTCCCGATTCGTGAAGTCCCGAAAGGACTAGGACTGTAAGATTACGAGTAGCAGAAAGCCGTTGTTCTTTGGCAAGGGGTTTTCGTGGTTTTGTAAGTCAGCGAAAGGAGTTGTTGCATAGAAAACCGCCAATACGCAAAATTCTGGGTGCCGAAAGGATTTGGCCCCAGTTCATAGCCAGAGGTCACATCAGAGAAAAGTCAAGGGAGGAATTAATTTCCCTTGAGAATTTTCGAGTTTCAGGGATTATCGCATCAAGGAAGGGGCTCACTTCTGGATTCATGAAGTCATGAAAGCCGAAATACCTATTTGGGTAAAGGCTGTGGTCATATCAAAGATCACGTGGGAGTGAGTTGGCACTTATTGTTTCTTTGTGTGGGCGCAGCTCCAAAGAAGGACCTGTGGATACACATTTGCAAGTGTGAGTGATTTCCTGTAGGGAATGGAAAAGTCAATCAGACTCTCGGGGAGATAAAGAACGATCCTAAGACCAGGAGGTCGCGAAGAACCTGTTGAGGCAGGGGGTGATGCGTCAGAATGTTTCCTTGGGATTCCAATCAAAATAATTGTATAGTGTGAGGATTACCACCAAGTATGACTGTATAATAGTTGTCCTATCCATCTCTCCCACTGTTTCTAAGAACTCATAAAAATTTACTCTCCATCTGCAAGTGAAAAATTAAGAAATCACGACAGAAAGGGCACTTTAAGTGAAAATTTGTATCAGTTTCAAGAGATGATCTTCCGACTTACTTTCTGATCAAACAATGAGGAATCTCTCCAAACAGTTGAAAACCCACTTGCAGAATGGGTCGGTTTACTTCCCAAGAGGGTCGTTTCCTCAAAAACTTAATATTTTGGGAGAAATCACTGCTGAAAGGTACGACCACATATTCGTATCAGTTTTAGGAGGCTATCTTGTGGCTTACTTTCTGAGCAAACGGTAAATAATCTCGCCAAACAGTTGGAAACCCACTTCCAAAATGGGTCGTTTCCTCAAGAATTTAATATTTTTGGAGAAATCACTGCTAAAAGGTACAACCACAGATTTAGCTCGCCGAAACTCCGATTTTCCTTATTCTTTGGCTTGTCTAGCTTGCTCCAAGAAGCATAGCTCTGATACCATGTCAGTGTTTCATGGAAACCTGCACAAGAGATCTAGCTAAAGTATGCACAAAAAAATATTATCAAGAAAAGGAAGAGAGATACACAATGAAGAATGAGAATCAATGTATATTATTATCTTTTCAATGAGTGAGTGATCATCACTCATATAGGCAATGACATCCCATAATTAGGAATGCATGCATAATAGTGATGGCCTAAGATTAGAAAGTCTAAAATAGAACTAGTCAGTTAACTCCCACTGAACTAGTGTTACTCCCACTAAACTAGTGTGCCGAAAATAGAAATTTCTCTAACAGTGATCAGAATGACATATACTATAAACTTGTTATGACATAAACCTATCAAACTTCATTCTTATTTGGAGCTTTCTTTAGGCCATACAAGCTCTTCTTCATCCTGCATACCAAATTTTCCTTCCCTTTGACCTCATACCCCTGTGGCTGCTACATATAAATCTCTTCCTCCAAATCCCCATGGAGAAAAGTTGTTTTTACATCTAACTGTTCAATATGTAAATCTTCTACTACCACAAGACTTAAAATAATTCTAATTGAATTCATGTTAACAACAGGAGAAAATATTTCATCAAAATCTATACCTTTCTTTTGTGCAAACCCATTTATAACAAGTCTAGCCTTGTATCGATTTTTTCCTCGATCTTCTTCCTTCAACTCGTAAACCCATTTATTCTACAACACTCATTTTCTTATAGGAAACTGAACCAAATCCCAAGTTTGGTTAATTAACAGGGAATCCATTTCCTCTTTCATGCCTTGCTCCCACTTGTTTTTAGTGTCTACCTGCATTACCTCTTCATAACATTCTTGTTCACTAGAGTCAATCAACAATAAATAATACAATGAAGGAGAGTATCGTTTAGGGGGTCTACTTAACCTGGTAGATCATCTAACAACACTTGCAGGAGTTTGAGGTACATTTTTCTCCTACTGTTGTACATTTTCATTTTCAGGTACCTTTGGAATTTCATTTTCAGTGATCTCATCAAGCATTGTGTGTTTGGGTTTTTCTTTTTCTTGTTTCTTTCCCTACAACTGATCTTTGTACCTGGTCTTCTCATTGAATATGACATCTCTACTCCTAATGATTTTGTGATTTTCATAATCACATAAGCTATAACCAAAATCATTAACACTGTATCTAATAAAGGTACACTTCTTGGATTTTTCCTCAAGCTTTGTTCTATTTTCTTTATCTATATGGACAAATGCTTCATACCGAAAGTCTTCAAAAGAGAATAATTTACATTTTTACATGTTCATACCTCCTCTGTAATTTTATCATCCAAAGAGCTTGAAGGTCCTCTGTTTATTAAGTAAACAACGATATCTACAACATCTTCCCATAACTGTAAGGGAAAAATAGCATGCAATCTCATACTCCTTTCATGCTCCATGATTGCCCTATTAATCCTTTCTAACACACCATTTTCTTGTGGTGTTCCTGAAACTATCTTCTCTCTACAAATCCCATGGTATGAACAGTAATCATCAAAATACTTGCTGAAATATTTACCTCCATTGTCTGATATTAGACGCTTCAACCTTTTTCCTGTCTCATTCTCAACCAAAGATTTCCATTTCTTAAAAGTATAAAAAACATCATATTTTTTTCGAATGCGATAAACCAAAGTTTTTCTAGTTGAATCATAAACAAAAGTAACATAATAACGAGAGACACCAAGAGATGATACCTAAGTTGGTCCCCATACATCTGTATGCACAAGCTCTAACCTTTTACTCTTCTTTTCTTTTCCGACTCTGAGAAATCTAACTCTCTTTTGTTTTCCATAAACACAATGCTCACAGAAATCCAAATCAATTTGTCTAAGATCTAGCAACAAATTTCTTTTGTGAAGTATATGCATCCCCTTCTCACTCATGTGTCCAAGCCTATGATTCCACAGTGTTGTATCCACTCTTGTTGAAGCTAAAGAGATAGAAGAGTCAGTATTACTAGTACATAAATACAATGTACCTACCTTATCTCCTTTTTCTTTCACCAATGATCCTTTGGTGACCTTCCACACCTTATATGTAAATATGGATATACAACCTTTACTTTCCAACTGCCCCATTGAAATCAGATTTTTCCTTAGATCTGGAACATGTCTTACCTCTTTCAACAACCATTGGTTTCCATTCCTTTGCTTTATTTTTACCTTTCCCATTCCAATATTTTTGCATGGTGCACCATCACCCAAATGAACCTTTCTAAAATCATCTTGAAAATAATCTAGAAAATGTTTCCTATCAGGTGTGGCATGAAATGAATCCCTTGAATCTACTACCCAAGAATCATAAATATTATCTACAAAAAGAATCAAATCATGTTGTAACACATCACATGTTACATTTTCTTCTTGATTTTTCTCCTATTGTCCATATCTTTGTTTCTTTGGAGCTCTACAACCTTTCTTCAGTTGTCCTTTCTTTCCACAATTCCAACACTCTATCTTTCCAAGTCTAGACTTGGATCTTCCCTTCCTACAATTCCCACAGTTCCCTGAGTCCTTTCCTCTATCATTTTGTTTTCCCTTGTTCTCCAGGTTTAACGATTTACTTGATATCTCACCAATACTTTTCCATCACATTTCCTCACTAAGGATAACACCAACAACATCATCAATTTTTAGAGTGTTTGAAATAGAGACATAGTTACTTACATCCATGACCAAGCCATTCCATCTTTCTAGAAATGAGCACAAGATTAGAAGAGCCTTGACCTCATCATCAAAGTCCACTTTTAAATAACTTAGTTGATTAGTAACCGTATTAAATTCATTTAAATGATCTACAACAGACCCACCTTCTGACATATTCATATTAAATAATCTCTTCATTAGAAATACCTTATTGTATGCCAAGGGTTTTTCATACAGTTTTTCAAATGCATCCATCAACTCCTTCGTTGTCTTTTCTTTCAAAATATTGAAAGCCACCGATGCTTCCAGGATCAACCGTATCGTTCCTAGTGCCTTTTTGTCAAGAACCTCCCATTCTTCATCCTTCATGGTCATCAACTTCTTTTCTATTCCACCCAATTGTAGGAATAGATCCTTCCGAGATAAATAATCTTACATCTGCATCTTCCATAACTAATATTTTTTGCCGTTAAATTTATTGACCCTAAAATTTCCATCTTCCGCCATTTCTCCCACTCGAACCATGAACCCTCTTTTCCTTCAAGTTACCCTTCTCTTTGATACCAGTTGTTAGAAAAACAAGACCGTAAAGAAACAAAATAAAACAAATGCAAAAATAAAACACAAAAGATACACAATACAATAAAGACACATATACATGTGGTTCACCCAGTGTGGGTTACATCCACTAGATAAATTGAAAGGTCCTTCCTTTTTATTATCCAACAAATGAAGGGATACAACCTACAACACACTCATTGTATCTTCCTCGTCTTTCTCTCACAGACTCCTCACTTAGAATACAATATTCACAATGATACATAGCCGCAATACATTTCCCTCATAAAAGAGGGTTTCCTTCTAGGGAAAAAAACCCTAACATAACTTCTACCATCAGATATGAAACCTTATAATGAACGATCCAGATTTACTATGAAATTACAATATGCATTTACACGGAAAATTTTCCTTTGGGGGATCTTCCCCCAAACCCCCACCGGGTGTTTTCTTTCCCCTGGACCTCGCAGGAGGGGCAATCCCCCCCTTCTCTCCCCTATTTGGAGGAGTGTACATTCTTCCATGGTGTAAATTCTTCATGGGGTATAAACATGGCTGAAAACAAAGACCTCTAAATCAGGAAGATAATCAGGCTCCACAACCAACAATGTTGTGTCAACGGACAACAAATGTGTGGTAATAGACCTTTAATAAACAATTTGTTGTTGTTTGTCAGGAATATGAAAGGTTAATTTACCCATCACATCTTTAAATCTATGGTCATAATCCCACACCGTCTCATTCTATATTTTATTAATCTCTTTCATTTCTATGATATATTGTGATTAGGATTTCATCTTTTGAAATTCCTTTAACAAAGTTTGTCCAATATCTGACAAATTTCTTGGCTATCCTATCAATGTAGTAGTCTATTACTTCACATACCAAGGCATTGCATGACCTATGAACATCATGTCCAACTGCGTGATCTTCATTGCCCTGTCCTGTACATTCTTCACAGTCCATATCATGTCACATACATACAAATGTTTCTTTTATTCTTTCGACCCTGCTCCTTGAAATTCATGCATCCTTATTGTATGATCTATCCCTACCATTGTAATCTATGTAGTACTTACCTTTGGTGATTTTGTATGACTCTAATTCATTGCGCTACTTCCACTATTCTGTCTATTATTCTGAATTCCTCCACTAACTAAAATCTCTCTCAACAATGTTCTGGTTTGTTCTTGAGATCTAGGTGACATACATGAGGTCGTGGGTTCAACACAGATTCTAATCTGAGATGGAGTTCCTTCTTCTGTTGGGATATACTGAGACTTATTTTATTTCTCTTCCTTTCTCCATATGATGTGATCTGAAATATTACACAAGGGTATCTTTTCTCAAATACTCTATGCTTCTCTTCTCTCTCGACCACAGTTTCCTTCTTACTATACCTAAACCTTTTCCCATGGTGCAATACTTCAATATATTTGTCTGAGTCAATATCTTCCTCTCTCAACATCGTCAGTCCATCCAATCCTTACTCATCATTTCCACTCTTAGACCATCCTCTAGTCATCCCCCAGTCCCTCTATGTGCATAGAGGTTCTTAACAATTAGACTCCATCTTCATGAAGTTCTTGTCACAAAGTAACACGTTTATCCAAGTAGACAATGCTCTCAAATATCTTCCACGTAAAACCTTGAAAAAGTCCCTCTTTGTGACACTATAAGGATGGGTACAATCTATTACAAACTTTGTAATGTAACCCCCCAGTATACTATTCAACCAAAAATGAACTACATGAGAAACCTTATTACTCATTGTATTCAATTGTCTGATCAGATCAGGGGTCCATTTTCTCGGAGCCTCAGCTTGATATCTCTGAATTTTCTTCACTATCCTTTCTAAACATTCAGTCAAAATTATCGGGAATTCACCAAATAATATTTCATGAAGATCTATGAACACACACCTTTGCAACCACTATTTGTCGTTGAGCAATAAGTTACTATTTTGTTCTCTAGAAAATTCTTGCTACTTGATTTCTATCCATTTAGTGATATCCTCCTTATTCGACCTCCAAAACATTCCCCTCAATTACAATTCACAGTCCCGACAATGGAACCATTTGGTGGTATGCACTAGGTAGACAATCATCAATATACCAACAAAACCCCTAGACATCGACCCTTTCGGCATCACTTGCAAGAAAGTGAAGTCTCACTTAAGGAATATAGAGGGGTTGTAGGAACCAAGGTTCTACAATGATGAGGGGAAGTGAGGCACTCTTGATGTTCTTACTATCATTTACTCATGTGTGTAGTTTCCATTACGTACCAGTTACTTAACACCCAATATATTCTATGCAAGGCATTCTCCCCCTTAACATTCATTCAATTACTAGATACTTGAGTGTGTGACATTATAACATCATATATCAACAATACATTCAACATATATCATCATTTCTCCATAACATTAAACATCATAAAATGAAAATACAACACATCACAACACACATGTTTAACGTGGTTCACTCAACTTGGGCTATGTCCACAACGACTGGATTATTTTATTAGTCATTCATAATTCTCTTACAAATTCACACTGCACTACAAAATATGCAATAGTAATATTACCCAAAGTTGCCTAACCGTTTTGCTGCAGTGCGAGCCTACCTCAAAAAACCTCAGTCACAACATGTAAACACTTATCCAAAAACTCAACTCATGCAAAATTCACAACCTCTCATTCTCTAAACCATTTTTACCCAAAACCCATTACATATTTGTGCATAAAAATAGGGCTAAGCATGTTACAAAGTGGAAAAAATGTCCAACGGTCTATAACCATCTTCCATATTTCGTTCACTACTCTTATATATATATATATTTCTAGTGTTTTGTAATATTTTTTCAAAACCCTTCCAAGTCATATGTCTAATCTTTTTTCCTTTTTTTGACAGATGAATCATCTGTCAGCTTACCACATCAGGTATGCCAATGGTGCTAGTTGATGGATTTAAAACCTTGCTTCAACATCTTGGGCCATTTACACCCCTATGCATGTGACACTCCACTCCAATTGTATATTTCTAGGTCCCTCCACCAAAAAACAAGTCAAGTATGTGGTTGTGATTGGTTTCCTAGTAGAATCCAATCACCTTCACATTTACCCCCTTAACATCTTCTTGGATTCCCAACTCTTCTTCTTGCAGCTAAAAATAAAAACAAAACTCATCAAAATACAAAAACATATAAGCAGAGACTCACCTCGTCGGTCCCATACCACCCCCAAAGGAAGAACCATGTTCAGATCCTATCGATAGTTCATACCAACATATGGATACTCCAGGATGATCGATGACAGTTGCCTCAAAATATGCTCAAAATTAGCAATGAAATAATGGTATGCATATCCACCTCCATGGCATGCCAATATATGTGCCCATTGCATCACTATGACTCTCAAACATGAGGTTGATCTAGTATCACCTACGGGTGCAATAATACAACCCTATCCAAAAAGACATTGTAGAGTACCGAACCAAAGGTGAACTCCCCTAATCTATCTACTATGTATCATTCCAATTGTGATATCATGCATGAGTGCATCACCTACACCCACGCAAAGTTCTCTCCATCCAACACCCTCTCAACTACTCCAAGGTGTGCACTCAAAATGCGTTGGGTCCCCAACGACCCATAAATTAGCACAACCATAGTTGCAACCACCCATGTCGCTAAGGAATCAATGGTTTTTAGCTTGATCGATCCTCTCATAAGTGGCTCCGTAACAAAATAGTGGCATTGTGACATCTTGAAAATAGACTCTTCCCCCAGTATATGGGGTTGAGCATCCATCTTTGTACCCCTAAAAGGGAGCCCTATCAAAACGTAGATATCAACCTTAACTAAAAAGTGGACCTCATGTCCATAGAACATAAAGGCCTGTAGATTGGGCCTCCACATCCTAATCAATAATCTATGAAAATCCTCATGTGAGCTCACAGGAGTGTCGTCAAAAACCTTCAACAACCCAAAATGGGATAGTTACTGTGAGACACAAATATTCCCCTACACCTCCCCCTATATGCACTCCAAATATCTCTCTCTCAAATAAACTAGAATTATGATATGTTGTCTCTCACTTGCATTCAATCGCAAAGTATCTTGGTTATCTAAAACCTTCAAAATGCTAAAAATCATCTTTTAAAGCAAACTTCTACAAATCAGCGTGGTTTCCACTCAAATAGTTGCACACATTAGTGCGACTATTCCTGATATAGTCATGTTGATATGCATGAATGTAACATACCTAGCCACCCAAGTTGGGTCATGCCACCAAAAATATTTCATGCTCTGATACCATATTGTAACATCCTCATCATCCAATTGAGCGATGCCACATAAAATCTTTCGACTGTATACAAATAAAAACATATACACACAAAAACTCTTGCAAAACTTTATATATAAAAATTAAAAAAGATAAATACATTCTGCAAATGCACAGATTCATACATAATGATAATAAAAATATACATGCAACACACACACATGAATAACCCATAAAAATAATCCCATATATAATAATGCATCATGTAAATTAACACAAAATGGACACTTATCTTGTAAAAATGTCACCAACTACATGCAGACCTTCCACAAACCTCCTAGCCTTAGACCACGCTGCTCATCACTCTCAACCGTGGGTCACCCCTGAGTTGGGACTAAACTCCACTCAGATAAAGGGATTCCTAACTAGGCTGATGTATCTCAGACAACATGAATGACTCCAACATAGGTGCCAACTCAAACTAACAACGTTTAGTCCCTCATTCCCCACATGCTTGTCCCACCCAAATAAGTATGCCCCTTCTCTACTCAACAGTCCCTCAACTACCCCCTTTCCCTTCTAGGCTTCAACAACAGGTCGAAAAAGAAGTCTCAGAGTCCTATAGTTGCAGTTTGGCACCTTCAGGAAATCCATTCCCAACAATTCTCTCACCTAGAGAGAAATTTATCACGAGCCTGACAACCCGCCTCTTCAGTCCAACTCCCAAGCTAACCAAGTACAGATACATGTATGGTACTATTTTGGGTACAATACATGTACAATGATAGTAACAGAAGGGTACGGAGGACATCTAAATGAGTGAGTGAATGATGATGGAATGATCCAATCCTCCAAAAAATGAACTAAGTCCAAGATATATGTATGCATGTTCCCAACTTGACACTTCTCATGTTGAGAGATACCTTTTCCCACTTTTCCCCATCCTTAGAACTTAGGATGAAATAATTATCCATACTTTATACTTTAAGGAATATTACTATAATATTCCTTTTTGGCTTAAGCTCCCTAGCTTAGCCCCTTATCCTTAACTTTTATCTCCCCCTTTCCCTAACTAGTGGAGTTTAGTCCCCCATACTCTTTTATTGTGGTCAGTATACACGTAGCAATGTATTATATTAATGATAAGACATATACAAAAATAGGCTCACTAGCCTTTATCATCTAGGATTTTCGACCTAATCATCACATAAGCCTTATGGCTTATAATAAACTGGCCCACCAGCCTACAAAACAACATATACATAAAGGCTCTCGCCTCAAAATCGCATGCACTTAAGTTTGTTGTGTGTGGTATCCTAGAATGTGCACACTTCATCATTTTAGTGCGCAATACATGTGCACACTATACCATAGAAGGTGCATGCAAAAATGATATCAACAACTCACCAGCTTATAAGCATTTTTACAATTACATTTACAATTTGGGGTTTAGCCCATGGGTATTACAATCCCCTCCCCTTATTTATGCATTATCCTCAGTGCATGATATACCATGTATCATTCAAATTCTTTAAAAAATATCCAAGATTTAGCTATTGGAAGCTTGTTATCCATCTGGTGCCAAAATTACCATCACGGATTCTGGTATTCATACTATAGCTAGAAGTTAATTTCTCTATTCCATAGAGTTGCTTCCAAATATAATATAGCTCAATGTTCCATTTGACACACCCTCCTTATGGAAGCTACGATGCCATAAGCATCCTTGGGTTTCCTCCTCCTTGTTGCACTCACCCTTCTAGGCTCATGCATCCCTTCACTGCTACGCAGTGCTTCAACGATCCAACTTGCCAAGGATTTCACACACAAGGAGAGCACTAACCCATTACCAGAACCCCACCAAGGTTCTACAATTATAGGGCTTTAGTGTCCTCAACAATAGTTTTTCTTTCCCACCATTCCAACTTTAATCAAGATTATGTCATCTGGATCACACACATGCAGTTATCATGAGAGAAAATTATAAAAATTCCATTTTAGAAATCAAATTAATTTCATAAGGAATTCGACTTTTCCCAAAATATGAAATTCTATTTCATATTTTTTTATCATTGTTGCAATAATAGCATGTAGTCTTCCTTCTGGATTTCAAAAACCACCATGTTGAATACCATTTTTCCTGCAATGATTCTATCTTGCATACAACCAACAAATTCTCAACATTTCATGTACATCATATTTTAATTGCAATATGTACAAAAACCTTATGCAGTGATCTTAGAATTGCCTACACCTAGAAATCCAATCAAAATTACCAAACAATTTATTAGATAAAATGACTCATCATTCTATGCATATGCATGTTCACAATTAATAATAGTAAGTTCATTATTTCAATTTTCTGAATAGAAAATTTTCTGTAGTCACTATTCCTGTGACTACCTGACTTGCAACTTTCATGTTGCAATGTCTAATGGTTCCTAAAATGTTCTGATCTCCATGAGTTAGTAACATTTATTTCATTAGTATAATTATTTCCATTCAAAAAAATATATACATACACTCACAAAATGCATTCAACAATTGCATTTAAGTATACAATTCTATCATGTATGAGTGCAAATCTGCCACTTACTAGACATGAGTGCAACTCTCAATGCCTATTTATTCAATGCACCTTTGCATTGATTTTCATAATGATATTTATCTAATTCATGTATCTCACCATCCATAAATTGGAAATCTAGCCAATGTCTTAACACATTCTCCACCCACTTCCCATTCTCTTCTCAATTGATTGGATGCCTTCCTTTTCGACCCGAACACTACACCAAGAAAACAATTTTGTGGTGTTAATTAGTGCTACTAAAAAGATTGCAATCCAAGTTTTACTTAAAGGTAGGAATCTGATTGGGTATTTGTGTGGCATGTAACCTTTCTATATCCATACCTTGACATATCCAACCATGTCATGGTCTCATACATGACTAGCTTTCCTAGCATCATTCCTATAACAAATTCTCAATTTTATTTCTTTGGTTATTACCTCATAACCAAATTAATATGACATGCTACTATGTCAGTGTGTGCATTCAAAAGATAAAAATATTTGATAAATATAACATGCCTCTAACCTTTACCACAACTAGTGGTAACTTATTCATGTTAATGCACTTAAACCATACCATACTGTGTATTATAAAAAATCAATTTGGGGAAATTTTTACCTGAATTTCCCTTCGAAATTATGCAATATAAATTTCAAAAGAGAAATACTTACCTGCATGGATTCCATTAAACAAATTTAATGCTACATGATTAGTTGATGACAATAGAATATCGCATGCCTCTTTATCAGTCTTATAATAAACATTCCAAATTTATGTTGCTTCCTTCAATATGCATCAACATTATCAACAACACTTGAAAACATGCAAGCATTCTCTTTTTATGGCTGTCCCAACAAGACATAACATACTTTCTGCTATATTAATTGCAACAACTTCTTTCTCCCTGTATCACTTTTCCTTTTTTATCCTGGAAGTCTTCAATTCTTCTCAATTCCTGAATCTTCATGTGCTCTTTATTGTAACCACTGTGCATGATTATTTCTGACCTGAGCACTTTCTAGCCAAATCACTCTTGGTTGCCTTTTCTTTTCCATACAAATACTAAATTTATATTAACCTTCAACTTTTATTTATTTCTTGGATCCATCGATCCCAACTCATACTTGTATGACTTATAATTCCAATCATGTTGTCTTATAGACTTTGGATCTTCAACATCCATCTACTTTTCATACTGAACTACTTCAGCTCTTTCTTGAATAAATACTTTAGTATTTGAGTTTTCTTGCACTCTTCTCTTCTCCTTGTCAATTGGCCTCAAACTTGGCTTGCACAACCAATATCTAGCATACTGTAAGGATGCACATATGCCTCCTTCTCTAGATGCATAGAATTAATTAAAAGTACTTAATACTTCTTTTAATTTACCATCATAATTTCAAGTGATACTTCCACCCCCTAGAAATGTCACTCCTGGATCTATGCCACTTGAGATGCATTATTCTCGGGCACCATCACTTTTGCATTCAAAACCATGTATATAACCATTTTCTTCTTCATGGGTCCATATTGGCTCTCTACAGAGATTCATTTCACTTTTAATTCTTTCTTGGCTTTGACATCTCCATGCTACTGTGGAAATATCTTCAATACCTTTGGAATGCATAAAAAATCCTCTACTATTCTTGCTTTCCCTCTTTGAATGTTGTCTTTCATTCCCATTAGATTTATATATACCTCATGATTTAGTCTTCCATTATCCTAGGATGTTCATGAACTTGCAACTTCATATTATGTTGTTATTAATTTTCAACATTCCACTATTATTTGGATTCCTCTGATCCACTTCCTACATGACCCAATTATATTTCCAGTCATGTTTTATGAGTAACCTAGGATAGTTAACACCAAATTCCTTCTTGAGGTACTTGATTTATCCCTTCCTTATCTGATCATATCAACACTTGTATTTGCTTGATGACTATTACTTTCTCCTATCATGACCAATCTGATTTCAACCTGACTTGCATAATTCCCCTCCATCATGCCATAATGATGCACCTATTCCTCAACTGACACTCCTTAGTTATGTGCACCTTCATTTCTTTACCCTTGAAGTGATGCCCTTCATACCATGCTTCCACCGCGCACTCCAATAACCATAAGGGAATAATTAATCTATAATTGCATAGCTAATCCATGGATATGATGCACTCTTTATCCATATATTCATTAAGCCTCTTTCTTTATCTGATAGTCAATTCCTTTTATAATATATCTGACTCCAATGCATTGTTTAATATGTATATTGGTTTCTTTGGGAGTGAATGTAATTTCACTAATTCATTAAATACATGATCTATTCCTTTTCTCATATTCCATTGAGTACTTGACTAACATGAGTGGACTTCATGTAGTGTCTTCCCAAGACTTTATGGCTGCACCCAAGTTCATACCTTAACATTTTGTAGTCTTGGATTTTGATAATCTTATGAAATATTTTTGTCATAGCACTCTTTTTCTGAGTACCTATGCTTATATTTAACTAAATTTCAACCTTATTATCTCTTAATAACTAAAATGTTTTAACTTTGCAAAAATGTACTACCAACAAAATTTGTTAGGCTAAATAATTTAACAAATTTATGAAATTATGTACAATTTTGTTCCAATAATGCATCATAATTCCTTCTTCTGGTATATTGTGAACATTAACTACCCAAATCAATTTTATTGGTGAATAATTATACTCCTCTATCCAATACCTTTCTAATGACTGCTCCCTTGCTCCATTCTGAGCCTTGAGGAGAAAGTTATGGTCATTTGAAAATTGTCCATTAATTTCTCTGTTCACTCTTCAACTTGTTGCAAATATGTGTTGTAATTATGCATTTTTGCACCTAATCCATTGAATTTTTGGTAAGGGCTCAATCGATTTTATTAACATACATATTTTTTACAATCAGTCAAAATTTCACCTCTTTCTTGGTTTTGGGCTGCTAGTTACATCCTATTGAAGTTCTAGGCCAATTAGTATTTTTGGTCTGGAATGCTGCAAGTACCTTCTTTTCCATATTAAATTTTTTTAACATGCTCAGAAATTAAATTCAGCTCTATTACTGTCTTATATGGTTCAATATCTTTCCATATAATTCTCATGCGCCTCAATCTGATTTCGAAGTAGAAAGTTATGGCCCTTCAAGGTTAGTTGGGTCTTAAAATTTACCCTCCACTATTAGTCCTGTAACTTCCTCATAAAAGATCTGTTTGATGAACGGTTTACACCATTAGAAATCTCTCTCTATGATATTTTATTTGAGCTATAAAGAGCTTTGTCCTAGAGTTTTTTGAGTAGCTAAAAACATTGTTTAGGGCCTCAAAATGACGCTGCAAAAAGATGACCTTCAAGCACTATAAAATGTCGTAGAAATTCATTGGTTTTATGTTGTTGTAGACCATCCAAACGAATTCACGCACACAAATTTAAACATGTACACCCATATCTATCATGCGCAACAACACTGTAAGCTAGTGCATTCTTCGCGCACCTATAACCAATGTGGATCACTTCTTTGTTGCACCAATAACTCGTGCGCGCTACTTTTGTGTCGCGCACCAATATCCACCACGCACAATTTTGGTTCAAGAACTAATATGTGTTGCACATATTTTTTTTTGTCACATGCTAATATTTCACGTTCATTTCACTTTATGCGCTGCACCATGCAAAAGTTTAGTATGCTCCCACCGCACACTAGTATTCCGCATGCGCACGATTAATTAAATTGTCACGTGACAACATATACCCACATTGCACGCGCACAAAATTCCTCTACGCTATGTCAATACTGCACACACCACGTGCACCATTATTATGTGTGTGCACACCACGTGCGCCAATAGTACGCATGCACCACTCAATCTGCACCGTGCAATTCTAAATTTAGTGCACACATCCACATGCCAATAAATTCCACGCATTGCCACTCTGCACCACACAATGCCAAATTTAAGTGTGCAGACCTGGGCGCCAATATTTTCCGCGCATTACCACTTTGCACCGCACGGCGCCAAATTTTAGCGTGTGTAGCGATGCACCCTTATTTTCTATACATCCCAAGCTTCTCACTGTGCATCATGCATTTTGAGTTCACACACTTGCACGCATTCCTTTTTATGCACATCAATACCTCATGACTTTTGCTACAGAAATTGGGGCTTTTTCCAAACTTTTTCCCAATTTTCACCATATACATTTTGTAACTATGATTTTTTTCAATTTCACCCCAATAACACCAATTCAACCTCTGCAACAAAAAATAGTTGTTGGTTGACATTCCTAGAACAATTGTTTCCCAAAATCAATTCACGAACTGAGAATTTTAATCAACTAATCTCTCTCCATCTGTAATGGCTTCCCTATAACTTCAAATTCGACCAACTCCAGGTCTAAAATTGCTAGAACATAAATTAAATTAAGAATATCTCACTACTTGGCCAAATTTCTCAATTTTCCCATGAATTTAACAACAAAAATTGGGGCTTTTGCCTAATTCCACGCAATTGGTACTAATTTTTACCATGGACGATATATAACTTGAAATTTGGCCACTTCGAAATCAATTCTCAGCAGGATTTCGCTTCAATTCAACTTTCTTGGCCCATACTGGGTCATTTTTGAAAATCGGAGCTCTGATACCATATTGTAACATACCCGGCCACCCAGGTCGGGTCATGCCACCGAAAATTTTTCATGCTCTGATACCATATTGTAACATCCCCAACATCCAACTGGGATATGCCACATAAAATATTATGAGTGTATACAAATAAAAACATATACACACAGAAACTCTTGTGGAACTTTATATATAAAACTTAAAATAGATAAATACATTCTGCAAATGCATAGATTCAAACATAATGATAATAAAAATATAGATGCAACACACAGGAATAACCCATAAAAATAAATGCATACATAATAATGCAGCATGTAATTTAACACAAAATGGACACTTATCTTGTAAAAATGTCACCAACTGCGTGTAAACCTTCCACGAACCTCCCATCCTTAGACCACGTTGCTCATCACTCTCAGAAGTAGGTCACCACCGAGCTGGGGCTAAACTCCACCCTAATAAAGGGATTCCTAACCAGGCTGATGTATCCCAGACAATAGGAAAGACTCTGACACAAGTGGCAACTCAAACTAACATCCTACAGTCCATCATTCCCCGCATGCCTATCCCACCCGAGGAAGTGTGCCCCTTCTCTTCTCAACAATACCTTAGTTTCCCCACTTCCCTTCTAGGGCTTCACCAACAAGTTGAACATGAAGTCTTAGAGCCTTGTAGCTGTAGTTTGGCACCTTCGGGAAATCCATTCCCAGGAATTCTCTCACCTAGAGAGAAATGTCTCATGGGCCTAACAACCCGCCTCTTCAGTATCCCACAGGCATGACAACCCACCTCTTCAGTCCAGCTCCCAAGATAACCAAGTACAGATACAGATATGGTACTGGTTTGGGTATAGTACATGTACAATGATAGTAATAGAAAGGTACGGAGGACAACTGAATGAGTGAGTGAATGATGATGGAATGATTCAATCCTTCAGAAAATGAACTAATTCCAAGCTATATGTATGCATGTTCCCAACTTGAAACTTGACATGTTGAGAGCTACTTTTTCCCACTTGTCCCCATCCTTATAACTTAGGATAAAATAATTATCCATACTTTAAACTTTAAGGAATATTAATATAATATTCCTTTTTGGCTTAAGCTCCCTATCTTAGCCCCTTATCCTTAACTTTTAACACCCCCTTTCCCTAACTAGTGGAGTTTAGTCCCCCATACTCTTTTATCATGGTCGGTCTACACGCAATTATGCATTATATTAATGATAAGACATATACAAAAATAGGCTCACTAGCCTTTAGCATCTAGGATATCTGGCCTAATCATCACATAATCCTTTTGTCTTATAATAAATTGGCTCACCATCCTACAAAACAACATATACACAAAGGCTCTCTGGCCTCAAAATCACACGCACTTAAGTTTGTTGTGCGCAGTATCCTAGAATGTGCACGCTTCATCATTTTAGTGCACAGTACATGTGTGCACTATACCATGGAAGGTGCATGCAAAAATTATATCAACAACTCACCAGCTTATAAGCATTTTTACAATTACATTTACAATTTGGGGTTCAGCCTAGGGGTATTAGAATGACTGTGAATTATATAACCATGCAATTAGTCACTTAGTTTTTCATCCAACATTCTCACAATCAGGTGCATTTTTTTCATTAACAATTGTTCCAACCTGCACAATTGTCCACTTGACAGTTGCAACCAACTACATTGGGAAAATCGCTACAATTGTGCAAACATGTGCACAACTATATCTATTTCTATTGCACACTCTGCGCTAGAGATTATATAATACCGATGCAATACTTCTTAGGTATATCCTAATCCCCCATGCAGTTTCCCCTATTCACACATAAATATGGTCGTATGACTCTCCATATGGCCCCCATCCCCAAAACCTAGAAATTCAAAACATGTAGGAGGTTTAGGTCTATTACCATACTCTCTCACCACTCAAATCCAATCACCCATGGTCTCCAATATCTCTCAAATGTATCCACACAACGTTCCAAAGCTTAGTCAATGTAGGTACAAATGCGGTGGTATAGTGGGCCCTATGCCTATTTATATGCCCGACTCCTAAACTTTCGAACACTCGTACATGAGCTCTGAATCTTCGTTTTTCAATTTTTTCACGGCAACACGATCCTGACTCTCCCATCTACATAGTGGTATTATTTTTTTGTATGTTACTCACATGTCCCGAGGGACTATAACCAAGCCCATAAGCATAGGTACACGTGATCACTATCATTTTTATAAAATAGTTGTAATATGTTCTTTATCATCATATATTTTTCACTTCGATTATTTGGTTTTTGTGGGCAGGTACTTATTAACAAGAATCATATCACATACATTTTTGGTCATCCTATGACCCCTTCAAATATGTGTTTAGAATTGGAATGTAGTTAATCCCTCTACGATCAATTGCATTTACCAGGATCACCTTCTAACAAACACCTTTAGGATCACACATGCCCGACTTCATAGTACCTTCACCTCTATTTCATTTTGGTACTATCAACTGATAGTATTCCACCTACATGAATTTTCCCACATATATTTTCCCCTTGGAAAGTCTAAACTCATGTTGTTCCTACCCCCCTAGGACCAGGAGTCTTGATAGTTTTGAACTTCAGAGAATGAACCTCATACTTCTTCTCATCATATTTATAACCTTCCCATTTTGAAATCCCAAATCATATTATGCTTGTTACATTAAATGCACCTAGTCAGCATTTTCATTAGTCCTCCATCTCATCCAACATAAATTACCCATATGCAAATCCATCCTTCATCCATTTATCTAATTCAAAACACCACCCATGGGGCCCCCAGCCTTCATTAGTTAACTTCCACTACTTGCGCTCAAAGCAGGCCAAGCCGTCTTTCACTAGGGAGCTGTTTATATATGTGTATCATCGAACCAAATCATTATTCATTCATCTGGTAATTGTATAAAGTACATTTTGATTTCTAGCAAGTACAAAAAAAAATTCCATCATAGTCAATGGTGTTTTTACCTAGAAAATCAACCCATGTCTCCCTCGGTTGGGAATACAACATTCACAGTCATATCTACAAAATATCCTCTCAGTGGCCAACATCTAAGCATCCCAGACCCCTTTGTCCCAGATCAACATTTTTTGACCTATCCCACATCTCTTTGCAATCTCATCATATCAAAACAGTTTATCCTAATATCTAGTCATCCCCCTAACACTAGATTGCATTTTACGGTTGTTTCCATGTTGCTTATGGAGCCTAATTATCTTCTTGATTCAAAGGTTTTTGTTTTCCGCCATGTATATACCCCATGAAGACTTTACACCCCGAAATAATGTACACTCCTCCACACGGGGGATTGCAGGGGGGTATTCCCCCTCCTACGGGGTCTGGGGGGATATTCCCCCAGCTGGGGGGTCCGAGGGAAAGAAGG
This sequence comes from Picea engelmannii, assembly GCA_009831015.1. Classification (NCBI taxonomy): domain Eukaryota; kingdom Viridiplantae; phylum Streptophyta; class Pinopsida; order Pinales; family Pinaceae; genus Picea; species Picea engelmannii. Next base: position 514,641 of record ML776946.1, read on the forward strand.
CCCCTGAAGGAAAAATTTCCTTGTAAATTTATATTGTAATTTCATAGTAAATATGGACCGTTCATTATAAGGTCACAGATTTTACGGTAGGAGTTATGTTAGGGTTTTTTTCCCTAGAAGACAACCCTATTTTATGGGGGAAATGTATTGCAACTATGTATCATTGTGATTATTGTATTCTAAGAGAGGAGACTCTGAGAGAAAGAAGAGGAAGTTATAGTGGGTGTGTTGTAGGTTATATCCCTTCATTTGTTGGATAATAATAAAGGAAGGACCTGGAAATTTATATGGTGGATGTAGCACACACTAGGTGAACCACGTATATCTATGTATCTATTGTATTGTGTATCTTTTGTGTTTTATTTCCACATTTTTTTTTATTGCTTCGCAATACTGTTTTTATAACATTCCATTCATCACTAAAACCCCAACCAAGGGAATTTTTTGAGTCTCATGCATTTTGAACTTCATTCACATTACTATTCAATCCACCTTACTACAATTCAATATTGATCCCATATTCAGTTGATTTCAAGGATTCCTTTGCTTCTTGCAGTTGTTCCTCCCTCATTGTCGACGTTAGAATAAGTTTCCAGGAAGGTGGTAGTATCTTGAATCTCATTACTCTCTTAGTGAGGAATCTCGGATGGAATAGAAAGAGTCCTCATTACTTTCTGATTCTGTTGCCCCCCATAACATTCGACCTCAACATAGTTTCATGTTTATGTGGGTCTTACTATGCGACCATTGTAGTTCCCCATGACAACAAAAGACCTATGAATTTAGTATGCCATCAATGCCTCTAATTAACCAACACTTAGTATAGTTGTTCATTCCACAATTCAGCGAAATTTCACTCATTAGAGTTGTCATATATTGTAGTGGATTCCCCTCAGGGCACTATAGATATCCACTCCATCAAAAACTTTCAATTACAGTTATATATTTTTGTTTTCATGACACAAGCATGGAGCATTCCCACATCGTTTGTACAAATATATTTTTCTTTTTTAGATAAAAATGGTTACGAATGATTTTCCCTCTCCCTTCGATAGATTTTCCTGATAGTTCTCCTGAAAAACCTCCTCCAACTCCTCTATAAGATGATACCATAGGAAAAAGAAACAATGATGTATTTCGGCTATATGTATGCTCCTAACCTCACACGTTAGCGGGCATCTTTTATCGCAAAAAAATTTCTCACAACAAGATTGGTGAATAATGAAGAAATTACTAGTGAAACACACCAGACAACATACCTATAACATTAACAAGCTTCATTCAGAAACATCACAATACTATACAAAATGGCTCCTTGAATTTCAACGCAGTCTTCCAAAGGCATTTCCTTGCACAATTGTGTGAGCTAACACTATCAAATTCGCACAAATTGCATGGATTGTGTGACTTTCATCAAAGAAACCCACACATGTGAGAAAGTGGTGCATTTATTATTCTGGTCGGGCCTCACCCACTTCCAACTTAGGTGTACTATGACAAGTCATCCAAGGAAATTTTAAAATCTATCCTTGGGGCCATTTAAGGACTCTGGAGGTACCTACATGAGGACTCCTATTCACATCACAAACTAGTTTTGTAAAAGATTGAATGAGTCATATAAATACAAGCATGAGGTATGCACCAAAGAAATAATTCATATGTATTGTTATTTTGTTGGAAGTTATCCTTGAGACTCCACTATTCTCATAGAATCTTTCTAATATCCATAGAAAATACCAACCTTCTCACCTCTTGAGAAGTTGGTTATAGTTCTTCTTTTCCATTTTTCTTGTTGTAAGAGGAGGAAGTGTTCTACATTGGGGACAATCATGACCCTCCAAAGGAGGAAGAGGGGACTCATAGGTCTCTATATTTCTCTAAGGTGTTATTAACAAGAGCTTATATGTTGGTAACTATCTCTTGTTCCAATTTTTGGTTTTGTGTTGTGTAATACCCCTAGGCCAAAACCTAGTTGTAATGTACATGTAGGCTAGTGAACTAGGATATTTAGGGCTAGAGTTCCTTGTATAGATGTTTTGAGGCTAGAGTATCTGTTTTTTTATTTAGACTAGAGAGCCTATATGCTAAAAGGCCAATGATCCTAACATTGTAAAATGTAATCACACATGATGATATTAATAAAATACATCACTATTGCAGACCAACTAGACAAAAGAGATGGGGGGGGGAAATCCACTACAAAGGGAAAGGGGGCTAAGACAAAGGGGATTTATCATTCATTATTACCATCATTCTCTCATGTTCACTCTTTTATCTACCATACATACCTATACTTTGGAGTTGTAATGAGGAGTAACTTGAGAATTGAGTTGAAGAGGCAGTTTGTTGGGCCCATGAGGTGTGGAAGAAATGGGTTGTCTGGCCTATTTTGAAGCCCCAGAAGGGAAGTGGGGCATCTAAAGGACTTTTGAGTAGAGAAGGGGCACACTTCTTTCAGTGGGACAGACATGTGGTGAATGAGAGACTATAAGTTGTTTGTTATTATTAGCACCATAGTATGAGTATTTTGACTATTGACAGACCTAATCTTGGCTTAGGCTTCCTTTTCCCTGGTGGAATTTTATCCTCAACTCAAAGTTTAATTGATGTTGATAGTTTATGAGAAACAAAGTCTACAGCTAGGAGGAACGTCTGAGGTCTACACGCAGCTGGTGAATTTGTAGCAAAAGATAAGTATCTTCTATGTATTTTACTTAATTACTGTGTGATTAAATGTATATTCTCTTATGGTTTTTTCCTATGTTATTATGCATGTTTATGATTGTCAAGGGTTGTATGATTTTGTGCATATGTAGATAATTTTTATTTATTTAAATGAATGGTATCAAAATTGGTAATTTCTTGGGGCATTTCCCATGTTGGGGTTGGGAATGCTACTACATGGTATAAGAGGAAAAGTTATGTTTATTTGTTGGTAGTGGGGATGTCACAATGTGGTGAAGGGACTCATATAGGTGGTTGGGTATGTTACAAGGTGGTATCAAAGCCACAGGTTCAACACTCCACCTATATGGGCCATAGACAAAGCGCTAAATCTTAGTTGCAGAGTCTGCATGAAAAATGTTTGACACAATGTTTGAAAGGGATGTCTGCAACATGTTTGTCAAAATCACTATAGTTAAATTGGGGAAATTTTATGATTAATTGAAGAAAAACTAGCCAGATATTTACATTCCCTAATTAATTTGAGTTCGGGAATTTTTGGGACTGTAATTGGATGAATTATGAATTTTGGAAGTTACAGTACAACCATGGTAAAATTGGGCAAAATTTGAAAAGAACTCAATTTTTTTAGTGTAATGCATGGAGAATTTGATGTGGAAGAGTTAAATACACACACTTAGTAAAAATTGGCATGTCCAGGGATGAAATTGGTGTGGAAATATTAACTGCAGAGTTCCAGGGTGGCCGCAAAAAGAATTTTAAATTATGCATTTTTGGGAATTTTGGAGAAATTCAAAAATTGGGAAAAAAAAATGGAAACTTTTGGGTATTTTCCGTATATGAAATCATCATGATGTGGTGGTGACATGGAGTGCCAGAGTGGCTAGTGCACAGTGGCAGTAGGTGGTATGGTGGTAGGTGACGTGCGATCTATGTGCGTGGGTGGTATAGTTGATACCATAAACCATTGTCGCTTGGGGGTAAAATGGTTTTGGATTTTATCCCTTGTACCATGAGACATCTCTTAGATTTTACCATGTAGAAAGAAAAAAAAACCGTCATGACCCAAAGGGTTGCTAAAAGTCAGGCATGTTTGGGGCGCAACATGGCCTTTCGGCCATTGATCTCACTCGATCTCAGCCATCAAATTATGGAAATGTGCAAGTTTATGCGCACCAAGGAAAAAGGTATAGGATGGGCCCCTCCCACCCTCATGGCCAATAACAAAGTACCATGTGTGATTTTGATAGTCAACTTTCAAGGTGGGACCCTTGTCCCATCCATGGTTAGAAATGTGCTAACTTGGTAGGTGGTTCTGTGAAGTATTATTATTATATTGAATTTTAAGTCCCACATAAAAAGGAAAAAGAGAGAAATAAGTAAGAGAATGTTGATGAGGTAGGCCCAGGCAGACCAAAATCCTGACATGGCATCATATATGGGTGACACGTAGACCTAGAATGCCACATCAAAAATCACGTTAGAGGGATGCCACATAGGTAAAATTATATTTTGGTCAAATTGGAGAAGAATAATTCGGATTCGGATGAAAATTATGGGTTTTGTTTGCAGTAAGTGTGGCAATAGAAATGCCAGAGAGGGCCACTGGCCAATTATGCTTTGATTATCTAGAAAATAAAAATTACTTTTTTTGAAGATCATGGTCAAACTCAATGGGAGGAAACTAGTTATTGTTGAAACTTATACACAATGTCTGAAAATCAGACATGAGAATACTTTATGAAGGAATTGGTCAGATTCCAAGGAATTTGGTGTGGAGGTGCTAATAGTGAAAAATCCACTATTTTGGGCCACTTTTTGGGGATTTTTTGGGTTTTTAGAGGTGGAAAAGGGTCCCTAGATATATGGAAAACAATATTTAATCAAAATTTTGTATACTAATAAATCCCTACAACTTTGGTTTACTAATTTTTTTCTAGAAGTGCACAATTTGGGAGATAACCTGTTTGGCTAAAAATTCTAAGTTTGGAAAAGGGTGCGAAAATGACAAAGTTTTTTTTTTCTAGATTGTTGTAATTTTTTACTCGAACCTTAGATTGAGAATATGAGAGTTGATTTGTATTATTCTTAATATTTATTAGCTATGTATCATATAAATGTTTCCCCAGTTCCTGGAAAATTGGCTTCTATAAATGGCATAAGGTGGTGTTTCACATTAATTGCACTAGAATGAAAAGATCATAAAAGTAGTAAGTGGGTAATATTTAAAGGACCATAACTTTATGCTCATAACTCAGAATTGGGAAAGAAAGTAGTTGTTGGAAAGGTATTGGAAATATGAGTCCAAATATGCACCCAAAAACATGAATTGGACAATCATATTCACAAGGGATCATAAATACTCTTTCTGGTGTATTAAAAAGAGCATAATGGTGCATAAGTTAATAGATTTTTTAAATTTATTATATTCTAGAAAATCATGTTTCCTGAACATTTCACATATTTAAAAAAAAACCCAGATTAGAACAGGATCATTATAGATATTATAGGCATGTAATATTCTCATATAACCTACAACCATGAAGATGAAGTAAGAGGGTTGTATGTGAGCATGGATAATGAAGGGACATAATCCAATGGGCATAGATGAGGAAATGAGGAGAGTATGAACTTGGTGGAGACCATAAATATTCTGTAAAAATATGTCCAAAGTTATAGAGATGATAATGAGAGGCTTATGAAATCCAAGGAGCAACAATATGGCTTCAACATCAAGTTGTTGCAGAGCTTGGACAAAATAGAGAAGAAGATGGATAAAAAGACTGAATCAATCAAGTTAGGGAGTCATAGGTATCATGATAAAAGATGATAAGAAATAAGTGTTGATAGGAATCAACATCACTCACCAAGGAATTCATCTAGGAGAGAACACAGTAGTTCAATTCCATCTCATGTTAGAAAACATAAGAGGACATCTGGGGTAGATGAGCTACATGGAGAAATGAATAATATCAAGCCTCCTACCTTTGATGGTGAGAATAAGAAAGATGATTATGCATAGAACTATTTGATATGAATGAGGAAGTACTTCTAGTTACACAATTACTCACCACAAGAAGAGGGGATAATTCCAATTTATCAGCTGAAAGGAAAAGCATCAATGTGGTGGGACTATGCAAGTGCAACACATTAATGAGAACAAGATCACTTGGAGGGAGTTCAAAATATATTTTCAAAACAAGTACTTAACCAAGAATTATTATTATAGGAATATGAAGGAGTTCCTCAAAATAAATCTTGGGAGTATGACCATAGATGAGTATGAGAGAAGATTCTTAGGGCTGCTGAAATATGTTTCTTTCATCAAGGATGAACATGTCAAGATTCAAAGGTACCTGAGTAGAATGCCATCATTTATCAGTGATAAAATATAGTATGATGATCCAAATACACTTGAGGAATACCTACTTATCATAGAGGAATACCTACTTATCAAAAGTCTTTGGAAGAAAAGAAAAAAGGAAATATGGAGCAGAGGAAGAAGGGGACAAAGCCACCATTATTCAGAAACAATTCTCAGGGACAACCAACTTCCAAGGAGCCTAGAATGACAAAGACAATGGGTCAAAGTCTAAGGTAGCATCCAATGAAGTGTTGGGGCTGTGAGGGAGATCACATGTACATATATTTCCCTCTTAGAGATGAAAAAGTGATAATTGTTCATAATGTACAACAAGATGATACAGTGGAGGACATGGGCATAAATGTACCAAGAATATATGCATCCTTGGATAAAAAGCAAGTTGAATTTCATTCCCACATTATTGAAGTAGAAGGTAAGATTAGTGACCAACTCATTTCTATTTTAATTTCTTCAGGAGCTAGTCATAGTTATCTAGATCCTAAGATAGTGGAAATATTTAATTTTCCAAGAAGCAAGATTGAGAAATCTTGGTTGGTGCACCTAGCCATAGGAGCTAAGAGAAAAATTAATGAGATGGTTAAAGAATGTTCTATGAACATGAATGTGTTGAACACGAGAGAATATTTGAATATCACACCTTTGGGATGTTATTATTTCATTATTGGTATGGATTGGTTGGACAAGAATCATGCTATCCTAGATGGTTACAACAAGGCTTTCACTTGCTTGGATGAGGAAGGGAACTTGAGAATAGTTCAGGGTATTCCTGTTGGTTGTGGAGCCTGATTATCTTCATGTTTTAAAGGTCTTTGTTTTCAGCTATGTTTGTACCCCATGAATACTTTACACCCCAGAAGAATGTACACTCCTCCATGCAAGGGAGTGTAGGAGGGGCTTGCGCCTCCTACAGGGTCTAGGGGCAAGCGGGCCCCCGAAGGAAAATTTTCCTTTTAAATGTATATTGTAATTTCATAGTAAATCTAGACCATTCATTATAAAGTCGCATATCTAACGGTGTAAAAAGTCACTCAGAGAATACTTTGGAATGTGGCTCTGCATTCAATTAGCCCCGGAGGCCTGCAGGCCACCTACTGTGGTCACGAGCCTCCCGACACTCTAGCTCCCTCTCCCCGCTGACAAGGAAAAGTATACAACTCGCTTTTCCCCTATGACTTGTACCGATGGAAGCATGCCATAGGTCACATGACCAAATAAGTTGGCTCTTAACGATAGTTTAATCAATTGATTTTTCCACTTTTCTCCTTAGTTTTGGAACCTCCTACGACAAACTGAACAAGGGATTTCTCCTGGGTTCTCATCGATCAAGCTTACCAAGCCACCATGGTAGGTTACGATGACGTGGTGGACTGCTCTCCCAAGATTGGAGAACCACTACCTTCGAAATTGACAGATGGAAGTCAATACCATACTTACTCGGATTAGTGGGGTAGGGTTTTACTGCCTATCTCACAGAAGTATTTTTTTTCACAGCTCTCAGAAATCTCAGGGAATTTTCCGGGCCAGGCTCTAGGAAACCTCTCTTGGCTAGGAGGTGCCATAAATTTTAGGGTCAAATCACCTCAAACCTCGGACTTCCCTACCTTCCTCATTCCTTAGTAACCATCCTCTCTCCATGCCGAAGGTTTTCCCTCTCCCTTACTCTGCAGTCTCCCTTTCACCTCCTCCCCTACCAATATTTCCTAGTCTATTCCAAACCCCACAATACCAAGTCTCCCATTTCCCCCCCCCTCCTGAAAAAAGTTTATTTTTACCACCCCTTCAAATATTAGGTTCACCCTCTCCTAATCAAACCAACGTAGATTGGGTTCCCTTTGAACCCGACTCAACTTTGGCCCAACTACACCCTTTCGAAGAACAATTTATTTTCAGGACCACACTTTAACGATGGATGAAGGGTTTATTTCATCAAACCTCCAGCCATCAAAATCTAGTGAGTGGGTCTGATTCTTCGGGGGAGAGACTGCAAACATAGCTCAAAATCAACAAACTCATCAATGAAAAGGATTCGATGAGGCAAGACACAGGAAACACAATAAATGAATAGGATCCTCAACCTTAAATCTTGACTTCACCCTGGGTGAGAAATTAACCTTATCAGGAGTTGTGGAAATTGAAGATAAAATACTCGTTGCAAAAGCATATGGACGTCAATTTAGCGAAAAAATGCTAAAAGTCTGGGCGGTGTCAACCTTGGATCAATTCTACAACCCGCCACCAAAAATCAACCGTCTATCCAAAGGTTGGTTTATGCTTACTTTCTCAGATAAATCCCATGCTTTTTCAATCCTCCAAAAAAGTTGGTTCATATAATCCTCCCCTATAATTATGAAACTATGGAGCCCCACCTTTGACATGGATAATGAGAGACTGGACTCTATCCCCATTTGGGTCCATTTAATGAGAATTCCCCCTCACCTTTGGAATGAAAAGTGCCTCCAAGCTATCGAGAATCACCTAGGAGACTTCCTAACTATGGATATGGGATTCCTATACACAGGGGATATGGTGGTAGCAAGGATCCTTGTTCTAATAAACTTAAGAGAAGGCTTAAAGGAATACCTAAACTTAAGAGACCTGGGAAGAACCAGGGTACAAATTCTAGACTACGAAGGAATCCATTTCCGCTGTAGGGGGTGCCATGAATATGGACACATCATCAAGGATTTATTTTACATATCGAAAGGCCACATAAATCCTCTTCTAAATGTGGAAAAAAAGAGGAGAAACAAGAGTCTGATCTCTAAAGACACCAGCTCACCCTTTATGGATTCTTGTATAGGAGGCAATACAAACGAACAAGCAGCATCAAAGGATGAAGAAGTGGAGGCTCCACCTAATAAAGGAGAAGACAGGTTGGCTCTAGTCCCATTCGAAAGAGAGATATCGACTTCAGAAGCAGGATCAGAGGCCATCCTTCAATACCTAGTCAACAACCTTCTGGGTATGCATATCACTATTTCCCGCTCAACATTTATCTTTTATAAAAATTATAGTTTTTCAGTTTTGAATGGATGCCTTCCCCCCCCTGATCCCTCCTCCCTCCAACTTTCCCAACCTTAATCCCCCACACTTTCCTCTACCCTTTCCCTCTCTGTTTGTTCCCCCCATTGTTCCTTTACAAGTCTCGGAGACTGGCACTCTCCCCCACCCACCTCTGGAGGACTCCTCCTCTAAATATTTAGAAGACTCAGTCATCAGATATAAACTATGCAACAGGACCATCTCCATACAAAAATTTGAACAAAAGGAGCTGGGACCAGACCTTGAGATCCAAAAAACAAAGAAGGGGCGTGGAAGGAATTCCTACCTGTACAAGGCTCAATCCAGAGATTTGGTTGATATTGCCTTCGACCGTCAAAAATCAATTATTGGGGTGCTTAGAGAAAATAAAACCCTCGATATATTTCACACATGAAGCTCCTCACCTACAATTGCAAGGGTTTGGCGAGTTCCCCCAAAAAATACGCATTAAAAAGGTTGGTATTGATAAACCAACCAGACATCATTTTTCTTCAAGAAACTCTCTCAGACAAAGAAGTCATGACAAGATTACCCACTACTCTCCTCCCATGTTGGGCCTTCTTGGGTCAAAGTCCCAAAGGATGTTTGGGGGGCCTAACTGTCGACTGGCGAACTCGAAGACTAAAACTCCTAAATTCCTGGGAAATGGACTCTATTCTAGGAGGTAATTTCCTATTGGAAGGAATTGGAAAGGAGTTCATATTAATAAATTCCTATGGGCCACACACAGATCAGAACCCATTATGCAATAACTTGTTCACCAAAGAACTATTGAACCCTGAACTACTAATCTTGGGAGGTGACCTAAAATTCTCTTTGGGGGAAGCATAAATTTGGGGACCTACAACCCACCTAGACATCCAAGTAGGGTATTTCATCCATTTGATGGCCACAAAAGGTCTTGTTGATGTGGCTCCTTTAAAATTGCTACCTACCTGGAGAAACATGAGAACAGGAGAAGCGAGAGTCACAAAAATTTTAGATCATTTCTTGATCTCTAAATCTGTTGCAATGCTCGCTCTTCAATTTCATTAATGGATCGAAAGCAGAGGGAAATCAAATCACTCGCCTATATGGATCTAAATGGATGGAACTCCCATTAAACTAACAACTCCTTTCAAATTCAACCCCTCTTGGATAAATGATGAAAGATTCCAACAACTAATCAAGATAAAGTGGACCAGCCTAAGAGATACTGTGGAAACTCTTGTGAGCATCCTGTTTGCATCAAATCTAAAAATGTTAAAAAACCTGGTCATCCACTGGGCAAAAGAAAAAAATACTTCAGAGGAATAGGAACTACAAAAAATAGAGGAAAAGCTCAAACTTCTCCAAGATGACCCTGAGTCATCATTTCTCTTAGCTGAAGCTCACAAAACTCTAAAAACATTAGAAGCAAGAACAAGAATATTTCTTGAGGAACAAGAGAATACTTGGATACTGAAAATCATAGCTATTTGGTTGGAAAAAGGGGATGAAAACAAAAAATTCTTCCAAGCCTTTGAAAAAGGAAGAAAAGATGAAAATACAATTTGGATTCTAAAGGATCACGAAGGCAGACCTTGCACAACTTTTGATGAACTAGCAAACCTAGAAAAAAACCACTTTTAGACCCTCTTCAAAGCTGACAGGAGCACAAATATTGTCGAAATAATAAATGCGGCCTTATTCCTCCCAAACTTTGTAAATGAACAAGGGAACCAATATTTTTTTTCTGAAGTCAGAGAATAATAGTTAAAAGAAACCCTTCAAAGCTTCTATAAAGATAAAATCCCAGGCCCAGACGGGTGGAAAATTAAATTCTTCAGGGGCTTCTATGATCTGCTCAACAAACATCTGCTAAAGGTAATCAAGGACTCAAGAATAAATGGTATAATTCATGGGCCTTTCAACTCCACTTTTATAGCCCTCATACCAAAGTTAAATGATCCTCAGACCTTCAATGACTTTAGGAAGATCTCCCTTTGCAACTGCATTTACAAGATTATTGCCAAAATCATAGCTCGTGGGCTAAAACCTATACTTTCAAAAGCCATCTCAATGGAACAATTCGGTTTTCTTGAAAGAAGACAAATTCATGAGGTAGTAGGGGTTGCACAAGAAGGCCTCAACAACTTAAAGTCAACAACATCAAAAGGATCAATCCTGAATATTGACTGCTCAAAGTCTTTTGATAGAGTAAATTGGGCTTATATCCGCCTTCTGCTCACCCATCTAGGTTTTCAAGTCCCTTTTATAAAATGGATAATGGCCTGCATTTCCACATTTTATTTTGCAGTACTCATCAATGGGGAAGCCTCCCCTTTCCTCAAATTAGAAAGAGGTCTGAGACAAGGATGTTCTTTGTCACCCCTCCACCTCCTTCTCATAGAGGAGGGCCTTAGTAAATCTCTAGATGCAGTAACCAGAGCAGAGACTTTCCAAAGAATTTCAATATCTCCAGGGATAAAAATCACACACCTCTTATTTGTGGATGATATCCTTATCTTTTGTAATGGGAAAAATGGAGACGCTGAAACATTGGCAGACATCCTCATGTTGTTTCGTTTAGCCACAAGTATGATAATAAACGAACAAAAATCTACAATATCCACTTCTGAATTGCAGGAAGAAGAAAAGGAATTCTATCAAAGACTCTTCCCCTTCACTATGCAAGATATATCACAAGGAATAAAATACCTGGGATTTGAACTAAAACCAAACAACTACAAGAAAGAAGATTGGAAATGGTTAATAGAAAAACTAGAAAAAAGACTAAACAGTTGGAGCTTCAGATGGTTATCAAGAGCAGGAAGACTCACACTGATGAAATCAATACTAGAAGCTATTCTAGTTTATTGGATGTCACTAGTTTGGATCCCAAAAGGAGTCTTGGAAAAAATCAGAAAGATATATGCTCGTTTCATCTGGTCACGATCGAGAGAAAAGTATACACAACCCTGGTCAAAATGGGACAACATAGCTTTGCCAAAATCTTTAGGAGGTTGGGGGCTCAAAAACATTTTTCTTTTCTCAAAGGCCCTTATAGAAAAATCCTTCTATAGGCTCATCTCAGACACCAACATGTGGACGCTTGTAATAGATCAAAAATATATTTCCCCAGATACAATTGAATAATGGATCAAAATCCCTCACAAAGATTCAACAAAAGGATCGATTATCTGGAAATCAATTATCTCTTCATTCACAATAATTGAGGAACGTCTTGCTTGGAAGGTGGGAAAAGAAAAATATTTACGAATAGGGACTGAGCCTTGGCCAGGAAGCAAGAAATCACACATACTATCGGAGGACCATATGGAACAAATCCATAGACAAGGTATCTTCCATCTCTCCCATCTATCCAACCCCCCAACTACAACTTTTTGGAGTCAAGGATGGAAAAATGAAAATCTTCTAGGACTCATTGGGACACATGCAAAATCATTGACAAATTATATAGTTGCACTCAAAAGAATCCACATCAGACTAACCAACAGGGAACATGAACTAGTTTGGAAAAAAGATCCAATAGTCCTCTACACCCCAAAAGCAGGGTACGTAGCACTAAACCTCCCATTACAACACAATCCCAAATGGGGGTGGAAAATCCTTTGGAAACAAAAATGCCCACAAAAAGAAAAAATCTTCATGTGGGCAGCACTAAACAATCGAATCCCAACTTGGGAGAACTTAAACAAGCATCAAATAGAAGGATCAAGAAGATGTGCACTATGAAAAAGTGCAATTGAAACCACTCTACATTTGCTTCTCACCTGCCCCTTCACAGTTAAAGTTTGGACTGAAACTTCAATAATTCTAAAACAAAATTGCTTATGGGCGGGAGACTCCATGGAATCCACCTGGAAAACATGGATAGATATGCCAGGAAACATCTCCTTAAAAGAACTTCCTCTTCTAATAAGCTGGGGAATTTGGCTAGCAAGAAACTCAAAAATCTTCAAGGAAAAATCCACTCTCACAGCACAATTAGCAGCACAAAGTCTCGCAATACTTGCCCATTATCCCCAAATCAAATTTTCAAAAACTTTAAGGACAAAACAACAAGATATTATAGATACCACAAAACCTTGTGCCTTCTTTGATGGTGTTTCATAGAACAATGTCTATGGAGGAGGAGCTACCCTACATATCTATGAAAACCACTTTTTCCACATAAAAATGGGTTTGGGAAGGGGAACCAACAACTCTGCTAAATTGATGTCCTTAAAGCTCCTACTTCTTTTTGCAAGAGAAAAGGAATTACATCATTTACAAATTTTTGGAGATTCTATGAATGTAATAAATTGGACAAATAAGCAACATAACTGTCATAGTATTTTGCTACTTCCTATTCTGGACGAAATTTTCAGACTTTTGGACACATTTGACACTGTGACTATCTCACATGTATACATGGACATAAACATGACAACAAACTCACTGTCCAAAGAAGTACTGCAGCTCCCACAAGGGCATTGGTACATCACATAAAAAATCGGAGAAGACACAAATTGTTACTACCACGGGACTTTTATAGAAGACCAAGAACTACTACTTTTTTGAAGTCTCGAACCAAAGCAACAAATCAAACAGTCATACAAGAGAACTACACTAAACTGAACAATTCATTCACTTTTCTTCTTACTTCTTCTGTAGCAGATAAAGGCACCATTGAAGGCTTCAAAATGGCTCTTATTTCTGATAAATAGACAGACATAAACCACGACAGTGGTGATCTCCTCTTGTATATAAAAGACATATATGATCAGAAAAGAGTACACTCAGTCATGGGTGAGACTTTGTTATTTTCTCCTTCATACATACTTGAAGAAAATGCACACAAATTCCCACTTATATTCAACAATAGCACACACTATCACAGTGTGTAGTTCTCTAGAAGCACCTACAAAATGTAATTTTGTCCCTCCCAAGGAATAAAATTATGGTTTTTTCTTTGGAAAAAAAATCGCAGATCTGACGATAGAAGATATGTTAGGTTTTTTTTTCATAGAAGTAAAACCTATTTTATCAGGGAAATGTATTGTGGCTATGTATCATTGTGAATGTTGTATTCTAAGAGGGAATACTATGAGAGAAAAGAATAAGAAGTTACAACGGGTGTTCTGTAGGTTGTATCCCTTCATTTGTTGGATAATAATAAAGGAAGGACCTAGAAATTTATATCGTGGAAGTAGCCCACACTGAGTGAACCACGTATATCTGTGTCTCTATTGTATTGTGTATCTTTTGTGTTTTATTTCCACATTTGTTTTATTTTATTTCTCTTCGATCCTGTTTTTCTAACAACTGGTATCAGAGCGAAAGGTAACTCACATCAAAAGAGGGTTCCTGGTTCATGTGGGAGCAATGGCGGAAGATGGAAAGTTTAGGGTCGATAAATGTAATGACTAAAACTACCAATTATGGAAGATGTATATGGAATATTATTAATATCAGAAGGATTTATTCCTAACATTGAGTGGAATAGAAAAGAATTCGACAACCATGAACGATGAGGAATGGGAGGTTATTGACATAAAGGCATTAGGAATGATACAGTTGATCCTGGAAGCATCGGTGGCTTTCAATATTTCAAATATAAAAACAACGAAGGAGTCTATGGATGCATTGGCTAAAATGTATGAAAACCCCTCGGTGTCCAATAAGGTATTTCTAATGAAGAGATTATTTAATATGAAGATGTCAGAAGTTTGGTATGTTGCAAATCATTTAAAAGAATTTAATACGGTTACTAATCAACTAAGTTATGTAAAAGTGGACTTTGATGATGAGGTTAAGGATCTTCTAATTTTGTCCTCATTTCCAGAAAGTTGGAATGGCTTGGTCATGGATATAAATAACTCTATCTCTAGTTCAAACACTCTAAAATTTTATGATGTTGTTGGTGTTATCCTTAGTGAGGAAATGCAATGGAAAAGCATAGGTGAGACATCAGGTAATGTTTTAAACATGGAGAACAGAGGAAGACAAAAGGATAGAGGAAAGGGTGCAGGGAACCGTGAGAATTATAGGAAGGGCAGATCCAAACACATACATTTAAAGATAGAGTGTTGGAATTGTGGGAAGAAAGGACATCTGAATAAAGACTGCATAGCTCCAAAGAAACAAAGAGATGGACAACATGAGAAAAATTAGGAAGCAAATGTAACATGTGATGTGTTACAAGATTCTTTGATTCTTTCTGTAGATAATATTTATGAGTCTTGGGTAGTATATTCAGGGGCTTCATTTCATGCCACACCCCATAGGAAATATTTTCTAGATTATGTTCAAGGAGATTTTGGACAGGTTCATTTGGGTGATGATGCACCATGCAAAATTGTTGGAATTGGAAAGGTAAAACTAAAGCAAAGGAATGGAAACCAATGGTTGTTTAAAGAGGTAACACATGTTCCAGATCTAAGGAAAAATCTAATTTCAACACGACAATTGGAAAGCGAAGGTTGTATATCCATATTTACAGATAAGGTGTGGAAGGTCACCAAAGGATCATTGGTGATAGAAAAAGGAGAGAAGGTAGGTACATTTTATTTATGTACTGGTAATACTGAATCTTCTATATGTTTATCTTCTATAGGTGTAATACCCCAAGGCTGAGCCCCTACTAAATTGTAAACATGTTTTGTAGGCTGGTGAGACAAGTGATTATAAGCTAGGAGGCTTATGTGATGTTTAGGCCAAAGAGCCTATATGCTAAAGGACAATGAGCCTATTTATGTGTATTTAATTATGCATATCATTAAAATAAAAATCACATCATTGCGTATAGACCGACCATGATAAAAGAGAATGGGGGACTAAAATCCACTAGGTAGGGAAAGGGAAGGGGCTAAGAGGCTAGGAAAAAGGGCTAAGCTAGAGGGATTATCTATAAGGGAATAATATTATATTATTATTTCCTAAAGAATAAGGTTTGGGAAATAACTGAATTTATCCTAAGTTCTTGTGGGAAGGAGAACAAATGATAAGTGGATCTCATGCATCTTCATGAAGACAAGTGTCCAATTTGGGACATGCAGTTTTATGTGGGGAGATCAGTTCATAGTGGGGTTAGTTCCACCATTATTTCCATGCTTCCCATGCACTCACAGATGCACACATTGAGTCATTCTCTCCATTGTCAACCTTGGTAACTTGCACACACCTATACTTTCTTGACCTTGTACCCTACCTTAACGGTTGGTTGTTGTTGCTATCATCTATTCCATACCCAAATTATGTTATTATTATTTCCCTTACCCGTTTGACTTAGGAGTTGGATAGAAGAAGTAGGTTGTCAGGCCTATGGGTTTGAAGAGGTGGTTTGTCAGGAACATGGATTGAAGAAACAGGTTGTCAGGCCTGTGAGGAGCTCTCTCCAGGTGAGAGAGGTTGTTGGGGAAGTGAATTCTCGTAAACGGATCCCAGCAGTAGCCAAGAACTTTGAGAATTCATTTATGGCATGTTGTTGAAGCCCTGGAAGGGAAGTGGAGCAGTTGATGGACTGTTGAACAATGAAGGTGTATACCTCCCGGGCTGGGACAGGCATGTGGGGAATGAGAGGTTGTGATATAATTTGGCTCCTATTGGCATGTTTACAGGCAAAGTGTGATTGTCATTGATGGAAAGAACAACATCGATGATGGAATTTTTATAGGAAAGAAAAACATCGAACCAAATCTCGAGAGACCAAAAGATGAGAAAGGAAGAATGTGTTAGGTGGGAAAAAGAAGTCTTTTGGGAAGACGCAGATGAGAAAGATCGAGAATCTTAGAAGAGATAATGCAAAGTTGCATGCAGATAGTGCAGTGTTGCATGCAGAGCGCAAGTGTGCGTCAGGGCCGTGGGTAACTTTTTCCAAAGCTTAGGAGAGATAGCATTCTAAGACGCATAGACGTGATCCCATACATCAAGGCACACAGAAGGATCAAAGGTCGTGTCCCTTGAAACTTAGATATTTGAGGAAGACAAAGATCATGAGGAGGAGCGATAGTGGCTGTTGGATCACCAATCCTGAATACCCGATGTCTGTCAGATCAGAGTGCAGACAGGAGGAGCGTGCAAAGGAGGATATTAGACCTCATTCGTCGGATCGGAGCATGAAGGAATAGAAACTGTTGGATCTAGTACAACTGTGAAGAGGATAATGACCAAGATCCATCCTCCAACTCCGCAAAATGCAAAGTCACGAAATGATCTGGGTCATTGGATCCAGAGGACACATGGCAAGAGATCAACATTTCACCGAATCGCTAGCTAGAGAAGTCAAAGGTGAGATTTGTAGGAACTCGCGATATGAGAAGTCATGAAACGATCGGAGCCATTGATCAGAGGGAGAGATCTCGATCATTGATCTGATATGAAGCATTTCGTAGTTTCGCGAGTTGGGATTTTTGAGGCAAATCATACCATGAGTTCACAATATGTGAAATCACGAAGAACCCCTCTTGCTTTCCCCTAGTCACAGCTGGTGGTCACATTGATGAAGGTTAAGGGAAGGAGCTAGTGGTGTTAGGCTCCTCCTCAAAGTTTCATGAGTTGGGAAAATCGAGGTGACTCGTAGTCGATCACCCCAAATGTGAAATCACGAAACGACTATTAGTTAGGCATATGGTCACTGTCGATGGTCATGTGAAGGGAAGAGTCTTATCCATAAAACCTAGCACCCACTGTGTATATTTCTCTAAAAGGGAAAAAGGTGCCAAAGACATGAGCGCGCAGAGGTTCTCTCAATAACGGCTAAGAGACAGACTGATTGTAACTGCAGAAAATGACTTATTGCCTCTACCAGAGAATATGAAGAGTCTCGAGGTAAATTCCAGTGGAATGAAGACTCATCATAGAGACGATTGACATATGAAAAGTGTAAAAGACTATAACTACAACAGAGAGGATAAATCTCAACTGTGACAGAGAAGATGAAGAGTCGCACTACCAGAGAAGGAAAAGAATCTCAGGATAAGCCACTGATGACGAATAGAATCAGTATAACCACCAAAGAATACGATGAGTTGCATGTAGGATCTGGGAGAGGAATCAATATGAAAAAGATATGTAGAACAAAGAAGAGTCGTGGGGCTGTTGTTGAGTGTTTTTCATGTGGGTAGAATCATGTTGTGTACAGGAGCTGAAGTGCACAGAAGAGGCACGGTGCATAGAATGGAAAGAAGACATAGAGCATAAAGAACAGAAGAAGAAAGGAACATAAATGAATATCTGAGAGAAGAACAAAAAGCTCAGCAGACGCAAGGAGAGAGATACTGATGCAGGTAGAGAAAAGCAGTGTAGAAGAACAATGATGAGACTGGTAAGCCATAGATAAATGTTGTATCACTGTGATAAATTCAAGAAAGAAAAGATTTATATTTCAGGGTGGTAGGGAGGATTTTTGTCGTCAGAGTTTCAAGTGTTTGATTGAATAGAGGGCGTTGTAGCTTCCATCTAGTTGCAACTAGAAAAATCAGGGTGGCAGGGTGGTGTAAGGGAGAACTATTGTTCTTTGTTATACAAGTCAGTGCTTGTGTGACTAGAAGTTGCTGCTGGAACACTTAGGGAGTTGGTGGTTCCTTCTAATGGGTGTTATAGAAACCAGGGATTTGGTGCTTCCTTCTAGTGGGTGCTAGAGAAACTAGAGAATTGGTGCTCTCAGCAAGTTACATCTTGCAAAACAGAGGTGGTAGCCTCACAATGAGTTGGTGCTCATAAGAATGATAATGTATAGAAAATAAAGATCACTTATCATATCAAGAAGAAGAGGTTTTTCCCTTTATGGGTTTCCTCAGGAAATATGTGTCTCTGTATATTTCATGTGTGTGATTGATGTTGAATATTATATTTCCTACATTCCTGCACTATTGTGATTGTCATTGAATGATCTGTAAAGAGTTTAAAATATTTATAATTGTTTAAACATGGTAACAACTGATTCACCCCCCCTCTCAGTTGTCCAAAATCTCTTGGGAGAGAATCCTTCCTGATGTATTGTGTGACTTCCTATAATCTCATCCTAGCTTAGTAATCTCTTTGCCCGGGTGGAGTTTAGTCCTAGCTTGGGGGTGACACACTGCTGAGAGTGATGAGAAACATGGTCTAAGGTTGGGAGGTTTGTGGAAGGTCTGCACCCAGTTGGTGGACATAAATTAAAAGATAAGTATCAATTGTGTTAATATAACATGTTGTGTTTGAGTACATGTTTGTTATTTATAATAATTACATGTGTTTGTTTCATGTATGTTTTACTGTTAATTCCCCCTGAATCTGTGTTA
>ML776946.1:534104-550723 GCA_009831015.1 Picea engelmannii
TATACTGTAGAAATGAATAATATTTTTCAAGTGACGTGCCCCAGCAGGTAGCTGGGTGTGTGTTACAATGTGGTATATGAGTTTGAACAGAGAAAAATTATGGTATCATGCCTCGTCCTTGGGATGGTCATGGATGTCACAAATTGGTATCAAAGCTTAGAAAGAGTGGTTCTATGAGGTAGCATGGCCCGACCTGGGTGGCCGGGGGATGTTACAATATGAGTGGATACAACACTGTGGCATCATAGTCTTGGACATATGAGTGAGAGGGTGATGCAGATACTTCACAAAAGAAATTTATTTCCAGATCTTAAACAAATTGATTTGGATTTCTGTGATCATTGTATTTATGGAAAACATAAGAGAGTCATATGTATGGGGACTATGTCACGTATCATCTCTTGTTGGATCTCATTACTATGTTACTTTTATTGATGATGCAACTAGAAAAACTTGGGTTTATTGCATTTGAAAAAAATATGATGTTTTTTATACTTTTAAGAAATGGAAATCTTTGGTTAAGAATGAGACAGGAAAAAGGTTGAAGTGTCTCAGATCAAACAATGGAGCTAAATATTTTAGCAAGGATTTTGATGATTACTGTTCATACCATGAGAGTTGTAGAGAGGAGACAGCTCCAGGAACACCACAAGAAAATGGTGTGCCATAAAGGATGAACAGGACAATCATGGAGCATGAAAGGATTATGCGATTGCATGTTGGTTTTCCCTTACAGTTTTGGCAAGATAATGTAGATATTGTTGTTTACTTAATAAATAGAGGACCTTCAATATCTTTGGATGGTATAATTCTATAGGAGTCATGGATAGGTAAAAAGGTAAACTATTCTTTTTTGAAGACTTTCGGTTGTGAAACATGTGTCCATATTGATAAAGAAAATAGAACAAAGATTGAGGCAAAATCCAAGAAGTGTACCTTTATTGGATACAATGTTAATGATTTTGGTTATTGCTGATGGGATTATGAAAATCACAAAATCATTAGGAGTAGAGATTTCATATTCAATGATAAGGTCATGTACAAAGATCAGTTGCAGGGAAAGAAACATGAAAAAGAAAAAAATAGAATACACGGTGCTTGATGAGATCATTGAAAAAGAAATTCCAAAAGTACCAAAAAATCAAAATGTACAATAACAGGAGCAACATGTACCTCAAATTCCTGTAAGTGTTGGTAGAATATATACCAGGTTAAGTAGACCCCTTGAACGATACTCTCCTTCATTGTATTATTTATTGTTGATTGATTCTAGTGAACAAGAATGTTACGAAGAGGTAATGCATGTATACACTAAAAAGAAGTGGGAGAAAGGAATGAAAGAGGAAATGGATTCCCTAGTAAATAACCAGACTTGGGATTTGGTTCAGTTTCTTATAGGAAAAATAACATTACAAAATAAATGGGTTTACAAGTTGAAGGAAAAAGATGGAGGAAAATATGGGTTTACAAGTTGAAGGAAGAAGATGGAGGCATTACAGAAGATGGGTTTACAAAAGAAAGGTATAGATTTTGATGAAATATTTTCTCCTGTTGTTAAAATGAATTCAATTAGGACTATTTTAAGTCTTGTGGCAGTAGAATATTTGCATCCTGAATAGTATGATGTAAAAACACATTTTCTCCATCGGGATTTGGAGGAAGAGATTTATATGCAGCAACCACAGGGGTATGAGGTCAAAGGGAAGGAGAATTTGGTATGCATGTTGAAGAAGATATTGTATGTCCTAAAGAAAGATACAAAGAAATCATATTTGAAGTTTGACAGGTTTATGACAGAACAAGGTTATAGTAGATGTCATTTTGATCATTGTGTTTATGTTAAAAATTTAGAAAATGGAAGTTATATTATCTTGTTATTGTATGTACATGACATGCTTGTTGTAGGGTATAATATGCAGGATATAAATGTTCTCAATAATAAATTAGCTAATTCATTTTCGATGAAGGATTTGGGTGTCACAAAGAAAATCATTGGTATGAGAATAACAAGAGACAGGAAAAATCGCAAATTGACATTGTCTCAGGGTGAGTACATAGAGAAGTTGTTGGAGAGGTTTAGAATGTAGAATGAAAAACCAGTTAGTACACCTTTGGAAATCCATTTCAAATTAACTAAGGAAATGTGTCCCAAGACACATGAGGAGATAAAATACATGTCGAGGGTCCCTTATTCATTAGCATTTGGAAGCTTGATGTATGCGATGGTTTTCACAAGACCAGATATTGCACATGTAGTGGGAGTTGTGAGCAGGTATATGAACAATCCAGGTAAAGAACATTGGGAGGCACTAAATTGGATTCTTAGGTATTTGATAGGTACTACTACTCATGCATTATGTTTTGGAGGTTCAGACACTGTTCTATAGGGGTATGTTGATTCAGACATGGCAGGTGATAAAGATAGAAGGAGGAGAACCATGGGGTATGTTTTTACTATAGGTGGAACAAAAGTAAGTTGTATTTCAAAACTACAAAAGGTTGTTGCACTTTCAACAACAGAGGTAGACTATGTTTCTACTACAGAGGCTAGTAAAGAGATGATATGGTTACATATGTTTACAGAGGATTTGGGAAAGAAGCAAGAGAATAGTAGGTTGTATTGCGATAGTGAGAGTGCCATTCATCTTGAAAAGAAATCAACCTTCCATTCGAAGACTAAGAATATCTGGTTGAGGTACCATTTCATACGATCCATTTTGGAAGATGGACCTTTGAAGTTGGAAAAGATACACACTAGCTAGAATCCTGCATACATGTTAAAAAGGGAGTAACCAAGGAGAAACTGAGTTCCTGCTCAGTTTCAATTTGTCTTTAAGCATGAAGTTGTAGATGAGAAATTTTTCAGATCCAAGAAGGATCATATTCCAGCAGATAAAACAGTCGTGGAGTTGTTGAGATCAGTATCCAAGTGGGATATTGTTGTTTGTGGAGACTGATTATCTTCCTGATTCAGAGGTATTTGTTTTCTAATGTGTTTATACCCCGTGAAGACTTTAAACCCCAAAACAATGTACATTCCTCCATGTGGGGGAGTGAAGGGGGGGCTTGCCCCTCCTGCGGGGTTTGGGGGGACTATCTCCCCAGCTGAGGGGTACATGGGAAAGAGGGGTCTCGAAGGAAAGTTTTCCTTGTAAATGTATATTGTAATTTCATAGTAAATATGGACCGTTGATTATAAAGTCATAGATCTGACGGTGGAAGTTATTTTAGGGTTTTTTCCCTAGAAGGAAACCCTCTTTTATGACGAAAATGTATTTTGGCTATGTATCATTGCGAATATTTTATTCTCGGAGAGGATATTGTGAGAGAAAAGAAGAGGAAGTTACAACGATTGTGTTGTAGGTCGTATCCATTCATTTGTTCGATAATAATAAAGGAATGACCTGAGAATTTCTCTAGTGGACATAACCCACACTGGGTGAACCACACATATCTGTCTCTGTTGTATTTTGTATCTTATGTGTTTTATTTCTACATTTGTTTTATTTTATTGCTCTGTGATCCTATTTTTCTAACAATTCCAAGGGTAGTAACCATTAGAGAAGTTTCAACATTGGAACTAAATAAAATCTTTAGGAAATGGTTCCAAATATTTGCAGCTCATATAGAGGAGGAAACTAATTATGAATTTCCAAATATTGATGATTGTGTAGTCCTAAAAGAGTTTGAATATGGCTTTAGATAAATATTAGGGTTTCCACCTAAGAGAGATATTGATTTGTCTATTAATATGATACCTAGAGAAACTCCAGTATCTAAGATTCCTTATAGGATGAGTACCCTAGAAATGAAGGAATTGAAAATGCAACTTGAAGAGATTCTGAAGAAAGGGTATATACACCCAAGTGTGTCACCTTGGGGTGCACTAGTATTATTTGTGAAAAATAAGGATGGTATCTTGAGGCTTTGTATTGACTTTAGGTGGCTAAATAAGGTGATTGTGAAGAACAAGTATCATTTTCCAAGGATAGATGATCTCTTTGATCAACTCAAGGATTTTAATATATTCTCCAAGATTGACCTAATATTAGGCTATAATCAATTGAGGATTAAGAAGGAATATATTAGCAAGACATATTTCAAAACAAGTTATGGCCATTATGCATTTACAGTGATGCCATTTCGGTTGTCAATTGCACCAATTGTATTCATGTGTTTAATGAATGGAATTTTCATAAATTACTTGGATAAATTTGTAATTGTATGAAAAGAGCATGAGAAACACTTGAGGATGGTGCTAAAAGTGTTTAGGGAGCATCATTTGTATGCAAAGTTAATCAAGTGCTCATTTTACTAGAGGCAAATACAATATTTAGGCCATATCATTTCAAAGGAAGGAATAGAAATGGATCCAGAAAAGTTAAAATAAATTGAGGGATGGTTGATACCAAAGAATGTCTCAGAGGTGAGATCATTCATGGGGCTTGCAGGGTACTATAGAAGATTCATTGATGGATTTTCAAAGATTTCACACCCAATCACATCTTTGAAAAATAAGGGTGTGATATTTGAATGGAATTTTGATTGTGAAAGAAGCTTTCAACACTTGAGGAGCTTGTTGATAAGTGCACCAATATTGAATATTGTCGATCCCAATGCATATTTCATTGTGTGCATCGATGCATGCAAAGAAGGGATTGGATGAATCCTTAGTCAAATTGGCATGTGATATGCTATGAGTCAACAAAATTAAAAGAGCATGAAAGGCACTATGTCACTCATGATTTAGAATTGGCATCCATAGTGCATGGGTTTAATATGTGGAGGCACTACCTCATGGGAAGTAGATTTTAGTTGAGGATAAACCATAGTGGTATGAAATATGTTTTTGGATAGACAACCTTGAATGTTAGGAAAATCAGATGGTTGGAATTTCTTAGTGAATATGACTTTGATATAAAGCATATCAAAGGAAAGGAAAACAAGGTGGCTAGTGCACTCAACATGAGAGTACATGAGATGCATGTTACAACCATTAGCATGTCCAGATATGATTTAAAGGATGGAATTTTAGAGGTTGAAAAATCATATCAACATTAAATGGAGATACATAAAAAATTACAGCATAGAAATTTACAATAGAAAAATTGAAAATTATAAGCTAAGGGAGGATGAAATTCTCTTGTACAAACGCAAAGTTAATGTGCTTAATTTTTAGGAACTGAAAATTTTGATACTAAAAGAGATGCATGATGTGCCTTATTATGGCACCCAAGTTACCAAAATAAAATTTCAACTCTCAAGAAACAAAAATATTGGCCAAACATGAATAAAGAGGTGGCTAATTATATAGCTAGGTGTTTGGAATGTCAAAATGTCAAGGCTAAGCAGATACACCCAACTGGTTTTCTACAACCATTACCCATTCCCGAGTGGAAATGGGAAGTTGTAACAATGGATTTCATCACTAAGCTTCCTAGAAAAACCAAGAAACATGATTTCATCATGGTGGTGGTGGATAAGCTTACAAAGGTTGTCCATTTTATTCTAGTGAAGCTAACTCATAAGGAAGCCAACATTGTAGATATATACATGAAAGAAACTTCTTGGCTTCATGTTGTGCCTAACAAAATTATGTATAATAGAGATCCCAAGTTTACATCAAACATTTGGAAAGGATTGTTCAAAGGTTTTGGGACAAATATGAACTTTAGAACAACTTATCATCCATAATCAGATGGGAAAACAAAGAGAGTCAACCAACTGATAGAGGACATGATGAGGATGTATGTGATGGATAGACCATCAAAATGGGAATATTATATACACTTGGTGGAGTTTTCTTATAAAAAATGGGTATCAATCATATTTAAATATGATCCCATTTGATGCACTTTATGGAAGAAAATGAAACACACCAATAACATGGGATAACCCAACAAACAAAGTAGTGGTTGGACCATAATTTATTAGGTAAATGGAGGAACAGATGGTGAAGGTTAAGCAGAACTTAAAGGATTCCCAATACAGGATGGAAATTTATGCAAATAAGGGTAGAACTCATAGAGAGTTTAAAGTGGGTGACCACATGTTCTTGAAAGTGAAGGCTAAAAGAAGCTCCTTGAAGTTGGGGAATTTTTCAAAGATGGAAGCACAATATTGTGGACCTTTTGAAATCCTAGAGAGGATTGGTACTCTTGCATACATGATTGTACTACCTGCATCTATGTGCATTCATAATGTATTCCATGTATCTATGTTTAAAAAGTATGTACCTAATGTTAATCATGTAATTAATTGGAATGTGATTTAGGTGGATCAAGAGGGAAACTTATGAGTACACCCGATGTGCATATTGGATCGAAAGGTCATGCAACTTCAGAATCAATTCATAGGGCTAGTAAATATCCAAAGGACCTGGTACAGTCTTGAGGATGCAACTTGGGAGCATGAAGCTGTTATGCGGGCAGAGTACCCACATATTTTTGGATATTTTTGAAGCAGTTTGATTGTACATGCGTATACAATGCATCGAGGACAATGCATAAATAAGGGGGAGGTAAATGTAATGCCCCTAGGCCGAACCCTAGTTTTAATGTACATATAGTCTGGTGAGCTGGGATATTTTGGGCCATAGTACCTTGTATATATTTTTTGAGGCCAGAGTGCCTATGTTGTTATTAGGCCGAAGATCCTAGATGCTAAAAGTCTAGTGAGCATAACATTGTAAACAATAATCACACATGATGATATTAATAAAATACATCATTGTTGTAGACCAACCAGACAAAATAGATGGGTGGTAAAACTCCACTAGAAAGGGAAAGGGGGATAAGAGTTTAGAAAAGGGGGCTAATCCAAGGGGGATTAAGCCAAGGAAATATTATAATAATATTTCCTAAAGTCAAAAGTCATGGGATATTATTTTTACCCAAAGTTCCTAATAGTAAGGAATGAGTCACCAAGTGGAGCTCATGTAGTTCTTAGCTTGACAAGTGTCAAGTTAAGGGAATGAAAATATATTGTTGAGAACTTAGTGTAATTCTCAGTTTTTCCCCATTGATTCTTACCATCATTCTCTCATGTTCACTTTGTCATATACCTTCCATACCTATAATTTGGAGATGTTTTGAGGAGTAAATTGAGAATTGAGTTGAAGAGGAAGGTTGTCAAGCTAGTGATCTATGAAAGAAGCAGTTTTTCAGGCATGTGAGCATTCTCTATATGTGGGAGAATTTGGGGTGGGACAAACATGTGGGGAATAAGAGACTATAGGCCATTTTATATTGTTGGAACCATAGTCTGAGTATTTTGGATATTGATAAAACTTAGACTGGATTAGGATTTCTTTTCCCTGGTGGATTTCTAGCCTCATCTCGGGGGTGACATGTTGTTGAGAGTTTATGAGCAACAGATTCTATGGCTGGGAGGAACGTATGAGGTATGCAAGAAGTTGGTGAATTTTCAGAAAAATATAAGTATCTTATGTGTATTTTACTTAATTACTATGTGATTAAATGTATATTATGTTATGGGTTTTTCTTATATTATTATGCATGTTTATATTTGTTAAGGGATGTATGATTTTGTTCATATGTAGATAAATGTTTGTATTTAAATGAATGGTATCAAAGTTGGTAATTTCATGGGGAATTGCATAGCTTGGGATTGGGAATACTACTATGTGGTATCATAAGAAATGTTTTGTTGATTTTTTGGTAGTGGGGATGTTACAATGTGGTAACAAGACTCAGCTAGGTGGATGGGTATGTGTTATGAACCAAGGGGGGCATACATATGGATAAATGTATATGATATGACCCCAAGGGGGAGGACATATGGGCCTAAATGTACATGTAATGTGTAAATACATATGTAATAGGGTTGACCTAGTGATAAAGGGGCCTCATGTGCAAGTGTGAATACCTATATATAAGAGATCATGTATTCATTATTGGGAGGGCGAATTGTGAAGTATGAATGGTATTTGGTTCTTTGGAGCCGGTTCCACTATTCTTTAAGGATTTATTGTGTAACTTATATAACTTGGAGTTGTGCTCCACATTGACATTATTTACATGGTGTGTACTTTTGTTATTTTATGATATTTGTAAGAATTTGGATCATTACATTTGGTATCAGAGCACCGATGCTAGGGTTTTTCTCCTCAAGATAGTCATTTTTTCATTTTCTCTATAATTGTTTCTTGAAGAATTTTCAGAAAGAGAAACCTGGAGAATATTGAGAATACTTATCAAAGTACCTATGGTATGAATTTTATCTTCTGGGTCATTGTTCTTTCGGAGTTACACTCTATGGAAGACATGGTATCTGAATAGTCCTATTGACTAGTCTGAAACAAGTGGTCCAGGTAAAACAACCATAATTTATTCATAGAGGATCCAAATTGAGTGAGAATATTTCCATTGGACCATGGATAGTCTATAGTATGTATGGTACCATTTTCATAATTGTTTGTCAATTATTGTGCATGGGGGACAATGTAAAAGTGTGAAATCTTGGAAAGGCCAAAAATCACCAAGGTGTGGGGAAGTTACCATAACCTCCACTTGGCACATCCAATTTTGGTCAAACTTGTGGAATTGCAGAAAATAAATTTCAGAGCACAAAAGGTCACAATTTTAGAATAAGAAGAGCCTAAATTTCAGAGATACATCAGAAGTAAGGTCGGTCAGGAGGACAAACTCCAAATCAAGGTTTCCAAGGTAGATTGACTTAAAACTATCATAAATTTTTATTGGAATGTACGATTGAGCTAATTTAAAATATGTTGGAAAGATAAAAATATAATACTATATTGGAATAAGGATTATAACTATTTGATACATTTATCTTTAATATATGAAGGTTGGAAGTCAAGGATTGGGGTTAGAGCTCAATTAAGAATCAATGATAATACCTAACTTTAGTGGAGAAGAAGATAAATATGAAATCAGTCCTAGAGAATGGTTGAGGATGGTAAAGGAATATTTTATGAGGATTGGTATAAGTCCTTGTGGGGAATATTTTTCTTTCTTGGGTGGAGCTCATAAGTGGTGGATAATCCTTGATGAAGATACTAGAATCCCCTCCACATGGGAAGAATTTGAAAAACTCTTATCAGATAAATGGATTAGGGATACAAAAATGGAGGAAATGTATATAATTTAAGATGAATTAAAAGAAGAAAAGGAAGAGATTAAGAAGAAGGTTGAGGAGCTATCTAAGATAATATCCCTTAATGAATCATTCATTAAGGAGGTTAAGAACCTAAAGCAAGAAAATAGTAGCAAAGGGAAGTGGGAAAAATACGAATCAAGGGAAGACTTGAATAAGAAATACGAAGAGATGTGTATATTAAGAATCCATAATAAAAATATATTGGATGAGGTTAAGATACTGAAAGAAGAAAATAAGAATTTTGAAAATAAAGAAGAAATAAGGATCTTGGATGAAGAATCTACCAAAATACTGGAAGAGGAAATTGGCAATAAGGTTGAGGAATCCTTAAATATAGATGAGGTAAAGTCAGAAATGCAATCCATATTTGAAGAAGGATGTCAAAATTTGATAGATGGGGTCACCTTGCAGCTTCAAAAGGAGAAAGAAGACAAGATTCAAGAAGCTCAACAGAAGATACTTGAAGAAGTTTAAATCCATCGAGAGGATCCACATGCCAAATATGATGGTATTATCTCTAAGGCTATATTAATCAAGGACCAAGAAAAGATGATAGAGGATGTCATTTTATCTGAAAAGAAGATAGATGAAATTCATGTGAAGAGTGAAGAAAAATCATCAAACGTGAAACTGTATCCACACCCTCATTACCAATAAACATTTCAAGGATGACAAGAAGGACGATATCAACATTATGAAGGAAGAAGATGGAATACTTCTCAATATTCATGGAACAAGGAATCACCAAAATAATCTTCAACAAGCTATTATCAAAGACCAACAACCATTATAAATTGGAGAAGATTCAACAAAAATACATGGAATCAATGGAAACAAAATTATGCAACAACTAGACACAAAGGATTAAGACCGAAAAGAATTGATTTTAGAGGGATAGATCATCAACAATGGAATGAAGAAAGAAATAACATAAGAAAATCATATTACTTGGTTGCATCACATGCGAAGCCTTTAAATGAAAATATTTGAGGATGTTAGGGACCTAACCTCCCTAACCCCTCACGTAGGTAGAATAATATAAGCCCATGTAATAAAGGCCAATATTAATAAGGCCTAGAAATAAGGAATAATAAGTCAAATGTAAGAAGACCTAATAGAAGCTTCCGCTTCTAGAAGGATCTTCCTTTAGATTTTTATTTTGGATAGATAGGTTTAGTATAAATAGAAGTATAGGGTATGAGAAATCTTGTCTTGGATATTATTGTAATAGAGCTCTACTCTACTGGAGGTTTCCCCCTCAAAGAGGCAAGTGGACATTGCTATCAGTAATCAAAGTTCTCTTTCTAGTGTCATTTTGGTATTATTTTGGTTATATCATTGTTTCTCTATCATTTCTAGCTAAATATTTTTGTTCTGCATACTATTTTATATATAGAATATTACAAGTGGTATCAGAGCACCTTCCTCGGCAGAAAATTGTGGTTTAAATTTTTTTGGGGTAGAGATGTAATTTGGTGTCATAAAGCTACAAAGATCTATCATTATTCACATAAACCCGTGGTCGGGGAGTTATAAACATAGGAAATAAAAGTGGTACTCAAGTGCACATTTGTTGGCCACCATTGTAACCCCTGTTGGTACCCCTTCGAGTGGTAGTGCATCAAACATCACTTGTATACAGATTGAACTAGATTTTTTGAAGCCCTCCATATATGAACCGATCGATTGCCTAACTGCTATAGTGCCATCGAGAAAAACACTTGGAAGATACACTCTAGTACCTAGGTAGTTGGGTAGTACGACTAAGGGCACGGTATAGCCTCCTTAGTTGGTTCCCTAAGATATTGGGACGAGTACTACTGTTGGACCCTGCATGTATATAAGAGAGTTATAACATAGGGAAAACCCTTGTCTATAGAAACGATGAATATTCTACCCCTAGGGATGGAAACACAAAATAGAACAGACAAAATCTATTGCCATGCAATTGTGGCTTATGCATTCTAGTTGTGAAATTACTACACATTTCTTCTTGCTAAGCATTTGGGAATTTTGTTACTTTAGTATTATCCAAGATGGAGTATAACTCCACAGGAGTAAAAAAAATATGAGTATAGTGGTCCCTTTGACACACTTATTTGGGAATCATCCCATGGGGTTCCTCTCTTCAACTTGATTCCAGCGATACCTCTCATTTTTAACACAATATGTTTTGTGAACCTGACCTGTCTCTGACACCCTTATTTGGATCCTATCCCTTTGGATACCACTTTTCTCCCTGATGAAAATGATAACTATCATTTGACACCCTTGTTTCTCCATGGTCCCACCCACCCCTCCAGACCCCTTTTGTTTCCCCTATACCATTTGCTTGCTCCTTTGTCTAAATGACTACCACATGAGCCAAATAACTCAATGCCTTTATTGTTGACAACCATCAGCACAAGGATGAAATCAATCATCTCATTTCCAACCTTAGCTCCATCAATTCAACTATTGATATCCTCAAAGACCAATTTTCCCACATCAAATACCTCCAGGAACAATGTTCCTACATCAAATATGTCAAAGAACACTTCCTGGGTCATTCCTAAAACCCTTCCTCTTCTGAAAAAGCATATTATCAGGATGATCATGAATCTTCCCATTAACAAGGTGCTCATACTACCCACTTTTATTGAGACCTCCACCCTCCTAGAATTGAGGTGAAAAAATTTGATGGCTTAGATCCTATAGGTTGAGTCACCCAAATGGAACTTTATTTCTCTTTGCATGGCATCATTTATGATCTATCCAAGATTCGTTATGGTGTCTTATATCTGGATTTGGAATGATGGCAATGGTGAACAAATTCACGCCAAGGGTATGTTTCTTGGATACAGTTTGTGGTCGAACTTTATGACCACTTTGACTCTGACTCCCACCCTTTAGGCCAATTGACCAAGCTAAAGCAGTCTAGGATAGTGGAAGACTTTATTTTCTTATTTGAGCACTTGGATTTCATAACAAAGGGCATGTGAGATGATTTCTTTAGGGAATTATTTATCAATGGCTTCAAAGATGAAATTCATTCCCATGTTCTCATGGAAATCCCCCAGAATTCATTGGAAGCTACTCAAAAAGTCAAGGAATCCCAACAGATTGTCTCCTCCCAAACCCACAAACCCTCATTTCCTCCTCGCCCTAAACCCACCAATTTTTCTCCTCCTACAACTCCCCTCAAGATCAATAAATTAACTATGGATGAAATGGTTGAACGTCAAATCAAGGGTCTTTTTAATATTTTTGAGGACAAATATTTTCCTGAGAACAAGTGTAAGGAACAAAAGATTTTTATGGTTGTGACTGAGGATCTGTCTGAAGAAGATGTAGTTTTTCTTCTTGTGGAGGAACTACCCCTGCCATCTGACCTCATCCCACCCTCTAACCCACCCGAAGTTGACCCAGTGATTTCACTTAATTCCCTCATTGGCTTCTCTACTCCCCATAATCTCAAATTAATTGGTTACATTAAAAATAGGAAAATCATCATCCTTGTGGATAGTGGAAACATCCATAACTTTATTCATCACCACATTTCCCAAGACTTCAATTGTTACATATGTGTTGTTAATAATTCTCAAATCATGATTTCCAATGGTCGTTCCATGAAATGTGGGGGACGATGTGAAAATGTGCAACTCCAAATTGGTCAGTATCACCTAAAATCCCATATGTTTTCTATAGACATGGGTGGTTGTGACATTGTTCTTGGTGTCGAATGGTTACGTACTCTAGACCCCATTCTCAAGGATTTTAAGGACTTAACCATGCAATTCCAACAGGAGGGACAACCATATAAGTTCTAAGGCATCATCGCAAGCTCCTCTGAGATCACCAATTCCCATCACATGGAAAATCTCATAAAAAATGGTCACTCATGAATTATAGCCTAACACCACCTCATTCATGTTGTTGAGACACCTTTTGTGAATCTTGACCTCCAATCTATCCTCTTCCACCACAAAGTTGGTTTTACCACCCCCAAATAACTTCCCCCTTCCCGTGGCATCCATGATCATTCCTTCCCTCTCATCCAGGGCAGTCTTCCCCCCAATGTTTGGCCTTATCATCATCCCTTTTCCCAGAAGAATGAAATTGAGAAAATTGTTCATGAATTACTAGAAGTCAGTGTTATTCCTCCCAATACTAGCCCCTATTCTTCCCCTATGGTCATGGTACTCAAGAAAGAAGGTACTTGGAGAATGTGTCCTGATTTCCGCTCCCTTAACAAACTCACAATCAAAGAAAAAATCCCTATTCCTGTCATTGATGACCTCTTGGATGAATTGAGTGGTGCTCATTACTTCACCAAATTGGATCTATGTTCTGGCTACCACTAACATATCACAATGTAATATGTAATAACATATTACAATGTAATATGTTATAACATATTACATTGTAATATGTTATTATGAAAGAATAAGACATCCCCAAGACTGCATTTCTCACTCATGAGGGTCATTATGGATTATTGGTAATGCCCTTTGGATTGCGTAATGCTCCTTCCACTTTCCAAAGTCTTATGAAGCATGTCTTATATCCTTTTCTCTACCATTTTGTCTTAGTTTTCTTTGATGATATTCTCATCTATAGTAAAAATTGGTCATCCCATATCTCCCATGTGAATCAAGTTCTCCATCTACTCTCTAAGCACCAAGTTCTCCTCAAACAATCTAAATGTGTCTTTGGTGCCTCAGATTGGAATACCTGGGTCATATTGTTGGCAAGGACGGTGTCCGAGTAGATCATAAGAAAATTTAATCTATGAAAGATTGGCCTTGCCCTAAAACTCTTAAGATCTTGCGTGGTTTTCTGGGTTTAAAGGGCTATTATAGGAAGTTTGTTTAGAATTATGGAAAGATTGCAGCTCCTCTCACTTCCCTCCTTAAAAAGAATGCTTTCACTTTGAATTTAGTTGTAGATCATGCCTTCCAAGACTTAAAATATTTTATGTGCTCAACCCCTGTCCTAACACTCCCAGACTTCAAAAGGACATTTGTATTGGAATGTGATGCTTCTGGGAAAGGAATTGGAGTCGTCCTCATTAAAGATGGAATGCCCTTCTCCTTCACTAGAAAAAAACATTTAGAGAGACATTTGGGCCAATAAATTTATGAAAAGGAAATGTTAGCTATTATGCATGGTGTGGATATATGGCATCCTTATTTATCGGGTCAACAATTCCAAATCAAAATCGATCATTGGAGTCTCAAGTGTTTCCTAGAACAATGAATTTCATCCCCGACACAACAAAAATGGGTGACCAAGCTATTTGGCTATGATTATGGGATCATTTAAAAGAAGGGAAAGGGAAATGTAGTGGTCGATGCTCTTTTCCATAAATATGGAGAAGGTGGGTCCCTTTTCTCCCTCTCCTTCATTGTACCAGATTGGCTCCAAGTTGTTCGTCAGGAATGGTTGCAAGACCCAAAAATTTCTAGCTTTCTCAACCAATTTGCAACACAATTCTTCAGTCTCTCCAGGGTACTCTTGGCATAATGAAGAGATTCACTACAAATGTCATTTGTATTTATGAAAGAAATCCCAACTTAAATCCACATTTCTTTATGAACTTCATGCCTCACCCACAACCGAGCATTTTGGATTTACCAAAACCTATGAACAGGTCAAACATTCATTTTTCTGGGAGGGTGTGAAAAAGGATGTCCACACCTTTGTGGCTGAATGTGAGGTCTATCAACATAACAAGGGAGAAACTGTCAAATCTCTAGGAAAACTCTAATAGCTTACCATTCCCCCTATTCTTTGGTGAGATATTTATATGGAATTCATTGTAGGCTTACCTAAATCGAGCAATAAGTTAGTCATCATGGTGGTCGTCGATCATCTCTCCAAATATGCTCTTTTTTTTTTCTTTTCAATGCCCATTCACAACCGCCACAGTGGCTCAAATATTCATGGATAATATCTTCAATATTCATGGAATGCCTAATTCTATTGTCTCTGATAGAGATCCCACTTTTACCAGTAATGTTTGGAAATAATTTTTCAATCTACAAGGCACCCAATTGCATCTCAACACTGCCTATCACCCCCAAAAATATGGCCAGAGTGAATTTGTCAACAAGTGTTTGGAAACATATTTGAGGTGTTTTTCATCTGAGCAAAAAAATAGGTGGGCTCAATGATTACCCCTAGCTGAATGGTGGTACAATACCTCTTACCATACAACTACTTGTATGACTCCTTTTGAAACAATCTATGGGCAAAATACTCCATTACTTATATCCTATATGTCATGGGTCTCTAAGGTTTAGGAGGTTTACACAAATATTACAGTCCATGAGGATATTCTTTGTTCCCTCAAAGCCAATTTGTTTATGGCTCAAAATCACATGAAGCAACAAGCATATCAAGATTGTTCTGAACACCATTTTGTTGAAGGGTACCAGGTATTTCTTCGACTACAACCTTCTAAGTAAACTTCACTCAAAGCTCAACATTGTCAGAAAATTGTGCCCAAATTTTATGGTCCTTATATAGTTCTCAAGCATGTAGGATCGGTGGCCTATCAGTTAGCTCTACCCAGTCAGTCGAAGCTCCATCCTATTTTTCATGTTTCATACTTAAAGAAGGTGATTGGAACTAAGTGACAAACTCAAAATAGTCTCCCTGAGTTGGATGAAGAAGGTTCCATATGGTTGCAGCCACAAGCAGTCTTGGCTCAGAGAGAGCATCATCTCTATCATCACACCATCCACTAAGTGTTATTCCAATGGAAATATACCCCTCCAGAAGATGCCACCTGGGAGACTACCACCATTCTACAACAATTCCCTCATCTGAAACTTTGAGGACAAGGATATTTTTCAAGGAGGAGGGCATGTTAGGGACATAACCTCCCTAACCCCTTACATAGGTAGAAAAGTATAATTCCATGTAATAAAGGCCAATATTAATAAATCCTAGCAATAAGGAAGAATAAGTCAAATGTAAGAAGACTTAATAGAAGATTTCACTTCTAGAAGGATCTTCCTCTAGATTGTTCTTTTGGATAGATAGATTTAGTTTAAATAGAAGTAGAGAGTATGGGAAATCATGTCTTGGATATTATTTTAATAGATCTCTACTCTAATGGAGTTTGACCCCTTTAAGAGGCAAGTGAAAATTGATATCAGTAATCGAAGTGCTCTTTTTGGTGTTATTCTGGTATTATTTTGGTATTTTATGGTTATATCATTGTTTCTCTACCATTTCTAGCTAAATGTTTTTGTTCTACATACTATTTTATATCTAGAAAATTACAGAGGACAAAGATTTTTGAAGGAGGGTACTATGTTATGACCCAAGGGGGGCATATATATGGATAAATGTATATGACATGACCCCAAGGGGGGAATATATGGGCCTAAATGTACATGTAATGTATAAATGCATATGTAATATGGTTGACATAGTGATAAAGGGGAATCATGTGAAAGTGTGAATATATATATATATATATATATATA
>ML776946.1:552162-562625 GCA_009831015.1 Picea engelmannii
ACAACCCTTGACCGTCTTCGTCATCTCCTGTGTTCCAGCTTTGTTTCAGCACTGTGTTTTGGCATCTGTGTACCAGCATTTGTGTTTCAGCATAAGTTCCAGCATCCGTGTTACAGCATTTGTATTTCAGCCTTTGTGTTCCTACATCTCTTGGGCGCCTTTGTGTTCCAGCATCGCTTGTGCGCCTTTGTGTTCCAGCATCTCTTGTGCGTCTTCTATAACCAACCGATTGCCATCAATGACAACCTTGACCATCTGCGTCATCTTTGCTATAGCCATATTCCAACATATTTGGGTTAAATTCTCTATTACAGATTTCAATCGGTGATGACTTATTGATGTTTGAATCGGTTAAGATAGATACAAAAACCTCATGAGAATATAAACCCCCCTGCATTTTTATAGAGATGGTACTCCTATTTGGTTGAAACATATATCTTTATTATCTTGGATTAGGGATAATGTTAAGAAACAAACCCTGGATCTTTATTACTTTGATTTATACATGGAATATTTATTTATAACCAAATATGATCTTGCAACAAGAAGTATTTAAACAATAGAAATATTGAAGGAAGGATTCAATATAAAAAAATATGTATCCTCAACATCATATATACAACCCTATAAATCACATAGAAATAGTGGATGCATCCATATCTTCTCACATGAAAAAGGGGAGAACAGTTTTGATCATCTCAAAGAACTTTAAAAGATTTCTACATTTAATACTGAAAGAATTTGATAGGGAAACTCCAAAATATCACACTCAGAAATCCAAATATCTAAGAAATCATTAGATAAATTCCTCAAAATAGTTCTATGTGGAGTTTTATTCATGAAAGATATTCCGCAATACACAAAATCTCTACAAACCAATTAGCTTAGTGACTCAGAAAGAAAGCTTTTCAAACAAGGATTAAATTTCTATGAATCCAATAAGCAATCATGGATTACATCTGAGATTCAAATATATGGTTGTAAATACTCCATGATCATATAAGAAAAGTATTGGAATATTACAAGAGAAACACTCAAGAACTCAACCTTATGCTGAGTTCAAAAATTTAAGCATAAAGATTTGAGAAAATGGTGTAGAAGAAGAAGAATAATGGAGAATATAAAGATCTCTATTCAGTAATCATAGGCATACCTTCATGCTGATGTTTGGACCCTTCTATTTTGATCTTTGGTTTCAATAATGCAACCCTCTCTCTAACCCTTTGATGAAGCCTTGTTTTGCTTTTTAAAACCAGATATTCTAACTTCTTGAGTAGTTAGGGATTTTTCTTTCTAGGAATAACCACTTTAATCAATTACTCAATAAATTCTCATTATTTAATTTACATCATTGACATATGCATCTTGAAGTGGGCCTTTTTCATCTTTAATAAAAAAAATTAAATAAACTTTTATTTTGAAATTTTTAATTATCTGCCCTTTTAAAGAGAGGATTATGTTTTATTTTTCTGGATATGATATTCAATTTCTCAGCCATGGAAATAATTTCAAACATGATATTCATTATATTTTATTTTTGATGAGTCCTACTGGGTGAGGTTTTTATTTCTATATCTCAATATATGAGCTCGTGAAATCGAGGTGTCAAGCAGATTTATCAGCACACCATAAAACAATTGTTGATTGTTCTTTGAATTTATGAGATGAATATGTCTAATTTCAATCATTTAAAATTGCTCCATCATATTCATCCTCAAATTACCTTTCCAATGAGGTAACGTTTTCCCGAATAAGACTCTTGAGTCTCAATTTATGGCCTTCAAAATGTCAAGACTCAACAATCGTTGATTAGTTTTATGGGTCAATCTAGTCCCTTGATATTATTTCACCCTCTTCATTTCTAATTTCTATTTTTTCTTTAAAATGCATATCTCACATGCATTAGAATATTGGAGAATATATATATATTAAAAAGTTTAATATCCACTTAAAGTGAAATAAGAGAATACTATGGAGACTTGTAGCTTGACCCCTTAGAAAATTAAGGAATTAATTAAAA
This sequence comes from Picea engelmannii, assembly GCA_009831015.1. Lineage (NCBI taxonomy): Eukaryota > Viridiplantae > Streptophyta > Pinopsida > Pinales > Pinaceae > Picea > Picea engelmannii. The sequence goes on from ML776946.1 coordinate 554,183, forward strand.
TTTTAATTGTCCAGACATCCTCCAACATGAGCCCAATCATCATTTGGTCAACATGAGTCAACAATCCACATCATCGCCATGTTTCTCTATGTGATAGGTCACTATGATTTGCCACATGTCACCACCTAATTGGTTTCCACATGTCACACTCCCATTCATCACCACATGTCATCCTCCCATTGGTTAATAGAGTTGGCATGTGTCAATAGTAATTAGCTTCCATGTGTTACCAATAATTGGATACCATGTGGAGTAATTTGGTTGGTTAAAATTTCATTTAATTAATTTAAAATATAGGTTAAGTAGGGGAAACGTTGAATGAGAGGGGGTAAGGAGAGGGCAGTGTAGGGGGAAGGGAAAAATGAGGGTGGGGGATGGATAAGGTGAGGTATGATTATTTAGGGGGGCGGGATATGTGTATGGTGGAGTCACATTCATGGGTTGGGGAACTAAGGGAGAAGGTGGTATCAATAAGATGATGAACCTAGAACTAAGTGTTGGAAATAAGATAGGATAGGAGGAGAAAAATAAAACTAAGTGTGGAGAGTATATGAGAGGAATAAGAGTGTAGGGAAATTCTAAAAATAAACTAAGTATGGAGAAGAGAAGAGTGGGTAGGGTGGTCAAAAAAAATTCTAAGTGTGGAAGTCATGTATTCCAAGAGATGAAAGGTTCCAAAATGGTTCCACAAGAAAGAATGGTTCCAAGAATTGAACACGGTTATGAAAAACCTAGGTTAGACAAAAACCTAGATATCTTGAGCATACAAACTCATATTTTGAATCTGTGAAATTCGTGACGAAGATGATACTAAGGGATATGAAATTAACTTATAATCGTTAAAAACAAATCTTCTTATGATATCAATTTTTATTTTTATTATTCCATGAGTGGAAAATTAATATAGGTGACCAAATTTTAGTCAACAACTGGCTCCAAATGCAAGACAATGACCCCCTATGTGTTGTTGAGAACACCAAAATATGAAGAAAAATTTCCTTCTCCATTGGGATATGGAGTCATGTTCATAATGTATTCTTGTAATTCCTTCTCCATGGAGTTATCTTTAAATATTGTCTCCACTTATCAACTACTTTATTATGCAAAACTTTCACTAAAAAAAGTAAACTATTTACAAAGAAACTCTACCTACCTTATCCTACTTGGAGGAAAGGAAAACTTTTTATGTTTAGGTATAATTACAATGGAGCCATTCAATCATCCATATTGTATGTGGAATGAACTCTGGAAATGTGAAATATATCGAGGCTATTACCAAAGAATCAGGGGCACTTTCAATGTGTGTTGGAGAAAAATTGAACCAAATGTGTTGATAATATGATTGAATTGCTTAGACAATGATGATTTAAAACTATGATTCAATCAAATAAACTCTTTGTTGCTCAATAATGTTGATTTTTTTGGTTGGATGAGAAGTTTCATGTTTAATGTTTTTTTCACATTTCTCCTTATTTCTGAGTACATTCAATATTTTTTATTCACTGGCAATGTCTTGAAAAAATTCTTCCTTCATGGAATGGAAATATTGGCCATTATTATTCTCAATATTATTTTCTTCCACCAATTAATCGTGTTGCCAATATCTTGTGATTTTTTATCATTTGTTGCAAGGATGGAATCTGATTGTGCATTTGGTGGAGGCTTCTCAATTTTACTCTCAAATTTCATTCTCGAAAAATCTTCATATGGAATATATGAAAGGTTTGAATCTTCATTGTCTTGTGTCCATATGAGAGAGGGCGGGTGGGAAAACGTTTTAGCAAATAAAGTTTCTAACACATCCCAACTGGTAATGGTCATAGGAAGCAATGAATGGAACCATTCGAGAGAATTCCCGATAAGAGTATATAAAAATATTCAACACGTAACATTGTCTTCGGTGAGATTGAAAATATCACATGTACATTTGAATCTAAACAAGTGTTTCTCTGCATCCTTTGAATTATTCCCAAATAAAGTAGAAAATTTTTCCATAGGAATATTGGGCATCTAAAAATATACTTTTGGCATCTTTAAAGGGCCTCTATGTAGTCACATCCTTCTTTGGGCACTTCTTCCTTTTGATCCATATTTAAAATCCATTGATGGGATTGGTGGAGAGGGAAAATGAATGTTATAACATGAAAGAAACTCACTGAATGCGTCATAATATACATCTTGATGAGATTTTTGAATATTTCCAATAGCATTTCCAGTCCCTTTGAGAGTTCTTTCAATGGAATCACCAGGTAGTTCATCCTCCAAAATATTTGATTGTTCTTGGCTCTTTCTGAGGCTATTCAAAAATATTTGAATAATATTTTTATAAAACCTGTGCATATAGAACAACATTGTTATTGAATCTTCTTTTTGAAACTTTGAACCATGGAGACTCTGGTTCCTCATTCAAATATGAAGCAAGGCCTCAAATATTTTGAAAATAATTTATTCCCTAGTTGAGTTGTCGAAAATGTTGACGTTTGAATCGGTTAAGATCAAAACAAAAACCTCACGAGGATATAAATCCACCTATATTTTTATAGAGGTGGTACTCCTCTTTGGTTGAAAGATGTATCTTGAATATCTTGGATTAGGGAGAATGCTAAGAAGCAAACCCCGTATATTTATTGCTTTGATTTATACATGGAATATTTCTTGATAATCAAATCTTATATTTATGTCCAGGAAGAAGTCTTTTAACAATAGAAATGTTTAAGGAAGGATTCAATATCAGAAAATATGTATCCTCAACATCATATATACAACCCTTTAAATCACATACAAATAATGGATGTATTTATATCTTCTCACAGGAAAAAACAGAGAATAGTTTTGATCATCTCAAAGAACTTTAAAAGAGTTTTGCATTTAATAATGAAAGAATTTGATAGGTAAACTCCAAAAATACCACACTCAAAATTCCCAAGATCTAAGAAATCATTAGAGAAATTCCCCAAAATAATTCTTTGTGGATTTTTATTCATGAAAGATATTCAACAATGCATAAAATCTTTGCAAACCAATTAACTTAGTGAGTCATACACAAAGCTTGTCAAACAAGGATTGAATTCCCATGAATCCAATAATAAATCATGTATTACATTTGACGGTCAAATATATGGCTATAAATAATCCATGGTCATATAATAAAAGTCTTGGAATATTACAAAAGAAACACTCAAGAACACAACCTTATGCTCAGTTCAGAAATTCAAGCATAAAGCTTTGAGAAAATGGTGTAGAAGAAGAAGAATAATGGAGAATATGGAGATCCATATTCTCTGAAAAGAATCTTGGTTGTATGTTGATGGTTGTACCATTCTATTATGATCTTCTATTATGATAATTCAACCCTCTCTCTAACCCTTTGATGAAGCCCTTTTTTGTTTTTTAAAACCGGATCTTCTAACTTCTTAAGTAGTTAGGGATTTTTATTTCTTGGAATGACCATTTTAATTAATTCTTCAATAAAGTATCATTAATTAATTTACATCATTGACATCCACATCTTGAAGTGAGTCTTTTCTATATTTAATAAAAGTGTTTTAAATAAACTTTTATTTTAAAAAAATGGATTAACTACCCTTTTAAAGAGAGGACCGTGTTTTAATTTTTTGTATGTGATATTAAATTTATTAGCCATGTAAATAATTTCATATGTTATCTTCATTGTATTTTAATTCCAGCAAGTCCTCCTAGGTGATATTTCTATTTATGGATCTCAAGATATGAGTTTGTGAAGTCAAGGTGTCAAGCAAATTTATCAGCACACCATAAAAATATTGTTGATTGTTCTTTCACTTTATGAGAAAAATATGGATAATTTAAATACTTGAAACCTCTTACATAATATTCTTCATCAAATTACCTTTCCAACGAGGTAAATTTTACCCAAATAAGACTCTTGGATCTCAATTTATGGTCGTTCGGAATATCAAGACTCAGAAACTGTCGATCAATTTTATGGGTCAATCTGGGCCCTTGATTTGATTTCTCCCTCCTCATTCCTAATTTCGAATTTTTATTTAAAATGTATATCCCACATGCATGGGAATATTAGATACCTTATTATATATATTAAAAAGTGAAATATACCCTTAATGTGAGAGAAGAGAAGACTACAAAGACTTGTAGCTCAATCCCTTAAAAAATTATTGGATTAATTAAAAATTTAATTGGTCAGTCATCCTCCAACAGACGCCCAATCATCATTCGATAAGAATGAGTTAGAACTGAGTCAGAAGTCTACATCATCTCCACATGTTTTTGTATGATAGGTCACAACAATCTTCTGATGTCACCACCTAATTGGTTGCCACTTGTCACACTTCCATTCATCACCATGTTTCATCCTCCCATTGGTTAACTAAGTTGCCATGTGTCAATAGTAATTAGCTTTCATGTGTTACCGGTAATGAGCTACCATGTGGAGTAATTTTCTTGATTAACAATTCATGTAATTAATTTAAATATAGGTTAATTAGGGGAAAAGGTGAACAAGAGGGGGTAAGGAGAGGGTAGTATAGGGGGAACCTAATTGGATGCCACATGTCACACTACCATTCATCACCACGTTTCATCCTCCCACTGGTTAACTGAGTTTCCATGTGTCAACATTAATTAGCTACCACGTGTTACCAGTAATTATCTTCCATGTGGAGTAATTTGGCTAGTTAAAAATTCATCTAATTAATTTAAAATATAGGTTAAGTAAGGGAAGAGGTGAACAAGAGGTGGTAAGGAGGCAGTAGTGTAGGGGATGGGAAAAATGAGGGTGGAGAAGGTACAATTTAAGGTAGGATGACGTAGTGGGGGTGAATATGGGTATTGTGGAGTTAGGTCCATGGGTTGGGGAGGTGAGGGAGGTGAGCGACATGGTGAGTCTGATAACATGATGAACCCATAGTGTGGAATAAGGAAAGAAGTGAAGGGAGTGGAGAGATAAGGAGAGGGGAAGGATTAAAAATAAAACCGAGTGTTGGAAATAAGAAAGGAGAGGAGGAGAAAAATAAAACTAAGTGTGGAGAGTATATGAGAGGAATACGAGTAGGGAAATTCGAAAAAGAAACTAACTATTTAGAAGATAAGAGTGAGTAGGGTGGTAAAAAGAAATATAAGTGTGGAAGTCATGTATTCCAAGAGATGAAAGGTTCCAAAATAGTTCCAAGAGAAAGCATGGTTCCAAGAATTTAACGTTGTTCTGCAAAAATGGTCATGGCTCCAAGAAAGTTATCTTTTTTCCACATGGGAGAAGTGATTTTTGTCTGTTAAACAAAAACTTGGATATCTTGAGCATACAAAATCAGATTTTGAATATGTGAAATGTGTGAGGAAGATGAGGATGGGGAATATTAAATGAACTTACAATTGTTAAAAAATTGAATTCTTCTAATATCAATTATTATTATTATTATTATTATTCCAGGAGATGGAAAATATAGGTGACCAAATTTTAATGAACGTGACTTTGGGGAAAAATAGTGAAAACCCAGAGTGAAATCCCCAAATCCGTGAGAAAACCCAAGTTTTAAATGCCTAAGAATTGTCTCTAAGGGGTTTAATGGTGTCAATCAACCAAATTGCAGAGTTAAATTAAACCTGGAAGGTCTAAATTCATGTTCTAATGGAGGTCAGAGAAAATGGGGGTGTTTGATTAATATTTGACAAGATCATAGTGAATATTTAGATCAATGGCCCAGATTCATCGTAAATTGAATTTAAAACTTGTGAGTTTTTCAGATTTTTTCCAAAAGAAGAGAATCGATGACCAAGATTCATTTTCGCAAATTTGCGAAGTCAAAGAATCAAAGAACAAGTTTTATTTTCATAGTTATGCAAAGTTTGGCGAATCAACATTCAAGATCATTTTGAATGGGAGATAAATGACCCAAATTCATATCGTATTTCATCAAAACAATTAAGTGTTGGAGCTCACTAAGAGAGCTCATCGATGGTTGATGTTCAGATTGGTGAGTAGAGTGAATATTTGGTTTCATCCAAAGTAAATCGTTGATGGTCGATGATCGGGGATTGGAATAATTTGGAAAAAGGTTTCATGCATCCAAAAGAAGTGATCGATGTTCAGTGGTCGATAGATTTATCGAGGTGTTTAATTCATCCAAGAGAAGATGTCGATTGTCAATAAAGGAAATAGTTTGATGATGTGTCTTTTCATGTCATCATCCACACGTCATACCACATCAACCAATTTTCCATGTAATCATCCATGTGTCATTCCACATTAGCTAAGTTTCAATGTTAACATATGTGTGTCATGTCATGCCACTTTAGCATAGTTTCCACTTCAGACACGACATAGTCTATGGTCGGGGTCTGACCAAATTTGTAAAACATTTGGTTGCTGAGGAAATTCATTAATGGTCAATCGCCCATGATTGAGGTTCGACGAAATTCATGGGAAAAATTTGATTTGCAAAATAAATCATCGATGATCAATGGCCAATGATTGGGGCTCGGAATAATATGTGAGCAAGTCATGGATTTACAAAATGAATCATCGATCACCGATGGAGTTCATACGTTGGATATTGGACAATCTAGATATCTTCAAGTCAAAAAACAATGACGGGGATTGATCCGTGGCTTGGGAAAGGTCTAACAAATCAATGGTTGAGATTTATTCTGATTTGAGATGTATGGAAAAGATTGAAAGATTGTTATAATAGTAAAAACAATCAATTTTTATGAAATTTTGTAACTTTTGAAGGTCATTAATTTGCAGGGGCATTTTGAGTCCCTAAACAATGCTTTTAGGAGTCTAAATTCTCAAAAATGTAAGTGTTGAAGGCACCACATAAACTTTTTGCATATTAAATAAAATAACTCGGAGAGAGATTTCCAATGAGCTATCTTGAATGCAAAATAGATCTCGTATGAAAAATTTATAGTTGAAATAATCAAGGGTATATTTTTAGCACTAATTTATTTTTGGAGGGATAAACTCCTTACTTAGAGGTCCATTTGAGGAACAGGAGTAGTCAATGAAAATATTATGAATCATAGAAGATAGTTTTGAAGCCATATTTGGAATATAGGTACGTAAAAATGTGCAGGAAGAGAAAGAATACACATGTATCATACAAGGGTAAAATGAGAAAACAATCAAAACTTCCAGAGACCATAACTTTCAACTCGGAGCTCATATTTGAGAAAACGAATAGTTGTCGGAAAGGTCTTGAGGAGAAGACATATATCAACCCATAATTTGTATTAGTTTATTTGTTTTCTTCATAATTTGAAATGAATAATGACCTGTAATATAATTAATAAATATTTTTCAATGTGCTTAATTCTAACAACAATTATTGCATGCACATTCTTACAGAATTAGAGGTACAGGAAATCATACTTTAATTCCTATATGAGAACTAGATATATGTAGGATTAACAAGGGTCTTATATCCATGAGGAGGAAATCAGAGGTCTACATCTTAGCATGGGAAATGTCGAGATAGATTATAATGGAAGAAGAGATAGGCAGGAGCTTGTAACTATGAGAAGCCTACAAAGAGAAGTACAAATCTATAGGGATGATAATGAAATATTATGAAAGATCAAGAGGAGATACTATAGATTTTGAATATATTGTATAATAAATTTTATAAATATTCTAGCACAAAGAAAGAATCTAGTGCAAGGAAAATAGAAACATCTAGATCTCATGATACGAGGGATAATCATGGAGGATTTATATAATCAAGGAGTGTTAGAAGACATCAACATCATCATTCCCTATGGAAATCAACCAGATGAACATATACATGTTGAAGGTAAAAAATAATCCCAGGTATGTTACTTTTTAGACATCAAAGGAGGAGACATGGGTCAAATATCTTGCAAGGGGAGTTGGGGAAAATAAATCCACCATCATTTGATGGAGAGAATAGGAATGGATAATATGCAGAAGCATGGTTATTGGGAATGAGAAAATATTTCTAGTTGCATGATTACTCATCATATAGAGAAGCCATAATCGTAGCCTAGCATATCCAAATAAATGCAACTATGTGGTGGGATTTTCTTAAGTAGGTTAAGCACCTTGATCAGAAGAGAATTTCTTGGAAGAAGTTCAAGAAATGTTTCCAACAAAAGTAATTATCAATGAAACATTATGAAAATAATATGAAAGATTTCTTTGAACTCAAACTTGGGAAGATGAACATGTGTTAAGAACCAAATATCAATATAGCATAGAAAAACCTCAAAAAAAGTACTCAACACCTTGAAAAAGAGATAATTTCAGATAATAAGCCTCTTCGAGGGGGAAACCTGCTTTTACGCCACTTAAATGTTCAAGTACCAGATGATTCAAAATGAAAATGTCTCCTTGGTATATATAGGAGACTAGGAGGTATAATTACAACTAATGGCCTAAAGACGACATAAATAAAATAACATTACTAATATAATATGCCCCAATTAA
>ML776946.1:574782-587189 GCA_009831015.1 Picea engelmannii
CACACTCAAAATATTATGTTTCATATCTTCTACTAGTAGAACATTTTCTGCCTTTTCATTCTTGTTCCCAATTTGGATTGTGCCTTTTCCAATGATTTTGGCTGAATCATCATTTCCGAAGGAGACTGATCCATCTCTTTCCTTTCGTAATGTAATAAACTTGTCTCTATCACCTGTCATGTGTTTTGAACATCCACTGTCAACATACCAACCGTGTTTCTTCTGTTTAGCTTGTAAAGCGATTGTGCATTCTTCATTTCTATACTAATCTTGCTTTCTTATCCATGTCATTTTCTGAGGTTCTTGTTTGTGACTCTGTTGAGGTTTTTTAGGAGGGACTGTCATTCTGCAATTTTTGGCCATGTGTCCAAAATTGTTACATTTGTAACATTCCACTTCAGTGCTCAAAGATTCAAACCTGTTGTAACTTCTTCTTTGTGTTTCACTAGGTATTCTTGAATAACCCCTTTGTGTATGCCTCTCAAAGTAGTTATTGTTCATGTTGTTAGCTATGCAATTTACAACTTTATGTCCAAAATTATTACATGCATAACATAAACCAAAAAATATAGTTTGATACCTGGAAGTTGAAGATATTCTGAAAGGAGGTTCTCTTATGAATCCTTCTTCTTCTTGAGGCTTATCTATCTATTGTTGATTCTTAAATCTGAATCTTCTCGGTGGAGGAGTGTCCCTGTAATCTTCCTTGTATATATTTTTATCCCCTTTGATTGTTTCTGCATATCTTTTTGGATTTGTTTCTTGCTCTGTTGTTTTGGAGCTTGATCCCTTTTTTGTCTGATTGTATCCAAGTCTGGACTTGTCAAGATGAGATTTTTGACTGTTGATAATGTCATCCAAAAATTTTGAGTTGTTCTACATATTTTTCTTTTGAAGATCCTTTCTTAATGTGACAATCCACGCTTCCAAATTTCCAATGATCTTGTATTTTTCTTCTACATGTTCTTTGAGTGCTTCTTCAATTCTTTTATCTTCTTCTATTTGAACATTAAATTTTGTGATCACTTGTTCTAGTTCTTGAGTGTTTTTTTTCTTATCTAGTTCTGCTTGTAGTTTCTTGTTTTTCTTCTTTTCTCTTCTGATAACTTCTATGGCACTCATTAATTCTTCTCGGAAGCCAACTTATGCCTCTTCAATTTCTTCTTCATATGGTTCTTCATATTCTTCTTCGGAGTCTTATTTATCACAGTCTTTTACTACCATGAATAGAACTCTTCATGTTTCACTGACACCGACTTCATCTTCATTTGAGGATGAGATGTCTTCTTTGGTGCAAAAGATTTTCTTGAAGACTTTCTTTGTAGTTATTTTACCTTTATATGTTTGTCTTCCTTTTGAGTAACCTTCATCATTTCTCTTTTTCTTATGAGGACATTTTTTAGCAAAATCACCAATACCATCACAATTAAAAAAAATTAAAGGAAGCTTACCTCTATACCTATCGTTGGTTCCCTTGTTTAGTCTTTTAACGAAGTTGGCCAATTCTTCATCATATTCCGAGACGTCGTTGTTGCTGCTATATTCTTCTTGTTCCTTTTTCTTTTTCTTTGATATTTTGGATGCTTTGAAGGCTTCTTCTTTTACATCTGGATTTTCCTGTTCAATTCTCATCTCATATGCTGTGAATATTCCATGCAGTTCGTCCATGCTTATTGATTTTAGATCTGATGTTTCTTCTAGTGTTGATATATTAGGGTTGAATCTCATAGGAAGAGAACTTAGTACCTTTTGAACAATTACAGATTCTTCGACTTCTTCTCCCAATCCTATGATTTCATTCACTGTTTCATCGACTCGTAAGAATTAGGATGCGATATCTTCATCTTCCTTCATTTTTAGTTGTTCGAACTGACTTCTGTAAGTTTGAAGCTTTGTTGCTTTCACTTTTGAATCTCCTTCATAATTATTTTGAAGCTTGTCCCAAATCTCTTTAGTAGATTTACAATGTGCAACTTTGGTGAATACCGTATCATTGAGACCATTCAAAAGTGCATTTTTGGCTTTGGAATTATTCTCACCAAGTTTCACTTCTTTGTCATTTGTTGGTGGAACTGCTGGTGCTATGTATCCATCTACAATTGATTGCCAAAATTGAAATCCATGTGCCTGTATATATGTCTTCATCCTTATGCTCCAAAAAGAATATTTATGTCCATCAAACTGTGGTATTCCATTTTTATACGAGTTGGTACTCTCCATGATCTACCTTTCAGTGGTTAAACTAATTTCTGAAGGAACCTACTCTGATACCAATTGTTGGATTACTGAGAGGGGGCGTGAGTTAGTAATAACGTAATTATAATACTTTTTCTTCAAATGTTATATCAATGTAGAATTATTATCCAATAATGAGCAGTAAGAAATAAACAAGCAAACACATACACAGTACACCAGTGTTTTACGTGGAAACCCAAATCGGGAGAAAACCACAGAGTGATTTTTCTTATATTTCTTGAAGAATTACATTCATTGGAAGCACCAACTTCCTTTTTTTTCTAGCTGCAACTGGAAGGAGGCTCCAACACCCTAGCTTCTCAGGATACCACTTGAGGGAATATCCAACTCCCCAATTCTCTGGCTACAATCGGAAGGAGGCTAGAACCAGAAGGAGGATACAACCCCCTATGTTCTCCGGCTACAACCACCTGTCCTTGCCTCGTCCGACCATCATGAAGTGGAAGTAGAATGATGGAACCACTGTCACACTATCACTGTGATATATACCGCTATAAACCTATGCCAATAAATCTAAACCATGCATCAACCTGTACCTCAACCTGTAATCAACCTGTACCATAAACAAGTGCATCAACCATGCACCAACCTGTACCAAACAACCTGTAATCAACTTGTACCATAAAAAAGTTCATCCAACCATGTACCAAGTATGTACCAATCATGTGTCAACTACTCATCAATAGCTACCAACATTATCAACTATACACCTTATGTATGTGCCAACACATCAACTACTTGTCTCAACCATGTACTCAACATGTACCTCAACCAAAATCCCTCATCAATTTCATCATCCAAATCTGATTTGTAGCTATGTAATAGACCTATTGTATATGATCACATTCTTTCAAACCTTCCTTAAATTTAGCAACAAGAGACTAGCATTTTCATCAAACTTTTCTTTAGTCTCACATGCCTAGTTTTGGATTAGTCAACAACCCTAACTTGAAGTAATCATAACTTTGAACCTATAATGTAGAAATATCTGAAACTGATACACAATGTTCTTCAATGTCTTTTATGCAATTCCTCCAAGTTTCACTACTTGGAACCTCTCATAAAGGGTGTTATAGCAAAAATGGCACACCTTGCTGAATTATGGCTTATTCTAGAGAGAGACCTTGTAGAGCATGCCCCACACGAAATATTCATTGAATTGATCTGAAACAGATACACAACATACTACAGACTGTAACCTAACCAACATAGTTGGTATCACTGAATTTGGATCTGTTATGAATAAGTTATGACCTTTTTACCCGAAACACTTTTTTTTTACTATTTTCAAGACTAGCCACAAACCCTATTTTCCACGGAGTGTAACTCCCAAAATACAAAGACCCACAAGCTGAATTTTTTACCACATATACTTGGGTATGTTTAATCAATGGAATAGAAATTTCACAGTATGAATCATTAGAGAAAATAAGTTATAGCAAAAATGGTGAGATGACTTGTAAATAACATACCTTAGAAAGCACCATCAAAAGAATTTATCCTTCCTTGCATTCTGACCTTCTTTTATTCACCTTCCCTCAGAAATTCAGCTTAGATATCCTTGGTTACCTTAGACACCTATAGATATTTAGTATGATCAAGTGTGATTAAAATGAGATATCCTTTCGTCTTATTTATACTCTCCAAGTAGCTTCCTTAAAAACATCTTCTTGGCCCACTTTCCTTATTTTAGGGTTAACCCACTTCTAATTTCTCCATTAAATTTATTATTGAAATAATTTATTTTGTATTCACTTTGAATTATAATACACTCATAACTTCACTTTATTATTACCTTTTAAAATCTCTTAAACCACTTTGAATGCTTTGACCTTTTGGGGCTTCTAGATGACATATGAGGGTCCTCCAACTTCGTAAGGCCATAACTCTCAAACCGTGAGGAGTTATGTGACATTCCACATACCACCAGGAGACTAGGAGGTATAATTACAACTAATGGACTAAAGGAAACATAAATAAAATAACATTACTAATGTAATATGCCCCAATTAATGGGTAATGATCCATTATTTAGGGTTTAACATGCCCCTCCCCTTGAGACAAGTGTTGTCCACAACGCTTGAGTAACTATGGATGCTTATGTATAAAAGACTCATCTTCCCATGTGGAATATTCAGCGGGTAGTTTCCTCCATTTAATGAGATACTCTGAAATGGATCTATTCCTCAGCTGGTGAAATCTTGTGTCAGTGATGGCTTCAGGCTCTAATATGATTTTTCCTTCCTCGTCAAGTTTTGGCAATACAGTTTGAACTGGGATCTTGTCACCTATAAACTTATTTAAGAATGAAACATGGAAAACTAGGTATACTCGTGAAGATGCAGGAAACTCCAATTTGTATGCCATAGTACCCATCTTTTGAAACACCCTATAAGGACCATAGTACTTTGGTGATAATTTATTATCCTTCTTGTCTTGCTTGAGGGACATTTGTTTGTATGGTTGTAGTCTTAAAAACACCCAATCCCCTACTTCAAAACTTCTTTCACTACGATGTTGATCTGCTTGTTGTTTCATGAGATTTTGTGCCATGGTCAGGTTGTACTTTAATATTTGGAGAACTTGTTGTTGATGCTCGATGTGATATTCCACTGCTTGAACCTTAGATTTTTCTTTTAGAGAAGAAGTGATGGAAGGAGGATGGTATCCATAGAGTGCCATAAATGGTGTCATTTTTGTTGCAGTATGAAAGGAAGTGTTATACCACCATTCTGCCAAGGGTAACAATTTGAACCATTGTGTTTGTTTATCAAAGACAAAGCAACGAAGGTAGATTCCAGACATTTGTTCACTATCTCAGTTTGTCCATTAGATTGAGGATGATAGGATGAGCTATGAGCCAATTGAGTACCCAAAAAAGAAAATAATTCTGTCCAAAAATGTCCAGTGAAGATGGGATCTCTGTCACTTACAATAATCTTTGGGCTTCCATGTAGCTTTTGAACTGTCTCCATGAATGAGGTGGAAACTGTGTTGGCTTTGAAGGGATGAGAGAGTGCACAAAAGTGTGCGTATTTGGTCAGTATATCAACAATCACCATGATGACACTCTTTCCTTCAGAATTTGGTAACACTATGATGAAATCCATGGAAACCTCCTCCCAGCGCTGACTTGGGATGGATAATGGTTGTAAAAGACCTGGGATCTTAATTGTTTCCAGCTTATTTTGTTGGAAAACCAAACATTCTTCCACAAACCTTTGAACATTAGTTTTAAGGCCGTCCCAAAAATAATCCTTCTTGACCCTATGGTAGGTTTTCAAAAATCCTGAGTGCCCTCCTACTGGAGAGGTTTGCAATTCCAATAGTACCTTTTGTTTGAGTTGGGATTTCTTACATAAATATAAGAGATCTTTGTACCATAGTGAATAATTTTTCCATGTAAATGTTTTTTATGCACTGGAATCCTGCTGCAACCTTTCAATGAGAGTCCACACTTTTTCTTTATTCTTCCATTCATACCTCGCTTCTATTATCCAATCGGGTTGGATGATCGAGATAGAACAAAGAAAGGCCTCAACATCTTCATCCTTTCTTGAGAGTGCATCCTCCACAACATTTTTCTTCCCTTTTTTATAGACGATTTCAAAATCATAACCCAATATCTTGGTTACCCATTTTTGTTGTTCTTTTGAAGATAGTCTTTGTTCTAAGAAGTATGTAAGATTATCATGATATGTTTTGACCTTGAAGTGCCTAACTATTAGGTAAGGATGTCATTTCTTCAATGCATGTAGTATTGCCATCATTTCCTTCTCATAAATGGGTTTGTGTAAGTCCTTTCCCTTGAGTGGTCGACTTTCAAAAGCCAGGGGCCCTCCTTCTTGCATTAGGACAACACCAATTCCATTTCCCAAGGCATCACATTCCACAATAAAGGTTTTTGTGAAGTCTGGAGTGGTCAATACGGAAGCTTTTCACATCACCTCTTTAATTTTTTCAAAATCTTTAGTTACCTCTAGAGTCCATGAAAATGCATCCTTCTTAGTTAGTGTCATTAAAGGTGCTGATATTCTTCCATAGTGTCGAACAAACTTGTGGTAGTAACCTATCAAACCCAAAAATCCTCTAATATTATTAAATGTTTTGGGAATCGTCCAGTCCATCATGGCCTTAATCTTGTTAGGGTCTACCTTGACACCTTCATGAAATACAATATGACCCAAATACTCTACCTCCTTCACTCCAAAGAAACATTTGGATGGTTTGGCATATAGTTGTTGCTCTTTTAGTAGTTGTATCACCTTGTCAACATGCCGCACATGATCCTCCCAAGACTTACTATAGATTAGTATATCATCAAAAAATACTAACACAAATTTTCGAAGGAAGGGATTGAAAATGGAATTCATCAACCCTTGGAATGTGGAAGGTGCATTTGTAAGGCCAAAATCCATGACCAAAAATTCATAATGGCCTTCATGAGTTCGGAATATTGTTTTTTTTATATCTTCTTCCTTCATTCTAATCTGATGATACCCTGAACAAAGATCCAAATTTGTGAAATAGATTTCTCCATGTAGTTCATCTAACAATTCATCAATGACGGGAATGGGAAACTTATATTTAATAGTGATCTTATTGAGCTCTCTATAATTTGGACACATACACCATGAGATATCTTTCTTGAATACCATTACCACTGGTGCAGAGTAAGAACTTTAGCTAGGTCTAATAATGCCAGCCTCTAACATTTTTTCAACCATGCGCTCAATTTCACTCTTCTGGGCATAATGGTATATGTATGGCCTGATGTTAGGAGGAACAATCCCACGAATTAGGTGAATATTATGATCATGATTTTGAGTGGGTGGAAAAACTTTGGGAATATCTTCAAATACTTTGGAATGCTTATCAATGATCCCTTGGAGATCTTGAGGAATAGATGGCTTAGACATTTCAACATCTAGTGAGCATAGTTTGAGCATAGTTTTGCAATAACACCTTGATTCCCATTTTTCAATAAATTTGTCACGCCATTAGAGCTTATCACCTTACCAGGTTTCCCTGTGATACCTCTTAACTCAATTTCTTTTCCTTCCAATTAAAATTTCATGAAAAGTTCTTGAAAATTAAAAACCACTGTTCCTAATGATTGTAACCATTGAATTCCTAGTACAACATCAGCACCACCCATGGGTATAGAAATCATTGGACTATTCATTACATATTCCCTCATAGTAAGATTGATATTATTGCATTTCACTAAGCAATTGATAGTTCCTTCATCTGCAATCATTACTTGAAACTCTGGTGCTGGATATACAAAGCAATTGAGATCTTTGGCTAATTTATAGTGAATGGAATTATGAGTACTGCCAGAATCAATTAGGACTATTACCTTTTTCTTTTTGATATATCCTTCAATCTTGAGGGTTTGAGGAGTGCTAATTCCAACCAATTCATTACACGATATTGTGGGAGTCAACTCTTCAAACGAAATTGCTTCTATGTTTTCATCTTGAGATGGTTCTTGTTCTTGTTCTTCTTCCTCTTCACAATCTATGTAGAATAATTTATTCTCGCCACACTTATGTCCCTTACTGTACTTGTTGTCACAATTAAAGCATAAACCTTTTTCTTTTATTTCCTCCAATTGTCGAGGTGTCAACCTTGTAGGTTGAGGTGTTTTAGAAGAAGGAGCATTATTCTCTCTCTAGATGTTACGATTGGTCCTTATAGTAGCCATAGCCATATTTTTACCTTCAACATTTCTTTCCACCCTAAATGCATTCTCCAATGATTTGGGTTCCCAAAGGTGAACGTCATGTTGAATGTTATCCTTTAAAGTTCCTATGAATACATCAATCAAGTGCTCATATGGAATATTTTTTACCTTTATATTCAATCTTTAGAAGTTATCAATGTGATCTGTAACTGAACCCTTTTTCTTGATATTTATCAATTGGCTAAAGAATGTATTTCTCCTTGTATCCTCATAGTGTTCTATTATTTCTTTCGTGAAAGTTGTCCAAGTGACGAGTGATTTGCGAGAACAAAGCCATCGATACCATACAAATTGATTGGTTTCTAAATATAAAGAAGAAATCCATACCTTTTGCGTATGTGGCACATTATGTAGATCAAAGAATTTCTCCATCTGAAGTATCCATGTGATTGGGTCCTTGCCATCAAACTTCCTCATATCGATCTTAGGAACGTGGTTGGTCTTCAACCCAAAGTTGGAGTTTATCCATTCTTGATTCACCTTCCTTGTGTCCTCATCATAAATTTCATGGGATACATTTTCACTTCCAGGTGTCCTCTCTATTAGTAAACTTTTCAATCCTTCCATGATCTCCCCTTTTAAACCATCCATCTTAGTATTTATTGCCTCAAACTTAGCTTCCGTTGAATCCATCATCTCTTGTAGTTCATCTTTTGTTACTATCTTCTTTTGTAAATCATTGATGTCCCTACTCATTTCTTCACCTTCATCAAGAGTCCAAGTAGGATTTTCTGGAGGCTTATTTGGTGTAGAAGTTCCCTTTTTTGGTGGCATGTTGGCCAAGTATCACTTTAAACCTTGATTTTGAGGTGGTTCTGCTACACAATATTCCTTTTATTGTATTTCCTAAATTTCATCCCTTCTAAGTATGAAATTTTATTTTTTGTAGGTCTCTGATATTTCTTCTCTGTAATGCCTCAGGTCTAATAAAAATTGGATGTGCCAAGTGGAATTTACGGTAACTTCCCCACAAATTGCTTATTTTTGGCCTTTCCAGGAGATATCACTTGTATATTGTGCCTCGCACAAAATAATTGATATAAAATTCTGAAACTTGTACCATAACTACTATGGGATGTCCATTATCCAATGCAATTGGTCCCACTCAATTTGGATAATCTAGGAATAAATTATGATTGTTTTACCCAGAACACCTTCTTGAGACTAGTCAATAGGACTAGTCAGATACCCTATCTTCCACAGGGTGTATCTACAAATTTAAGATGAAACATAAGCTGAAATTGTTACCACCGATACCCTACTAATTGTTGTGATTTTCCTCTGGAGTTCAGGGTCTGAAACATTATTAAAACAATTTTATAGATAAATTTCCGTAATGACTCAATTCAGGATGATTCCAAAACCCTATCTTAAAAAGGTTGTATCCTTGAAAGTATAAGGCCTCGGGAGATTAAATTTTAACCCAAAGTACTTTTATCCATCTAACAAATATCCTCCAATCCGTTCCTTCTGAGTAGTTGTATAGAAGAATTTATAGCAAAAATTCCAAGGTGTATCAGATGTAGCAACGAAACCCCAAGACCTTGAGCTCTGATACCATATGTTAGGAACCAAATATCAATATAGCATAGAAAAACCTCAGAATAAGTACTCCAGGCCTTGAAAAAGAGATAAATTCAAATAATAAGCCTCTTCGAGGGGGAAACCTCCTTATTCCCACATAAATTTCCAAATACCAGATGATTCCAAATGAAAATGTCTCTTTGGTATATATAGGAGACTAGGAGGTATAATTACAACTAATGGACTAAAGCTGACATAAATAAAATATCATTACTAGTGTAATATGCACCAATTAAGGGGTAATAAGCCACTACTTAGGGCTTAACAAAAGTTTGAATGGATTGCTAAGTGTGCAGCAAATTTTCAATGCTTAAAGGATTTGCTAACCATTGCACCTATTTTAAAGGTTGCAAATTCGAATGAGGATTTTTTTGTGTGTACAAATTCATACAAGGAAGGGATCATTGTATTACTTACACAAAATGGGCATGTAATTTGTTATGAATACAAGAAATTGAAGGAGGATGAAATAAATTATGCCACATGTGACTTAGAGTTGGAAGTCATAGTACATGCTTTAAGGATGTGGACACATTATCTTATGGGCATAAAATTTGAATTGAGAATAGACCATAGTGGTCTGAAATATTTATTTGAGCAGCCAACACCAAATTCCAGGAAAACTAGATGGATGGAATTTCTTAGTGAATACGACTTTGACATAAAGAACATAAATGTAAAAGAGAAAAAGGTGTTTGATGCACTCAGTAGAAGGGTGCATAAAATTCATGCTACAACCATTAGTATGTACATGACATATTTAAAAGATAGAATTCTAGAGGTTGTAATAGTATCCCAACATTATGTGCAAGTTAAAGAAAGCCTACAACAAAATAATGTAAAACAAAAATATAAGGATTACAAGCTAGAAGAGGATGTAATCCTCTTATTCCAAAACAAAGTTATGTTCCCAATTCTCAGGAATTAAGATTTTTTTTTTTAAGGGAGATGCACAATGTGTCATACACTGGACATCTCAGATTCTAGAAAAATATTACTATTCTAAGAGGCAAATATTTTTTTCCTGGTATGAAGATATATGCCACTAAGTATTTGGCCAAATGAATTAAATATCAAAAGGTTAAGGTTGAGAACAGACATCCAATGGGATTGTTGTAGCCATTTCATTACCAAATTTCCTAGGACAACAAGTCAACATAATTCCATAATGGTAGTGGTGGACAAGCTTACAAAGGCTGTGCATTTCATTCTAGTAAAAGTAACCCATAAGGCATCTATTATTGCATAAATGTATATGAAAGAAATTTCTAGGTTACATGGTGTGCCTAAGGAAATAATGTCGAACCGATATCCCAAGTTCACTTCCAAATTTTGGAAGGGGTTGTTTAAAGGATTTGGGACAAATATGAATTTTAGTACAACATATCACCCAGAGTCAGATGGGTAGACAGGGAGGATTAATCAGATAATTGAAGATATGTTGAGAATGTATGTAATAGAAAAGTCTTCTAGGTGAGAGGACTATATTGAGTTAGTTGATTATTTTAATAATAATGGCTATCATAAATCATTGAATATGATCGTATTTGAAGCATTGAATGAGAAAATGTAAAACACCAGTAAGTTGGGATAGCCCAACAGATAGAACTGTGATTGGGCCAAAACTGTTGAGGGAAATGGAAGAATAAATAGTAAGAATTTGAAATTTACAAAAGACATTCAGATGAGCTATGACAATAAAAGAAGAACACATATAGAATTCAAAGTTGGAGAGAATGTGTTTTTAAAAGTTAAATCCAAGAGAAACTCGCTGAAATTGGAAAATTTCCCAAAGTTGGCAGTGAGATATTGTGGGCATTTTGAGATCTTAGAAAAGATAGGGTTAGTTCCATACATGTTAGCATTACCTGCATTCATGAGAAATCATAACATGTTCCATCTGTCTTCATTAAAAAAATGTGTACCTAATCATAATCATGTGATTGATTGGAATATGATTAAGGTGGAATGTGAAGGGGACTTCTGTTGGAACTTGTGCGCATCTTGGACCGAAAAGTCAAAGTTCTCAAGAAAAATTCCTTCATCTTGGTAAAGGTTCAATGGAGTTTTTATGGTCATGAAGATGTTATGTGGGAGCACAAGGAAGCCATGCAAGAAGCATACCCACAATTGTTTTGCAAATTTTGAAGAAAATTAAATATATATTTGTGCATAAGCAAATGAAGAATCTATTTTGGTAGTTGGAGTTCCTGGAGCCACAAATATAAGAATTCCTATCCAACCGATGTGCAATTTGAAGGGAAAAGAGGGTTATTTGTTGGAATTGTTGTGTGAGTCATTAAGTTGTGGAATTATCAAGTATTCTATTGTAATATCTTATATATGTCAATGTGTAAATTGTATGTTGTTACAGGAAAATCCCCCTGTAGATAGGTGGATTCCCTCTTGGATCCTAAATCTCTAATATCAAGAAAAAAAAGTGTTAACTTTGGTCAGTAACATCCCTTTAAACCTAGATAAACTAATCTATAGAGAAGAGGAAGAAGATGTACCTTTTTACGATGTTTTTCCTCTTCCAGTTCCAAGTTGAGCTCTGATCCACAAGCTCTTCAACAGGTCTTGCAATCAAATAAAAGACAAAGCATGATTCCTATTATACTACGATTAGTTTGAAACTATATCTATCCATTAAAGACAAGTTCATGTAGGCATAGAAAATATTGAAGGAAACAGGCCAAGCACATGTATTAATGAGAAATCAATAGAGATACTTGCAGACCTTTGATGCAGACGCAACAACGTCACCAAGATCTCCTTGTCCAACCCCTTGCTCAAATGATCCACAAACAAAATGAAT
>ML776946.1:612169-626285 GCA_009831015.1 Picea engelmannii
ATTTGGGTTTCCACGTAAAACATTGGTGTATTGTGCATGTGTGTGATTGTTTATTTATTACTGCTCATTATTGGATAATAATTCTACATTGATATAACATTTGAAGAAAAAAGATTATAATTACGTTATTACTGATTCACCCCCCCTCTCAGTAATCCAACATTCTCAATCACACATGTAGTTAATACCTCGACATTATCCATTGAGAGAGTGCCTATTACTAAACAGGTTGGGACAATCTATGATAGAAAGGATTTTGGTTCCCTCAAAGGTGAACTTGTATGTCTCAGATGTTAGTGACCAAGATAAATTATTTGCATTCCTATCCCCGAGGTCCTAAATTAACTACAAATTTGTTTTGGTGCCCAAGGGGGCTTAATGTAAGTTAAGTTAAGTACTTAAGGTGTGATTTGTGTGCTAATTTAACTTAAGGTGTGATTTTTCTAAGTTAACCAATCATATAACTTAAGGTTTGCTTTGTGTGCTAGTGGTGTAAAAAAAATTAAAATGTTGAAAGGAAATTACTGAAAAAGAAATGCCTATAAGAAACTACTTGAAAATAAATGGTACTAAAATAAACTCTAAATAAAAATGAAAGTGATTTAAATAAAGTAAAATGTTGGTTTTTCTTCAATTAAAATAGATATAACTTGCATGAAAACTCATATTTTTAAAATATAAAATTATTCTTAAAGCAATCCTACATGAAATTAGATTTTTCAAAAGAGAGTAAGCCCTATTGTTAAGAAAAAAACTAAGGGACCTAAGAGGCGTTTCTTTTTTCACTAAGGGTCTCAAGAAAATATGAAATGCATGATCATTCTGTACTAGCAAAAATAAAATGGCCTCTGGCTGTAATAGAAAGGTAAAGCAATTCAACTCAACTAGCTATATGCCCCAACATATATGCTTATTTTTATTTTTCTTTTTCAAATTAAAATGAAATGAAATTCAATAAAAGAAATATACAAGAATAATCATCCATTGAAATGAAAATATACATATTTTTTGTAGAGACAAACTGAGAGAGACATTGTAACATCCCCACTATAATCCCTAGTTTAATTAATGTTTATGTAGATATAATATGTGGCTACGACCAAGCAATTTATATGTGAATTTTATTTCTAAGTTTTAATAATAAAATGTGATTATAGATGCTAATGAGACATGGACAGAGATAGGGGTTGAATTAATCCACAAGCGAGGGGAGGGGATGGTCTAAGAGAATGTGTAAGAGGGATCCAATGGGGAATTACCCATGTCTATTAATTCACCTACATTACTGAATTTTATTATCATTATGTATTTAAATCTATTTTATGATTGAGTGTCCCCAAAGCCAATCATGAATGCATGAAAGAAGGTGGGTGGGAGAAGTCACATCCCATAGTTATTGGGTGCATGGGGGATGAGTAAAATAATCTTCGGGAAGTGTGTGAGTCAAGCAAGCAAGACAAAGGAAGGAAATCCGCATGGAATGTTATAGCAGTTTTGAGATGGTCAATGTTTTTTCATGAACAATAGGTAGAGAAAGAAAAAGAGATTGGAGATGGAAAAATCATAGATGGAAAATTATAGAGCATGTTGGAGCATTTTTTGAGCATATTGGAGCTAAAAATTGAAGAGTTGGGTTGTCGAGCATGAAGAGTGAACTCATGTGTGAGTTGCATTATAACAACAAGTGTTTGTTGTTGGTTGTTGGTAGTTTCATGGCAGTGAGTTCCCTTGATATCCTAGTAGAGATATTCTTGGTTACATGCACTAGAGAGACCTTGATAAATGAATGGTATGACCAAGGGAATAATATTAGTGAAGGGTACATTCCATGGGTTGGGAAAGTTGAGAGTAAGAGAGATGGTGGAAAATTAGGATAGCCATAGGAAAATATCAGTGGGTTGTGGGTTTCTCTTAGCTATGAGTGGGCAGTGAGAGACCACCCTCTTTTTTGTATTTCTAGCCCCATATTGGGGGTGAATTAATGTTGATATTTGGAACAAAAAGTGTATGGTTGGGTATAAATTTCATCCCAAGCAGCTAGTTGTGCAACTATTGTTAAAAGATAAGTGTTTTATTCATTTTTTGTATTGTATTTATGGGTTAAATTGTTGTGCATGAACTTTGTGTTTAAAATAAATTTATATGATACTACGTTGAGTTAGTTAGATGCATTCATGTTGTTTAAAAATGTTTTAGATTCATTTAATTAATGGTAATATACAATAGCTAAATTTGGTTGTAATTCATAGATGAAATCTACAAGAAATTAATTAGTTAGCAATTTTTTATGAGTATTTCACACGTAATGGGACTTGAATGGGATAGGGGATGTTACATTATGGTATCATAGAATCTATTTCAAACATAAGGCTTGTATGGGACAAGATAGGTGTGAATTGGGCAATTCATTGTTACAGATTTTGTCTATGATGAATTTTTGGAAAAACGGAGAAAAATAGAGTGAAATTCCCAAATTCGTAAGAAAATTCAGGTTGAATTTGCCTCATAGCCATCAAATAAAGGTATAATGGAATCATTCTACATATTTGCAGAGTTAAATTCAACTTGGAATGGTTGAATTTCATGTTTTAATGGTCGTTGTAAAGTTGCAGGGAGTTGTCGTGTTTGATCTCAAAATCAATAATCCCGATTCATTCTAATAAATTTAAAAATTTATAAGGTTTTGGCCATTTGGAAGGTTGCACATATCAATGGTTGAGATTCATTTTTGATGGTTGGGAAAATGAAACATATTAACGGTCTAGATTCATTTTTTCTATTGGAAGGTTGGAATCAATCGACGGTCAAGATCAATTTGAAAAATAGATCGACAACCCAGATAAATTGAAGCTTTGTCAAAAAATTTCTAAATATTGGAGTTGGAAAAAAGAATTCACCAATGACAGATGGTCGAGTTTCATCCAATTTGGTGAAGTGTTTTGATCGAGCAAGATAAATTTTCGATGACTGATGGGTTGATGGTTGGGTGTCGACCAATTCAGTGAGGTGTCAGTTTGTCGAAGAGAAATCGTCGATGGTCGATGAAGGTAAGAAGTGTTGGTTGTGGATCCCGATCATCTTACTGATTCAGAGGGTTTTTCCTTCAACTATGTTTATACCCTATGAATACTTTACACCCCGGAATAATATACATCCCTCTACGTGGGGGAGTTCCAGGGGGGATTATCCCCCCTACAGGATCTAGTGGAAAACGCGCCCCCATCGGGGGTTTGGGGGAGAATCCCCTAAAGGAAATATTTCCTTGCAAATGTATATTGTAATTTCATAGTAAATTTGGACCGTTTATTATAAGGTTGCAGATCTAACAGGAGAAGTAATGTTAGGGTTTTTTTCCCTAGAAGGAAAACCTCTTTTATGATGGAAATGTATTGCGGGTATGTATCATTGTGAATATTTTATTATGAGAGACGCGATTGTGAGAGAAAGAAGAGGAAGTTACAGCGAGTGTGTTGCAAGTTGTATCCCTTCATTTGTTGGATAATAAAAAGGAAAGACCTAGAAATTTCTCTAATGGACGTAGCCCACACTGGGTGAACCACATATATTTGTGTCTCTATTGTATTGTGTATCTTTTGTGTTTTATTTCCATTTTTTTTTAATTTCTCTGTGATCCTATTTTTCTAATAACTGGCATCAGAGAGAAAGGTAACTCGTAGGAAAAGAGGGTTCCTGGCTCAACTGGGAGAAATGGCGAAAGATGGAAAGTTTAGGGATCAAGAAATTTAACGACCAAAACTACCAGTTATGGAAGATGCAGATGGAAGATTATTTATATCATATGGATATATTCCTACCATTGGGTGGAATAGAAAACAATTTGGCGGCCATGAAGGATGAAGAATGGGAGGTTCTTAACAGAAAGCACTAGGAATGATACGGCTGAGCCTGGTAGCATTGGTGGCTTTCAATATTTCGAAAGAAAAGACAATGAAGGAGTTGATGGATGCATTGGCTAAAGTGTATGAAACACCCTCAACGTCCAATAAGGTATTTTTAATGAAGATATTATTTAATAAGAAGATATCAAAAGGTCAGTCTGTTTCAGATTATTTAAATGAATTTAATACAGTTACTAATCTACTAAGTTCTGTAAAAGTGGACTTTGATGATGAGGTCAAGGCTCTTCTAATATTGTGCTCATTGTCAGAAAGTTGGAATGGCTTGGTCATGGATGTAAGTAACTCTGCCTATGGTTCAAATACTTTAAAATTTGATAATGTTTTTGGTCTTATCCTTAGAGAGGAAATGTGATTGAAAAACATAGGTGAGACATCAGGTAATGTGTTAAACATGGAGAACAGGGGAAGACAAAATAATAGAGGAAAGGGCTCATGGAACCGTGGGAATTATAGGAAGGGAAGATCCAAATCTAGACTGGGAAATTTAGAGTGCTAGAATTATGGGAAGAAAGGACATATGAAGAAAGACTGCAGAGCTCCAAAGAAACAAAGAGATGGACAGGAGGAGAAAAATCAGGAAGAAAATGTAACAGGTGATGTGTTAAAAGATGATTTGATTCTTTCTATAGATAATATTTCTAAGTTTTGGGTAGTTGATTTAGCGGCTTCATTTCATGCCACACCCCATAGGAAACATTTTCTCAATTATGTTCAAGGTGATTTTGGACATGTTCATTTGGGTGATGATGCACCATGCAAAATGTTGGAATGGAAAAGGTAAAAATAAAGCAAAGGAATGGAAAACAACAGTTGTTGAAAGAGGTGAGACATGTTCCAGATCTAAGGAAAATTTTAATTTCAATAGGGAATATGGCAGGTTAAGGTTTTATATCCATATTTATAGATAAGGTGTGGAAGGTCACCAAAGGATCACTTGTTATAGAAAAAGGAGAGAAGGTAGGTACATTGTATTTTTGTACTGGTAATATTGACTCTTCTATCTCTTTAGCTTCTATAGGAGTGGATACAACACTATGGAATCATAGGCTTGGACACATGAGTGAGAAGGGGATGTAGATACTTCACAAAATAAATTTGTTTCCAGATATTAAACAAATTGATTTGGATTTCTGTGAGCATTTTGTTTATGGAAAACATAAGAGAGTCAGATTTCGCAAAGTCGGAAAAGAAAATAAGAGTGAAAGGATAGATATTGTGAACACAAATGTATGGGGAACAACTCAGGTATCATCTCTTGGTGTCTCTCGTTATTCTGTTACTTTTATTGATGATGCAACTAGAAAAACTTGGGTTTACTACATTCGATTTTTTTTTTATGTTTTTGATACTTTTAAGAAATGGAAAGCTTTGGTTGAGAATGAAACAAGAAAAATGTTGAAGTGTCTCAGATCATAAAATGGAAGTGAATATTGCATCAAGGAGTTTGATGATTACTTTTCATACCATGGGATTCGTAGAGAGAGGACAGTTCCAGGAACACCGTAAGAAAATGGTGTGTATGAAAGGATGAACAAGACAATCATGGAGCGTGCAAGGAGTATGAGATTGCATATTAGTTTTCCCTTACAGTTATGGGTATATGCTCCATATGGTATTATTTACTTAATAAACAAAGGAGCTTCAATCTCTTCGGATGGTGGAATTCTAGAGGATGCATGGACAGGTAAAAAGGTAAACTATTATTTTTTGAATACTTTCGGTTTTGAAGCATTTGTCCATATTGGTAAATAAAATAGAATAAAGCTTGAGGCAAAATCCAAGAAGTGTACCTTTATTGGATACGGTGTTAATGATTTTGGTTAGCACTTATGGGATTATGAAAATCAAAAAATCATTAGGAGTAGAGATGTCATATTCAATGAGAAGTTCATGTACAAAGATTAGTTGCACAGAACGAAACATGAAAAAGAAAAACTAGAATACATAGTGCTTGATGAGATCACTAAAAAAGAAGTTCCAAAGGTACCAGCAAATCAAAATGTACAACAACAGAAGAAAATTGTACCTCAAACTACTCCAAGTGTTGTTAGAACATCTACCAGGTTAAGTAGACCCTCTGAATGATACTCTCCTTCATTGTATTATTTATTGTTGATTGATTCTAGTGAACCATAATTTAATGAAGAGGCAATGCAGGTAGACACTAAAAACAAGTGGGAGAAATGCATGAAATAGGAAATGGATTCCCTGTAAAATAACAAGACTTGGAATTTGGTTTAGGTTCCTGTAGGAAAAAGAGCATTGCAGAATAAATGGGTTTACAAATTGAAGGAAGAAGATGGAGGCAAAAAATGATACAAGGATAGACTTGTTGTAAAGGGGTTTGCACAAAAGAAAGGTATATATTTTGATGAAATATTTTCTCCTATTGTTAAAATGACTTCAATTAGGACTATTTTAAGTATTATGGCAGTAGAAGATTTGCATCTTGAACAGTTATATGTAAAAACCACTTTTCTCCATGGGCATTTCGAGGAAGAGATTTATATGCAGTAGCCACAGGGGTATGAGGTCAAAGGGAAGGAAAATTTGGTATGCAGGTTGAAGAAGAGATTGTATGGCCTAAAGAAAACTCCAAGGAAGTGGTATTTGAAGTTTAATATTTTTGTGATAGAACAAGGTTATAGTAGATTTCATTATGATCACTGTGTTTATTTTAAAAGGATAGAAAATGGAAGCTATATTATCTTGATATTATATGTAGATAAAATGCTTGTTGCGGGTTCTAATATGCAGGATATAAATGTGTTCAAGAAGAAATTATCTAATTCATTTTCGATGAAGGATTTGGGAGTTGAAAAGAAAATCCTTGGTATGAGAATAACAAGAGACAAGAAAAATTGCAAATTGACATTGTCTTAGGGTGATTACATAGAGAAGGTGTTGGAGAAGTTTAGAATGTAGAATGAAAAATGAGTTGGTACACCTTTGGCCAGCCATTTCAAATTAAACAAGGAAATATGTCCCAAGACACAAGAGGAGATAGAATGCATTTCCATGGTCCTTTATTCATCAGCAACTGGCATCTTGATGTACGCGATGGTTTGCACAAGACCAGATATTGCACATGAAGTGGGAGTTGTGAGTAGGTATATGATCAATCCATGTAAATAATATTGGGAGGTAGTAAAGTGGATTCTTGGGTATTTGAAAGATATTTCTACTCATGAATTATGTTTTGGAGATTCATACATTGTTCTAAAGGGATATGTTGATTCAGATATGGTAGGCGACAAAGATAACGGTAAGTTGGATTTCAAAACTGAAAAAGGTTGTTGCAATTTCAACAATAGAGAAAGAGTATGCTACTACTATAGAGGCCAATAAAGAGATGATTTGGTTACAGAGGTTTATGGAGGAATTGGGAAAGAATCAAGAGAATAACATGTTGTACTGTGACAATGAGAGTTTCATTCATCTTGCAAAGAACTCGGCCTTCCATTCGAAGACTAAGAATATACATATCATGTACCATTTGGTACGATCTATATTGGAATATGGACATTTGAAGTTGGAAAAGATACACATTATCCAAAATCCTGTAGAGATGTTAACAAAGGGAGTAACCAAGGAGAAACTGATTTCATGCTCAGTTTTAGTTAGTCTTCAAGAATGAAGGTGAAGATGAGAAATTTTCCAGGTCCAAGAAGGATCATAGTCGAGCAAATAAAGTAGTGGTAGAGTTGTTGAGATCGGTCTCAAAGTGGGAGATTGTTTGTTGTGGAGCCTGATTATCTTCCTGATTCAGAGGTTTTTTTTTTCAGTCGCTTTTATACCCCATGGAGACTTTACACCATGAAATATTGTACACCCCTCCATGCAAGGGGGTTTCAAAGGGGGATTTCCCCCCTGTGGGGTCTGGGGGTCTGATAACCCCAGCTAGGGGGTTCGAGGGCAAGCAGGCCCCCGCAGGAAAAATTACCTTGTAAATGTATATTGCAATTTCATAGTAAATCTGGATCGTTCATTATTAGGTCATAGATATAATGGTAGAAGTAATATTAGGGTTTTTTTCCCTAGAAGGAAACCATCTTTTATGAGGGAAATGTATTGTGGCTATGTAGCATTACGAATATTGTATTATGAGAGAGTAGACTATGCAAGAAAGAAGAGGAAGTTACAATAGGTGTGTTGTAAGTTGTATCCCTTCATTTGTTGGATAATAAAAACGAAGGGCTTGGAAATTTCTTTGGTGGACGTAGAACACACCGGGTGAACCACATATATTTGTGTCTCTATTGTATTGTGTATCTTTTGTGTTTTATTTCCGCATTTTATTTTATTTTATTTCTCTGCGATCCTATTTTTCTAACAAGAAGGTGATGATGTGTCATGCCATGTCGACATCCATATTCCATGCCACATAATCCAATTTGAAAAATTTGGATGATGTATCAAACCACATTGAAATCCATGTGTCATGCCACATTAGTAGTTTCCATGTCAGCCAAGAAATGGTTGATGGTCGATGGTCGGGTCGATGAATTGGATAAGTGTTTATTAGTCAACAACATCGTCGATGGATGATGGACGATGATCGAATCAGCCATCTTGAATATGTCTTGCTATTGGTTTCTAATAGAAATGACTAATGGTCGATGAT
This sequence comes from Picea engelmannii, assembly GCA_009831015.1. Lineage (NCBI taxonomy): Eukaryota > Viridiplantae > Streptophyta > Pinopsida > Pinales > Pinaceae > Picea > Picea engelmannii. The sequence continues at coordinate 620,714 of ML776946.1, forward strand.
TGACGGTTGGGAATCGAGGAGATTCGTTAGCAAGTTTGGGTCGCCAAAGAGAATCGTTGATCGCTCGATCGTCGATGGAGCTCGGATCAATGGTCCATATTATTTTAAGTTTCTAATCGACCGTGGAAATTGATACACGGTGTTTAGAAAGGATGAGAATATCAAAATCTCAAATCTCACTTGATTTGGGATCAACGATGCATATTTAAAGGGCTATTACATTATAAAAATAGTCAAATTTGTATGAATTTTTTGGGTTTTTGAAGGTCTTAAACTTGCGAGGTGATTTTGAGGTCGTAAACAATATTTTTAGGAAATAAAAACACACGAAAAAAGAGTGTAGAAAGGTACACTATGTCCCTTCAACTCAAATTAAATAACTTCGAGAGAGTTATCCAATGAGTTACTCCATGCACAAAACAAAGCTCGTATGAGAAAGCTACAACTAAAACAATTAAGCTAAACTTTTGGCACCAGATTACTTCCAGAGGGCATAACTCCTTTCTCTAATATTTGTTTGGTGAACAAGAGAAGTATGTGGAAATATTATGATCCATGGAAGACATCCATGGATCCATATTTAGAGTATGGGTATGTAAAAATGGATAGGAAGAAAAAAACGTCACCTGTAGCATACATGGGTAAATTAGGTAAAGCAATCAAAACTTATTTACACCATAAATTTCATCTCAAAGCTTGAATTTTAACAAATGAATAGTCGCTGGAAAATTATTTAGGATTAGAAGACATAAGTCAACCCATAATTTTGATTTGGGCACCAAAACTTCTCTAGATATAATAAATAAATTTCTATAGCAATAAATAGGTGAAAAATTGCAACTTGTGAATGTTACAACTTTTCACTCATAAATCATATTGAGCCATGAGTACAAACATTGCAAGATATTTCAAAGAGGAATTCCTATAAGGAATCATATTTTGATTTGGTGCATTGTTTCCTTCATGAATTGGGATAAGAAATAAGTTGTATTCTAATTGATGAACTTTTTTATGTTGTGCATGTTATAATGATAATGATTGCATTCACATTTCTTGAAGAGTTAGAGGTACAGGAAAATAAATTTGGTTCCTAAAAGAGGATTGGAGTTATGGATGATACTCAAGTATATTTAATCCATGAGGAAGAGATCATAGGTATTCATGTTAGCATGGGAAATTTTGAGACAAAGTCAAATGGAAAAAGAGACGGGCAAGAGCTTGTAACTATGAGAAGTCAACATAGGGATGTGTAGATCTATAGAGAAGATAATGAAAGAATTATGAAGGCTAGAGAAGATATACTTTAGAGTTTAAATATGTTTCATAAGAAATTTAACAAAGTATCTGTCACAAATAAAGTAGCTAGTGTTAGACAAGTGACAACATCCAGATCCCAAACAAAAAGGGATGATCATGGGAATGACAGGTATTCAAGAATCATGAGAAGGCACCATCATTCTCCAAGGGAATACACTAGAATAACTCGTGCAATTTCAGGTCTAGGGAGCATCCCAAGTGTGTCTCCTATCTAGAGGCAAAGGAGAAGACCTGAGGAAAACATCTTGCAAGGTGAACTTATCAAAATCAAGACACCAACTTTCAATTGTGAGCATATAAAAGGATAAGAAGTCAAGGCCTGGCCATTGGAAAAGAAGAAATATTTCCAGTTACATGATTATCCCTCAAGAGTAGAAGATTGAATTGCAACCTACCACTAGCAAGGAAATGCAACCATGTGGTGGGATCAGCTTAAGCAAGACAAGTACCTTGATGAGACGAGGGTCTTATGGAGGAAGTTCAAAGGATATTTCCAAGAGAAATATTTTTCTGGGCATTATTATGAAAGAAATATGAAAGCATTATTTGAAATCAAGTTGGGAAGCATGAAAATGGAGGAATATGAGAAAAGGTTCTTTGAATTATTGAAATAGGTTGACTTCATAAAGGATGAGAAAGTCAAAATACAAATGTTTCTAAGTGGGTTACCCTCTTTCTATAGTGAAAATATACAATATGATAACCCTGAGACTTTGGAGGAAGACATAAGGAGAGAAAAACATCTTTATGAGAAAAGTAGAGGAAGCCCATTTTTCCAAAAAGATTGGAATGACAAGATGAAGAGTGAAAATGATCAAAGGAATAAAGGTTTTAAGACACTCTTTTTCAAGAACAACTCCCAAGAAAATCAGCAAGGTCAGTCAACTTGAAATGAGCACAAGAATACAGATTCTTTTGGGAAAAGGCCAAGGTAACAACTTGTACAATGTTGGGGATGTGAGGGAAATCACTTATATAGGGAGTTCTCTCACAAAGTTCAAATAATGAAGATTGTTCACAACATTCAGGTGGATAAAATAGTGAAATACATGGGAGGAAATATGCCAAGGATTTATGCATCCTTGGACAACAAGAAAGAAGAATATCAATCCCCCATGATTGAAGTGGAAAGTAAGATTGATAACCAACTCATATAAATTTTAATTGATTAAGGGGCTAGCCATAGTTACATAAACTCTAGCATTGTTAAAATATTTCACTTTCAAAGGTGTAAGCATAAGAAATATTGGTTAGTTCAATTATCCACAGGGGCTAAGAGGAAAATCAATGAGTTGGTTAAATATTGTCAAATAGACATGAATGGACTCAATAGAAAGGTAGATGTGAACATAATACCATTGGGTTAATATGATTTCCTAATTGGCATGGATTGGTTGGAAAAATGCCATGTTGTCCTAAACTATTACAATAAGACAATCACATGTATTGATGAAGAAGGGAAAAAAAGAAAGATTCAAGGCATTCCAAGAGCTATAGTTGTTAGATAAATTGCATCTATGCATTTGAAAAAGAGCTTCATAAAGGTATGCAAGATTTTTTCATCCCATATGGAAGACACGGCCAAAGATAAAGTGATAAGAATTGAATACAATATGATCTTAAGGGATTTTGCATAAATGTTTAGGGACATCCCAGGATTTCCACCAAAGAGAGACATTGATTTCTCCATTGATTTGGTGCCAGGAGCCACCCCGATGTACAAGACACCATATAGAATGGGAAAGATCGAATTGAAAGAGTTGTGGATATAGCTTGAAGAATTGTTAAATAAGGGGTATATATGTCCAAGTGTGTCACCTTGGGGTGCCCTAGTTCTTTTTTGAAGAAGAAAGATGGAACCTTAAGGTTGTGTATAGATTCCAAATAACTAAATAAAGTCACCATAAAGAACAAATATCCTTTTCCAATAATAAATGATTTGTTTGATTAGTTGAAAGGTGCAATAATATTTTCAAATATTGACTTGAGATCAGGTTATCATCAAGTGAGAATAAAGGAAGAAGACATCAGCAAGACAACATTCAGGAAAGGATATGGTCATTATGAGTTCATAGTAGTTTCATTTAGACTATCAAATTCCACGGTTATTTTTATGTGCCTCTTGAATGGAGTGCTCAAGGAGTACTTGGACAAGTTTTTGATTGTGTTCCTAGATGATATACTCATCTACTCTAATTCATAAGAGGAACATGAGTAGAATTTAAGAATGGTGTTGCAATTTTTAAGAGAGCATAAATTGTACAATAAGCTAAGTAAGTGCATATTTTATCAAAAGAAGATTCACTACTTGGGGTATATAATTTCAGCAAAAGGGATAGCAGTGTATCTTGAGAAGATAGAGGCCATTAGAATATGGCTAGTGCCAAATAATTTCACAGAGATCAGATCATTCATGGGTCTTGTTAGTTAGTACCAAAGATTCATAAAATGGTTTTCATTGTAATCCCAATAACGTCTTTGCAAAATAAGGGAGTGAAATTTTAATGGACCCCCAAGTGTGAAGAGATTTTTCAGCACCTGAAAGAAATATTGACAAGTGAACCAATATTAAATATTGCAGACCAAGATGAATATTTTCTGGTGAGAATAGATGCATGCAAGGAAGGACTCGGTGGATTCCTCACACAAAAAGATCTTGTGGTACGCTATAATTCTAGAAAATTAAAAGAGCCTGAGAGGAATTATGCTACCCATGATCTATAGTTAGAAAAAATTGTACATGAATTAAAAATGTGGAGACATTACCTCATGGGGAGGAAATTTGAGCTAAAGATAGACCATTTTTGTTGTTGGGAAATAATACCCTACGGACTAACAAGCTAGGGATTAAACTTGCATGCAGATAATGACCCTCAATAAATCACTTTTAACCTATCGTCCCAACACTCAAAACCCTTTTTCACACACAAGCATGGAAGAGACCTACTAACATTTTTCTATCGATGTTTGAGGTAGATCCTCCGTTGCGCTTTATCCGCTTTCTCTCACTTCTCCTTCCAAAGACAATCCTGCAATCAAGACAAAGCACCACACATGCATGCTATTCTTCTACCTAAGGGTTAGAGATAAAGCATAAATCAAATAAAATATATATCACTCGTGCATTGGGACGGGAAAATTATTCTTTATTAATCTCAAGATGAATCAACTTACAATAGTGATAGAGACCGGCCACCGTTCCTCGATCCTGATCCTGGGCTCCTCCTCTTCTTTTTCCTCCAACTGCTTTGCTTGAATTCTGTTTAGGCTTAAGAAAATGCTAAAGGGTTGGGACAAATGGATTCGGCAATTGGGCAGAGTTTCTTTGCTATCTTTTTCCTCCTTCCAAATAGTACCCCTACCCCTTCTTTTATAGGCTAGAAGGAGCTAGGGTTTTGGACGAACTCTCGGCCATGCATGGCTGAGAGTTCCAGTTAACTGACCCAAAGCTTTTTGTCTCGTCGGCAACTTTCCTATTTTTGTGCTTTGTTAGGTAAACGCGGGCTGTAGTGGGCCAGCCAGCGTTCCAACGTGTGCAGTAGTGGGCCTGCCAGCATTCCAACGCGCCCAGTAATGGGTTAGGGCATGGGTTACTTAATTTAAGAGGTTTTTCAAGAGTTTATTCAGCATGGCTTTGGCAAGTAAGAGACATGAGTTGGCCTGATGCCAGGTAAGCATGTGTGGTGCAATTTAGGGTTATAACAGATGCCCCCCTAATGTGTGAGGTTAGAAGAGCATCTGATGGCCGAAATACATTACCAATTCTTTACCAATCTGTACTGATATGCTGAATGAGTGAGCCCAGGAACTAGGAATCAGGAGGCGCCATCTGCAAAAATATCAAAATGTCTCACCAAGGCGAGCATACCCATGCTCGAGATAAAATAGAACCATGGCTACCAATCAAATACACTGTAGATCCATGTCAAACAACTATGAAGAGTATCTGTGAACAATACACAGCGGAGCTACATCTCGAAATCAGAAAGATATACATGTAACGTATCCATCTCTCAGAAGCGGATTTGGCCTGATGGTTGTACTTCAGAGCTCGAGAAACAAATTCAAAATCTTCTAAACTCGGGTAGGAGTGTAATATGAGTGTACGACTACACTACCCAGAGGTCTTCGATGGCTCGTCGGTTATGGACTTGATAATCTTGATGATTGGACTGAAGGCTTCAGTGATTTCGAACAAAGACTTGATTGGACGTTCAGGATGGTCGGGTATGCGGACAAGAGACATATTGCAGAG
>ML776946.1:639598-655607 GCA_009831015.1 Picea engelmannii
AAACGGAACCTGGCCGATAGCAGCCTTTTTCACTTTGGGTTAATTAAAATGCTTGTTGTTTGTCATTTGGGGTTACACCGAGACTGTTGGAATGATTTTCTTACTCGTAATAATTTTGAAGATTCAAACCCACCACAGGTTGAAAAACCTGTGGTGAGTGAGGGAAAGTCTGCACCCCGGGTACCCTACAGTGCTCTGTTACCTAAACCCCTACCCAACTCACCTATCTACCTACCCCTTTTTGTGACCAAGGATGCCGAAACTGTTAAACCCGTGGCTAAAAGGCCTAAATCCAAACCTACTGCGAATTCCAAAGGAAAAAAGAATGCCCGACTAATCTTTCGCATGGCAAGAAACAAACCAAAAATTCTTGTCAACCCTGACCCTATCATGGTTAGTGGAGATTCCGACTCGGAGGTGGAATGTTACCTGGCAAGTGAGTACCCCTATTCGAAAGGTCTTTGTGCCAAACCCGCATACGACTTTGTGAAAAACCTACCACCTTGCTTGCAAAGTGACCCTAATTATCCAGGGATCAAAATGCCTTGTGAAACCCCCGGTGACTCGTCAAAACCCTCCCCTGCTCTATCTCAACCAGCTGCTCCACCATGTGATCAGTGTGGCTCGTGGCTAGAAAGGTATTACCTTGATGTGCCATTGCTGCAGTCCGTAATTCATTCTATGGAGGAACAAGTTGCAAGGCTCACCAGTCAAAAGGCTAAATTGCAAGCCACTGACAAGAAACATCGAACAACAGGTTCTATTTTGTTTAAGAATGTGGAGTCGGCTACAGTGGTCGTCAATTCAAAATTGGCATAGCTCGAGCAGCCTCACTGGTATGATTATCACCTGTTTATATGACAAACTCATAGCTCTGTTTACAGTGTAGATTTGCTTCGTCACATAAGTATGCATTATTGTATATAATTCTGTTTTGATAAATCGAATGTCGTTTTCCCAGTTTAGCTTTGATTGGATTTAACTTTGATTCGATTGATCGTGGTATGGATTTGATTTAATACTCTGTTGCTTATTGAAGTTGTTAATATCTTTTCTAAACATAAGATGTTTCTGGTATTTCAATTTTAAACACAGTCAATGTTTCGATTTGAATTGGTTATATTCTATACGATATGGTTGGCAATAATGGTTAACTGTTATGATTTTATGTTCCATGTCATTTTTGACCAATTCGAATACCATTCAATATGTTTCTGTTAATATGTAACCAAATTGCGAATAGATACGAATCATAACTGTTATACCCAACCAATCGATTCGTATTGTTTTGTTTGACCGTGTTATCAGTTCGATTCATATTGCAACAAATATATTGTTTAAATTTGATTTGGGAACGAAAGTGATTATGCCTAGGATTACGATTTGTTTCTATATTTGACTCAATCACGATTTGATTCGATCATTTCCCAGTTTACGATTATCACCTCTGTCGATTTGATGATGGTTGTGATTACTATTTTTGGTCATGTTTGTTGACTGTGTAATGCTCAGCGATCAAAGTCTATGGCAAAGTTTGGTTGATGTTGTTATGAATGTTTTATTTGACTATAATCGTAACAGTATTTCCATATCGGTATTTGATTAAAACAACATAAATATTATGCATATTGTTACAGCCGTAACAAATCAATTTTGATTGTGTTCGATTATGATTGTGTTGGAATACATTGTATCCTATACGATATGACTCACTCTTAATTGCATTTGGATATGAAACAGTCTTGTTACTGGTTGACCCGGTTTTATGGCAACTGAAAAACAGAGTATCCTTACCCCTGTTTCGATCAAAATACTTTTGATTTTGTTAATTGGAATGATAAAATCATTTGAGTCATTAGTAATTCGTTTTTAATGTTTATTGAAAGACAATTGGATTGGATTATTTAAAAAAAAGATTTGATTTGATTTCTATCTGATCCTGTATTCTATTTTAGACTAGCTACAGAATCAGATGATTTTGTAGCTAAGTCTGTAGGATCATTTTTTTATTATTTTGTTATTGAAATATCTTTCTAATTTAATATTTGTGGTCAATTAGGTAAATTCGAAATTGCAGTAGAGTTTATGAGTAGTCAGGGGATATTTTAAAGATTTCACTTGCATTTTAGTTTCTTAGTTTAGTTGATTTTGGGATATCTCCCAGATTATGTAAAACATTTTGATATTATCCACATGGAGGTTTTACCCTGTGGAGAGACTTATATATACTTATGATTTTTGTAATGATGTTCATCCTCATTCGTGGGAGAACAAGGATATGGAACTCTAATACAGACTGAAGCAGAATTTGGTGTTTTGTTACAGCTTTAGCTTCTCATTATATCAACATTTTGTTTCATGTTGTGTATATCAATTTGTATATGGTTAATGACTACTGTAGATATCTTAATCATGTGAAAATGATATAATTTTAATCACTGTAATTCATATCTGGTTTCTTCCAAGTGTATAAAAGACATAACAATTGTTTAATTCAGTTTGTGAATGATAGGTTTATCTTCTTCCTTGATTGAATTATCAAATATAAGTTTTTGCATAACAGGTTTCCCTTATTGAAGAGATTTATAGATCATAAGTTTGTTATGATTTTTATATCTTGTTTGGCCTGTTAATAACTCAAAGAACAACGTAGTCGATTGTTTACATAAATCTTTTGGAATAACCGGTGCGAGTTTCCTTTCTCCGACCAGCTTCAGAGTCATCATACACGGGACAAATTAGGAGCGCTTACAGGTCAATTAATCTTTCCTTTGTTGTTTTCATTTGTAGTTAATTTAGATATAATTTTAATTAGATTTATATTAGATTGTTTAATTTCAGTAAATATATTAGATCGTTTAATTTCAGTAGTTTTATTTCTTTTTCATAAAATATAAAAATCAAAAAACATATTTGGCTGTCTTAGGGCAGAAAACACATGAGTTTTGCAGGTTTTAATTAAATCTGTAGGTTGTTTATAGTGTACATTTGTGATTAAGTAATATTGCAGCTGGTAATTAGATAGTTGATTTGAGTTATTATATTAGTATTTAGCAGATTGTATATAATAGTTAGAGTAGTTTATATTTAGTTTTAGTTTAATTTAGTAGTTTGTTTAGTTAGATTAGTGTATTAGTTTGTTTTTATTGTTAGTTAGTTTAGTTTCTTTTATTTTAGTTAGTTTTAGTTAGTTTTAGTTAGTTTTATTTGTTTTAGTTAGATTAGTTAGATTAGATTAGTTTTCTCTTTGGTTCTCTTAAAGACCTTAGAGCGGCCAATGGAGCCCTTAAACTCGTTAGGGTGGTCCATTCCAAATGGCTTGGGTTATTTAGACAACCCCGGACCGGTTCCACTCTCTCAATTGACGGACGGACAATTTCGCCCGTCAACAAATGGTGCTAGAAGGAGGGCCTGAACTTAATTAATGGCACAAGGAGGTCGCAAGACTCCTCCTCCACCTAATCACACACCTATAGTGACTAGAAGTCGTTCACAAGATAATATCCCCCCTCAAACAACAACTACTTCAACCGAAGATCTGCAGATCACAGTTGAGCCAGCAACCCCTAATCCTACAGGTGGTGATATCCAAGAGATCGTTCGTCAATCTCTTATCAAAACACATAGTGCCTTAGCTAGTTTAAGGCGACCAAACCTCCCGTGGGGTCAACCTTTATACTTCTCTGATATCAGAGAACAGTTAGGTGATATAGACCTCACTGTGAATCCTATAGATCCAAACACAAATCCTGCTGCAGGAGGATCTGGGATACCTCCTTCACCACCTCCCTCATCTCCTTCCTCTTCTGGGGGAGATTCCTCTTCTGACGAAGGCAATCCACCTTCTCAGCCTTCCACACCCACTACCCCAATGGAAAATCAGAACAACCCTACTAGACCCTGGTTGGACTAGGATGCGGTAGCTGTACCTGGAGCCCAACACCCTTTACCTAAGCACACGGAGAAATGGCTTCCTAAGTTTGATCCCGATTCAAAACAAATAGCCGAAGATCATATCAAAAAATTTATGTTAGCCATTAGACTCCGTAATGTTGAACATGAAGACGTTGTCTGTAGGTTGTTCCCTTATACTTTTGAGGGTAATGCATCCACTTGGTACTTTTCCCAACAGCCCCATACCATAGTGTCTTGGGAAAAGTTTGAGTCATGATTTTTGGAAAAATTCGGAGATGGTAAACCTCCGGAAGACTTAGTCATGGATCTTTCAAGCTTAAAGATGAACCCGAAAGAAAAATTTAAATATTTTAATCAAAGATTCTTAATGCTTAAAAATCAAATCCCTGCAGATTCTATGCCTGCTGAGAGTCTTGTAATAGCTTACTACACTAAAGATCTACATCAAAGTATAGCTATTTGGGTTAAACGATCTAAAAAGGCCACGTTGTTAGAAGCCTTCGAAGAGGCTACTCAGATTGAAAAAGATATACTTAGTCTTAAGGACTCTTCTAGCAACGAAACTGAGAATGTTTCTTCTTCCAAAAAGAAGATTGAAATTCTGACCAGACCTACACAAAACAAAACACAACCCGAAAACTCTGATTTGGAAAATTTAACCAAAGTTGTACAAAAATTGTCTAATCAAGTTATAGATTTAAAAACGTCGACTAAAGAAGCCTCTTCGAGTAAAGGACCCTACAAACCTCCTTTCCGAAAGCCTTTTCCCGCCAACCGGCCTAATCCAAACCCCAAAGGATTGAACCTAGAAAGTTTTCAATACGCTCTCCAGACAATTCTAGGAGCCCAAGATGACTTGATGCCTCCTGAAATCCCTCAAGAGGAAGTCGAGTAGGAAACAACTCAAGAAGAAGAGTCTTCTCCAAACATCTTTGGACACTTCTCGGATAGCATTTTTCAAGCTAACTTTGAGACTGTTCACCCTTACAACACTAGGAGTAAGACAACAAATAAACCTCCTGCCAAAAACACTACAACTTTACCTCCAAATCCATCTAAATCAGTGGAAACTAAACAAAGTAATGCCAGCCCTAAATTAGATTATGATGTTGTTGAAGATCTTAAAAAATTACTGGCTAACATTTCTATTTATGAGTTGTTGAAATTTCCATTTTTGTTACAGAAGATGTTGCAAAATATTTCAGACAATGGCAAGAATGGTGATTCAAATGGTAATAAGGTTGTGCAAAGCAAAGCTCCGTAGAAGACTTCCACAAAAAATAATCTTGATCCTCAAGATAAAGGAAGCCTTCCTGTAGCACCTGTAAATAATGTAAGTAATGTAAATAATGTAAATAATGTGAATAATGTAGATAAAGTAGCATTAGAAAATGCGAGTAAAAAATCACAAGCTACAACTCTAAGTACCCGCAAGAATGTACCTCCTTTTCTTTTAACTTTCGAAATCTTCAACATAAATGTGCATAATTGTATGGTTGACTCAGGAGCATCGTCAAATGTGATGCCTTGGTCAGTCTGCCAAAAGATTAACGCTGAAGTAGAACCATCCTCTTTGAAAATCATACAACTTGATCGAACAGATGTTAAAGTTATAGGTGAACTGAAGAATGTATTGATTAGATTATCGTCTAACCCAAAGGTTCGTCAGGTTATTGATATAATTGTGGTGGATATTCTGGAAGTGTATGGTCTGTTTTTTAGCAGGGATTGGTCAGAGCAGCTACATGGTTACTTCGCAACGGATTGGTCTCACTTATGGCTTCCAGAAAACGGTAAGCCTAACAAGATCAGAGTGAATCGTGAGCGTTACCTCAAGTTCACGGTCACATATTTGAATGACCCTAATGAACCATACACACCCCTTGCTGATTCACCTCAAGTCCAAGGGATGGACACCTTCTTCAGAAATTTCATGGCTGAAGTTTCACCTATCAGCAATCCTGAACATCAGTTCGATATCATAGCATATGTGCAACCAACAGCTCCCATGCAATAGTCTCATGAACCCGATGGAAATCAAATTTGGTCTTTATATTTTGATGGTTCCAAGTCTAAAGAAGGAGCTGGTGCAGGCTGCATCATTATCGATCTGGCAGGTAACAAAACATTATTGGCTTGCAGGTTAGAATTTGAATGCACTAACAATACCACAGAATATGAGGCTTTATTGCAAGGTCTCAGAAAAGCCTTGGACATGCACATTCAAAATCGGGTTGTATTCGGTGACTCTGAGATAGTGGTTAGGCAGGTAAGAGATTCTATACACTGTCTTTCCCCGCATCTCAAATGTTACCAGTCTGAGGTATGGAGTTTAATGAACAAATTTTCTGCTTTTAATATAAATTCCATCCCTAGATTAAATAATACTGAAGCAGATCTACTAGCTAATGTTGCCTCTCAACTTCTTCCTGCAGAAGGCTTATCCCCAAACGCATTCTCCGTGGAACTATTGTTTCGACCATCTATTCCTGACAATATCACAAACTGGAGAGTATTTGACGATGATCACCAAATCATTAACTTTCTGCACATGGAGGAAACATTTCAAGGCGTTGTGATAGATGAACAAACAGACGACGACAATTTGCATGACTTTATGGTAATACCTAATCCGAAATCTCTTGAAGCTCTATCGGACATGGTAAATTTCATACCCAAATATGTTGTTAGATTAGAGAAGTTTTATGATTTTGAAGATAAATTTAAAAAGACAGTCAATTGCAAAACCAATAGTTCCTCATTGTCTTATGAAAAAGTCAATTTAGGAACTAGTGAGAATCCTCATTGTATCAACTTAGGCTTGGGATGTTCTAGACAAGAAAAAGTTGCTTTTGTTAAATTATTTAAAGAATTCAAGGATGTCTTTGCATGGACTTACGATGATCTTAAAATTTTTGATCCTAATATTATACAACATGTCATCCCGATGAAGCCCCAAACTTTAGCCTTCCAACAAAAACTGAGGAAAATGCATCCTAAACTAGAACCGACCGTACAAAAAGAATTGAATAAACTCCTAAGTGCTAAAATAATTTTTCTTGTTAGGCACACTCAATGGGTATCCAACCTCGTCCCAGTCCGGAAGAAAAACGGAGAAATTCGACTTTGTGTCGATTTCCGGAACCTCAACAAAGCGTCTGATAAAGATAATTATCCTGTCCCTCCCATGGAACAGATATTGCAACAAGTATCTAGTTCCGAGAGGCTATCCTTACTGGATGGATTTTCTGGATATAACAAAGTCTTGATGTCTCCTCCAGACCAATTAAAAACTACCTTTCATACCCCGTGGGGCACTTATGCTTATCGCAAAATGCCCTTTGGATTGATTAACGCTGGTGCTACCTTTCAGAGAGCTATGGATATTGCTTTTAGAGGCTTAATCAATCACTCCGTAGTAGTCTACTTAGATGATGTGACCGTTTATTCAAAAAACAAAGACGATCATCTAGCTCACTTACGAGTCGTTCTGCTACGATGTCGTAAATACGGCATCTCCTTGAACCCCAAGAAGTCTATCTTTGCAGTAGAACAGGGTAAATTACTAGGATTCATCGTGTCTAGTGATGGAATGATTATTGACCCCGAGAGGACTCAAGTCATAGCTAAACTTCCCCCACCTACCTCCAAAAAATCCATGCAGTCTTTCCTAGGCCAGATTAATTTCGTGAGAAGATTTGTCCCCACCTTCTCCGAAATGGTCAGGCCTCTCCAGAATCTGATTAAGAAAGACACCAAATATCACTGGGGACCCACAGAAAACCAATCTTTCAATGCTATAAAGAAGGCCATAATTGACGCTCCGTCTCTCATGAGCCCTAATTTCTCTCGAGATTTTACACTCTATACTTTTGCCTCTGATCGTTCCTATGCCGCAGTCCTAACTCAGAAGAATTCTGAGAACAACGAAGTACCCATCACCTTTATGAGCTCTACTTTCAAAGGTGCTGAACTTAACTACCCAACGGTCAATCGAAAATCCTACACTGTTTTCAAAGCAGTTAAGCATTTTCGGTACTATCTTTTGAAGTCAAGGATGAAGGTCATTGTCCCCTACTCTGATGTAAGGAACTTGTTAGTGCAGAAGGAGTTAGGAGAGAAAAGAGCCAAGTGGGTCACCTCCTTGCAGGAGTATGACTTAGAGATCACCCCAACACAGTTCGTGAGAGGCGAAGGATTGTGTAAGTTGGTTGTTGATTCGGAATTAGGACAGCGAGAAGATAGTGATACGTCAAACCTAGAACCACGCGATCGAAGTTTGATTTGTTGCGCACAAAACCTCGTAAGTCCTTGGTACGATGATATTAGATTTTGTCTTGAACATGGATCAGCACCCCGTCACCTTGACCCCGCCAAGAGAAGAGCGTTGAGACTAAAGTCCGCCTCCTTTTATCTAGTTAACGGTATACTGTTTCGTTAGAATTTTGACGGCGTACTAATGCGTTGTCTTGAAAAAGACGAAGTAGAAAGAGTCTTTCTTGAGTTACATGCAGGAGAAGCTGGTGGTCACTTCGGTGGAGACACCACTGCTCATAAGGTTTTAAGAGCCGGTTACTATTGGCTGACACTTTTTAGGGATACCCATGCCCTGTGTCGTAAATGTGTCATTTGTCAGAAAGCATCAAGGCGATTGCAAAAACCAGCCTTCCCCTTGCAACTCGTTTCAGTCGATTCTCCTTTCCAGCAATGGGGCCTTGATATCATAGGTCCTATTAACCCTCCATCCTCACAACAACACAAGTATATTGTGATAGCCACTGATTACTTTACTCGATGGTCCGAAGCCGCCGCACTAAGAACTGTTAACACAAGTCAGGTGATCGCTTTTTTAAACTCGAATATCATCACTCGTTTCGGTATCCCTGATTGTCTAGTCTTTGATAACGCTTCATACTTTTCTTCTCTTGAGATGAGTGAGTTCTCTTTGGAGAAAGGAATAAAACTGAAGTATTCTGCTAGTTACTACCCCCAGGGCAATGGCTTAGCAGAATCAACAAACAAGAACTTGATCAAAATTATCAAGAGAACTGTGGCTGAAAATCACAAGAACTGGCACAATGCACTGCTTAATGCACTGTGGGCTGATAGGGTAACACCCAAAGCCGCTATAGGTGATTCCCCCTTTTTTCTCGTTTATGGCAGAGAAGCCATTCTGCCACCTCACATTCTTCTTCCTTCGCTTCAATTGTCACGAAAATTCCAAGAAGAAGATTTCTCCCCTTTAGAAAGCCGTATTAACGCTTTGATGAAGTTAGAAGAAGTAAGAACCCAAGCTAAGCGTAAACTAGATCAACATCAACAACTGATTAAAAGCTGGTTCGATTCTAATTCTGCTTCTGATAGGAATTTTGAAGTAGGCAATCTCGTCTTAAAGTGGGACAAATCACACGAAGGAAAGGGTGAGCACACCAAGTTTCAAAATTTGTGGCTTGGGCCATTTTTGATTGCTGAAAAGTTGGGTCCTAGTTCCTTTCGATTACAAAATCTTGAAGGGAAGCTTGACACCTATCCAGTGAATGGCCAAGCCCTGAAAAGATACTTCGCTTGATTACTACCCTTGTATATTATGTAAATATTTCCTTTTGTTTTTATTTTTCCTTTGTTTTGGTTTTTGGTTTTGATTTGATTGATCAGTTTTTGGGTCATATGAATGCCTGTGCACTGAGCCATTCAGACAAAGACCATGGGAAATTTTTTTTTTTGCTGAAATAACCTATGGAAGATTGTACAATCATCAGTGATATATTTATGAAACTGATATTTATGTTGGAAAATTTTGTTGTTTGAAAGAAGTTTACTAATTTCAATCTCTGAGCAAAGTTTGTCATGATCATCTATTATCTTTTTACGCTGTCCCTTTTCCGTAAAGGAATGAATCAAAAGGACGTCTCCCTGTCATAGTAAGTTGTTTTGTAAATAAAACATTTCTGGAGCTGGATAAAGGACAGTGTCAAAAATTCTGTTGAGGTCTAAAATATATAATAAAATATCAGGATTTTTAGCGTCACCCCGCTCAGCTATCCATAAAAGAAAAACAAAATAAAATATTAATAAGAGTTGTGGGAAGTGTTTGTAAACCCACCGGGATACTGAACAGGTCCGCTGGCAGCGGGTAAATGCAAGCATGGCACCAAGACAACTTCCTCGGGGTACTGAACAGGCCTGCTGGCAGCGAAGCAATGCCAGGTACATGAAAATTTGTGTAAAAAATTATGAGAAACCTCTTTAATGTCCTTTATTCTAATCGAGAACTTCTTGACAGGATACGGATGTCCGAGTGGGTTAAATGGCAACACTGTCGAGGCTATGGATGCCTGTTGGTAGCAGTGGCCATGCCAACAGTATTGAAGATTTTATCATTAACATCATGACTTTCTGATCTTAAGACTGTTATTAGTTTTCATCTTTTAAAACATCGCTGGAAAAGATGGTAAATGATGATGTTTGTACGATTTTCTGATGGTTGTTCTTGAGTTGAATTTTTCTTTGCTGTCCTAATCTGAATTTATTTCTTTTGACAGAGATAACTGCTTCTCCCAGTGTGTTGCCATTGTTGGCAGCCAATTAAATTTTGTCATTTCCCTATAAGCTGCCTACACCTATGACTTCTGAACTTCAAATTACCGTCACTTTATGCAAATAGACGATATTTTCATTTCATGCGACATTTGCAAATTGGTTTCAATTTAGTTTTCACGACTGTAAGCGTGAAAACTCCTCCATCGTTATTTGAACTGTCATGATCTTCTCATTGATATTCTGAAAGGCACTTACCTTTGGTTTGTTATTAAGTGGCTGGAATGATTTTTCGAACTATGTCCATTTGCCTATTCTTGCTTTGATTGAGCAACTTAATCTTTATTTGATTGATAAGGCATTAAGCATGTAAATTTATGGGTTATATTTGATTCTATAAGGGTCATGGTTGATTTTGTTTTATATAATGTGATCCTTACTATTATAAGCTCTTGGCTTGTCGATTTTATGAAATCATTGGTCACAATGCTTATAAATGCTTGATTACACATTATGCAATGGCGCGTTGGTTAAACATTTGGGTTTTGATTTAACATGGAAAGACAATGGGTTGAATTATTACAATGCCACATATTTAACTTTGGGTTTGATTTCGTATTGAACATTCATGGTTTCAAACAATAGATTGGCGCATTGACATATCATCCACTATTGGATTCATTGGGTTAGCCGAATATTATGGTTTGAACAATGTCATGATTGATTGAACAGCCTTGTACTTGGTCATTACTATTTTTCATGGCGGTGAACTATCCCACCACCCTCGCATGCGCACATTAATTTGCCTCCCCTTTCATCGTTCTCAGCTGTTAGCCCAAACGATTTTTCTCCTCTGTGTTGTATCCAAACCCTACCATGTGCTCGCACCATGGCTCCAGTCATAAGGGCTGAACCCAATGGTTGCCAGGCTTTGTTGATGTTCGACAATGCTTACAGCGACCTTGAGGAATTTGGGTGGCTCCCGTTCATACAAAAGTTTGATGGTTTTAACCTTTGCGTGACTCGGCAATTCGCATTAACCTTTGATGGCTGCCGAGCCAAGGTCGGGGATGTGCAGTTGGAAATTAACGAGCAATTTCTCAGCTTAGCTACCGGTCTGCTTGTCACTGGGAAAAGATGGTCAAAAAATTTCAAAGTGGAAGATGTCCCGTGGACACTGCTCTTCCAGTCGTGAAGGGTGAGTTCCTGTGACAAAGGTTTGCCTGTGAGTATGCTCAAGCAACGATGGCACGACTTGATGATGATAACCAAGTAGTTTATCACCTACAAGGGTTGGTATGGTTTTGTTTTCTTGTATCACCTTCGGTTACTTATGGTTTTCATGGGCTATGAACTTAATATGCCTTATTACTTGCATAGGAGCCTGTTCAAAATGTCTAAAAGAAAACAACCTTTTTCACTTTGGGTTAATTAAAATGCTTGTTGTTTGTCATTTGGGGTTACACCGAGACTGTTGGAATGATTTTCTTACTCGTAATAATTTTGAAGATTCAAATCCACTACAGGTTGACAAACCTGTGGTGAGTGAGGGCAAGTCTGCACCCCCGGTACCCTACAGTGCTCTGTTACCTAAACCCCTACTCGACTCACCTATCGACCTACCCCATTTTGTGACCAAGGATGCCGAAACTGTTAAACCCGTGGCTAAAGGCCTAAATCCAAACCTACTGCAAATTCCAAAGGCAAAAAGAATGCCCGACTAATCTTTCGCATGGAAAGAAACAAACCGAAAATTCCTATCAACCCTGACCCTATCATGGTGAGTGAAGATTCTGACTCGGAGGTGGAACGTTACCTGGCAAGTGAGTACCCCTATTCGAAAGGTCTTTGTGCCAAACCCGCATACGACTTTGTGAAAAACCTACCACCTTGCTTGCAAAGTGACCCTAATTATCCAGGCATCAAAATGCCTTGTGAAACCCCCGGTGACTTGTCAAAACCCTCCCCTGCTCTATCTCAACTAGCTGCTCCACCATGTGATCAGTGTGGCTCGTGGCTAGAAAGGTATTACCTTGATGTGCCAATGCTGCAGTCCAGAATTCATTCTCTGGAGGAACAAGTTGCAAGGCTCACCAGTCAAAAGGCTAAATAGCAAGACACTAACAAGAAACAACGAACAACAGGTTCTATTTTGTTTAAGAATGTGGAGTCGGCTACAGCGGTCGTCAATTCAAAATTGGTATAGCTTGAGCAGCCTCACTGGTATGATTATCACCTGTTTATATGACAAACTCATAGCTCTGTTTACAGCGTAGATTTGCTTCGTCACATAAGTATGCATTATTGTATATAATTGTTTTTTGATAAATCGAATGTCGTTTTCCCAGTTTAGATTTGATTGGATTTAACTTTGATTCGATTGATCGTAGTATGTATTTGATTTAATACTTTGTTGCTTATTGAAGTTGTTAATATCTTTTCTAAACATAAGTTGTTTCTGGTATTTCAATTTTAAACACAGTCAATGTTTCGATTTGAATTGGTTATATTCTATACGATATGGTTGGCAATAATGGTTAACTGTTATGATTTTATGTTCCATGTCATTTTTGACCAATTCGAATACCATTCAATATGTTTCTGTTAATATGTAACCAAATTGCGAATAGATACGAATCATAACTGTTATACCCAACCAATCGATTCGTATGGTTTTGTTTGACCATGTTATCAGTTCGATTCATATTGCAACAAATATATTGTTTAAATTTGATTTGGGAACGAAAGTGATTATGCCCAGGATTACGATTTGTTTCTATATTTGACTCAATCACGATTCTATTCGATTGTTGCCCATTTTACGATTATCACCTCTGTTGATTTGATGATGGTTGTGATTATTATTTTTGGTCCTGTCTGTTGACTGTGTAACGCTCAGCGATCGAAGTCTATGGCAAAGTTTGGTTGATGCTCTTATGAATGTTTTATTTGACTATGATCATAACAGTCTTTCCATATCGGTATTTGATTAAAACAACATGAATCTTATGCATATTGTTACAGCCGTAACCAATCGATTTTGATTGTGTTCGATTATGATTGTGTTGGATTACATCGTATCCTATACAATATGACTCACTCTTAATTGCATTTGGATATGAAACAGTCTTGTTACTGTTTGACCCAGTTTTATGGCAACTGAAAAACAGAGTATCCTTACCCCTGTTTCGATAAAATTACTTTTGATTTTGTTAATTGGAATGATAAAATCATTTGAGTCATTAGTAATTCATTTTTAATGTTTATTTAAAGACAATTGGATTGGATTATTTAAAAAAAAAGATTTGATTTGATTTCTATCTGATCCTGTATTCTATTTTAGACTAGTTACAAAATCAGATGATTATGTAGCTAAGTCTGTAGGATCAATTTTTTATTATTTTGTTATTGAAATATCTTTCTAATTTAATATTTGTGGTCTATTGCAGGTAAATTCGAAATTGCAATAGAGTTTATGAGCAGTTGGGGGATATTTTAAAGATTTCACTTGCATTTTAGTTTCTTAGTTTAGTTGATTTTGGGATATCTCCCAGATTATGTAAAACATTTTGATATTATCCACAGGGAGGTTTTACCCTGTGGAGAGACTTATATATACTTATGATTTTTGTAATGATGTTCATCCTCATTCATGGGAGAACAAGCATATGGAACTCTAATACAGTCTGAAGCAGAATTTGGTGTTTTGTTACAGCTTTAGCTTCTCATTATATCAACATTTTGTTTCATGTTGTGTATATCAATTTGTATATGGTTAATGACTACTTTAGATATCTTAATCATGTGCAAATGATATAATTTTAATCACTGTAATTCATATCTGGTTTCTTCCAAGTGTATAAAAGACATAACAATTGTTTAATTCAGTTTGTGAATGACAGGTTTATCTTCTTCATTGATTGAATTATCAAATATAAGTTTTTGCATAACAGGTTTCCCTTATTGTAGAGATTTATAGATCATAAGATTGTTATGATTTTTATGTCTTGTTTGTCCTGTTAATAACTCAAAGAGCAATGCATCCGATCATTTACGAGAAGCTTTTGGAATAACCGGTGCTAGTTTCCTTCCTCCGACCAGCTTCAGAGTCATCATACACGAGACAAATTAGGAGCGCTTCGAGGTCAATTAATCTTTCCTTTGTTGTTTTCATTTGTAGTTAATTTAGATATAATTTTAATTAGATTTTTATTAGATTGTTTAATTTCAGTAAATATATTAGATCGTTTAATTTCAATAGTTTTATTTCTTTTTCATAAAATATAAAAATCAAAAAACATATTTGGCTGTCTTAGGGTAGAAAACACATGAGTTTTGCAGGTTTTAATTAAATCTGTAGGTTGTTTATAGTGTACATTTGTGATTAAGTAATATTGCAGCTGGTAATTAGATAGTTGATTTGAGTTATTATATTAGTATTTAGCAGATTGTATATAATAAAAAGAGTAGTTTATATTTAGTTTTAGTTTAATTTAGTAGTTTGTTTAGTTAGATTAGTGTATTAGTTTGTTTTTATTGTTAGTTAGTTTAGTTTCTTTTATTTTAGTTAGTTTTAGTTTGTTTTAGTTTTAGTTTGTTTTATTTGTTTTAGTTAGATTAGTTAGTTTAGATTAGTTTTCTCTTTGGTTCTCTTAAAGACCTTAGAGCGGCCAATGGAGCCGTTAAACTCGTCAGGGTGGTCCATTCCAAATGGCTTGGGTTATTTAGACAACCCCGGACTGGTTCCACTCTCTCAATTGATGGACGGACAATTTCGCTCGTCAACAAATTGTGCTAGAAGGAGGGCCTGAACTTAATTAATGGCACGAGGCGGTCGCAAGACTCCTCCTCCACCTAATCGCACACCTATAGTGACTAGAAGCCATCCATAAGATAATATCCCCCCTCAAACAACAAATACTTCAACCAAAGATCCGTAGATAACAGTTGAGCCAGCAACCCCTAATCCTACAGGTGGGGATATCCAAGAGATCGTTCGTCGATCTCTTATCAAAACACATAGTGCCTTAGCTAGTTTAAGGCGACCAAACCGCCCATGGGGTCAACCTTTAGACTTCTCTGATATCAGAGAACAGTTAGGTGATATAGACCTCACTGTGAATCCTACAGATCCAAACACAAATCCTGCTGCAGGAGGATCTGGGATACCTCCTTCACCACCTCCCTCATCTCCTTCCTCTTCTGGGGGAGATTCCTCTTCTGATGAAGGCAATCCACCTTCTCAGCCTTCCACACCCACTACCCCAATGTCAAATTAGAACAACCCTGCTAGACCCTGGTTGGAACAGGATGCGATAGCTGTACCTGGAGCCCAACACCCTTTACCTAAGCACCCGGAGAAATGGCTTCCTAAGTTTGATCCCGATTCAAAAAAGATAGCCGAAGATCATATCAAAAAATTTATGTTAGCCATCAGACTCCGTAATGTTGAACATGAAGACGTTGTCTGTAGGTTGTTCCCTTATACTTTTGAGGGTAATGCATCCACTTGGTACTTTTCCCAACAGCCCCATACCATAGTGTCTTGGGAAAAGTT
>ML776946.1:665239-689371 GCA_009831015.1 Picea engelmannii
GTATTTGATTAAAACAACATGAATCTTATGCATATTGTTACAGCCGTAACAAATCGATTTTGATTGTGTTCGATTATGATTGTGTTGGATTACATCGTATCCTATACGATATGACTCACTCTTAATTGCATTTGGATATGAAATAGTCTTGTTACTGTTTGACCCAGTTTTATGGCAACTGAAAAACAGAGTATCCTTACCCCTGTTTAGATCAAATTACTTTTGATTTTGTTAATTGGAATGATAAAATCATTTGAGTCATTAGTAATTCGTTTTTAATGTTTATTGAAAGACAATTGGATTGGATTATTTTAAAAAAAAGATTTGATTTGATTTCTATCCGATCCTGTATTCTATTTTAGACTAGCTATAGAATCAGATGATTTTGTAGCTAAGTCTGTAGGATCAATTTTTTATTATTTTGTTATTGAAATATCTTTCTAATTTAATATTTGTGGTCTATTGCAGGTAAATTCGAAATTGCAGTAGAGTTTATGAGCAGTTAGGGGATATTTTAAAGATTTCACTTGCATTTTAGTTTCTTAGTTTAGTTGATTTTGGGATATCTCCCAGATTATGTAAAACATTTTTATATTATCCACAGGGAGGTTTTACCCTGTGGAGAGACTTATATATACTTATGATTTTTGTAATGATGTTCATCCTCATTCGTGGGAGAACAAGGATATGGAACTCTAATATAGACTGAAGCAGAATTTGGTGTTTTGTTACAGCTTTAGCTTCTCATTATATCAACATTTTGTTTGATGTTGTGTATATCAATTTGTATATGGTTAATGACTACTTTAGATATCTTAATCATGTGCAAATGATATAATTTTAATCACTGTAATTTATATCTGGTTTCTTCCAAGTGTATAAAAGACATAACAATTGTTTAATTCAGTTTGTGAATGACAGGTTTATCTTCTTCATTGATTGAATTATCAAATATAAGTTTTTGCATAACAGGTTTCCCTTATTGCAGAGATTTATAGATCATAAGATTGTTATGATTTTTATGTCTTGTTTGTCCTGTTAATAACTCAAAGAGAAATGCAGCCGATCGTTTACGAGAAGATTTTGGAATAACCGGTGCGAGTTTCCTTCCTCCGACCAGCTTCAGAGTCATCATACACGGGACAAATTAGGAGTGCTTCCAGGTCAATTAATCTTTCCTTTGTTGTTTTCATTTGTAGTTAATTTAGATATAATTTTAATTAGATTTATATTAGATTGTTTAATTTCAGTAAATATATTAGATCGTTTAATTTCAGTAGTTTTATTTCTTTTTCATAAAACATAAAAATCAAAAAACATATTTGGCTGTCTTAGGGAAGAAAACACATGAGTTTTGCAGGTTTTAATTAAATCTGTAGGTTGTTTATAGTGTACATTTGTGATTAAGTAACATTGCAGCTGGTAATTAGATAGTTGATTTGAGTTATTATATTAGTATTTAGCAGATTGTATATAATAGTTAGAGTAGTTTATATTTAGTTTTAGTTTAATTTACTAGTTTGTTTAGTTAGATTAGTGTATTAATTTGTTTTTATTGTTAGTTAGTTTAGTTTCTTTTATTTTAGTTAGTTTTAGTTTGTTTTAGTTTTAGTTTGTTTTATTTGTTTTAGTTAGATTAGTTAGTTTAGATTAGTTTTCTCTTTGGTTCTCTTAAAGACCTTAGAGAGGCCAACGGATCCGTTAAACTCATCAGGGTGGTCCATTCCAAATGGCTTGGGTTATTTAGACAACCCCAGACCGGTTCCACTCTCTCAATTGACGGACATACAATTTCGCCCGTCAACAGACTTCTTCCTATCTAATGATGCAAATGAAGAAGAGAATTTTTTATTTATTTAATTGCACAATGAAGCAACAACGGGAAAATGATGACAAGCACAAAACCAAAAAAACACAAATAAAATTCTGGCTTAAAGCACAGATCTCAAAGAACCAAAGCAAAGACATGGAAAAGTAATCAAGAAAGCACCGATTCTAACACTTGTCTAAAAACCATAAAACAATTTTTTTTTCTTTTGATTTTCTATCAAAACATCAACTAATAAAAACACAGGCTAAGGATAAGAAGTCCTAACCTGCTGACTGTGCAGCCCCAGACTCAAACTCCTGAGAGGAACACTTCTCACCAAAGGAGGGGATGACAACCCCACCTAGGCTGAAAAGAAACCAATCAAGCCCGCGGCTGTCACTGAAACAACACGTGTGCAAACGCGTGCTGAGCTATAACAGCGCGCGGGTACCCGCGAGCTAAACTAGAACAGGCCGCGGGTCTATATAAAAGATAAGACAAACAAAAACACAGGTAGCCCAGACCTAAAAAAGGCGTCTGGTATTGACAACCAGGGTCTCTAAAAGGCTTGTATGCTTCTATTTTAACAGAAAAAAGAAAATGAATGAAAAATATAACAAACACAATAAAGCAGACTGCAAACAAGACAGTGAACCAACAAAACCCAGACAGGATCTAGAAAGCCCCCTGAGAAGGTAAACTTATGACAGGGAAGAGGAGACTACCTCTCAAGCTTTCTGAGTCCTACACGCTACTGAAACCTCTGCAGCAAGCGTTCCAACGTGGGCTACAGAAGGTTAGGGCGTGGGTTACACGTGGGTAGGCCTTCTGCAGGCCGCGTGTACCTCTGTGTGTCCCGATAATAAATGTTAAGCAACAATCCAGGAAAAAACTGGTATTGATAACCAGGTTCCCTGCTAGCTTTGACCTAACAGAAAACAAAACAGACAAAGAAACAGAAAATTTATTCCTTAAAACTACCCAAAAACCTCTCTTGAATCCGGAAACCCTAAGAGTAAAATATCCCCAGTGGAGTCGCCAATTCTGTTGTTGGGAAATAATACCCTAAGGACTAACAATCTAGGGATTAAACTTGCATGCAGATAATGACCCTCAATAAATCACTTTTAACCTATCATCCCAACACTCAAAACCCTTTTTCACACACAAGCATGGAAGAGACCTACTAACCTTTTTCTATCGATGTTTGAGGTAGATCCTCCGTTGCGCTTTATCCACTTGCTCTCACTGCTCCTTCCAAAGACAATCCTGCAATCAAGACAAAACACCACGCATGCATGCTATTCTTCTACCTAAGGGTTAGAGATAAAGCATAAATCAAATAAAATATATATCACTCGTGCATTGGGACGGGAAAAGTATTCTTTATTAATCTCAAGATGAATCAACTTACAATAGTGATAGAGACCGGCCACCATTCCTCGATCCTGATCCTGGGCTCCTCCTCTTCTTTGTCCTCCAACTGCTTTGCTTGAATTCTATTTAGGCTTAAGAAAGTGCTAAAGGGTTGGGACAAATGGATTCGGCAATTGGGCAGAGTTTCTTTGCTATCTTTTTCCTCCTTCCAAATAGTACCCCTACCCCTTCTTTTATAGGCTAGAAGGAGCTAGGGTTTTGGATGAACTCTCGGTCATGCATGGCTGAGAGTTCCAGTTAACTGACCCAAAGCTTTTCGTCCCGTCGGCAACTTTCCAGTTTTTGTGCTTTGTTAGGTAAACGCGGGCTGTAGTGGGCCAACCAGCGTTCCAACACATGCAGTAGTGGGCCTACCAGCATTCCAACGAGCCCAGTAATGGGTTAGGGCACGGGTTACTTAATTTAAGAGGGTTTTCAAGAGTTTATTCAGCATGGCTTTGGCAAGGAAGAGACATGAGTTGGCCTAATGCCAGGTAAGCATGTGTGGTGCAATTTAGGGTTATAACAATTTTGGTCTGAAATTTTTTTTTGGACAGCCAACACTAAATGCTAGACAAAGTAGATGGTTGGAATTTCTGAGTGAATATGACTTTGAGATTAACTACATCTAAGGTAAGGAAAATCAGGTGGTTGATGCACTCAGTAAGAGAGAAAATGAGGTGCATATTTCATCCATTAGAATGTATAGGATTGATCCAAAACATAAAATCTTTGCAGTAGAAAATTTAGATTAGCACTATTAAAAAATAAAAGAAACATTACAGCAAGCTAATTTTCAGAATAAATTTAATTTTTTTGAGTTGAAAGAAGATGAAATTATCATGTACAAAGGAAAAGTGTATGTATTGAATTCCAGTGTGCTGAAAAATGAAGTGTTGAGGGAAATTCACAATGTTCCATATGTTGGGAACCCATGATATCATAACACAATTGCAGCTATAAGAAGCCAATATTTTTTACCCAAAATGAATAAAGAAGTGGCTAATTACATAGCCAAATTCCTAGAGTACAATAAAGTGAATACATAGCATAGGAATCCAACAAGTTTATTACAATTATTTCCCATTCCATGATGGAAGTGGGAAGTAGTTACAGTTGATTTTATTACAAAGATTCCTAAAACAGTGAAGCAACATGATTCCATCATGGTTGTGGTGGACAAATTGACTAAGGCATCACATTGTATTCCAATGAATACAACAAACAAGACAACAAATATTGTAGGTATATACATGAAAGAAGTTGTTAGGGTACATGGAGTGCCTAAGGAAATAGTTTTAGACAAAGGTCTGGAATTTACTACCAATTTTTGGAAAGGTTTGTTCAAAGGATTTGGGAAAAATTAAATCTCAGTACAACATATCACCCAGAGTAGGATGGGTAGACAGAGAGGACTAATATAAGAATTCAGGACTTGCTTGGAATGTATGTGATGGATCAACCATCAAAGTGGGAGGATTATATTCATTTAGGTAAATTTTATTACAATAATGCGTATCAAGCCTCGTTAAAAATGAGTCTGTTTGAATCATTGTATGGAAAGAAGTGTAACACTCCGATGAGTTGGGATAATACATCAAATAGAATAGTTATTAGGCCATATTTGTTGAAGGAAATCGAAGAGCATATGGAAAATATCAAGTAGAATTTGAAGGCTTCCCAGGATAGGTAGAAAAGTTATGTAGACAATAATTGAGTGTTTAGAGATTTTTAAGAAGGGAGAACATGTATTTTTAAAAATGAAGGAAAAGAGAAGTTCACTAAGATTAGGAAGTTGTTTAAAGTTGGCAGCAAGATATTGTGTAGCTTTTCAAATCTTAGAAAAGATAGGGCCATTTTCATACATGTTATCATTTCTTGTATCCATGAGAGTGCATGATGTATTTCATGTATCATTATTAAAGAAATATGGGATTGACCCTAACCACATAATTGATTGGAATGTAATCCAGGTGGAGCACGAAGGAGATTTAAGGGTGTTGGAAAATTTATTTGGATAGTTGGTTGTCATTGATTTCAACCCTTAGAGATTGATGTCAACCCTTAGATATTGATTTTAACCCTTGGAGAGGTCCAAAGATGTGGATAATATTGTTGGACAGTTGATTGACATTTGTATGATCGATATTGATGGTGAGTTAGTTGGGTGCATTTGGTGTATTCTACATGTATCCTCGGAGGTCTGGTTATGGGACCCAAAGTTGGTTGAGGAAAATGGACATGAAGGATAGTGTAAATGCAAGGAACTCACTCATGGATATATAGTCCTCGTCATGTCATTTTTGGTGATAGGTGGTATTCCATGTGGTTCCTCATGGTTGAGGAGATATGAGGTCATGAATATGGAAGCCTCGAAGTATGGTTAAGTATGATATTCCTCATCATGTCATTTTTGGTGATAGGTGATACACCATGGGGTTCCTCACAGTTGAGGAGTTATGAGGTCTTGAAGATGGAAGCCTCGAAGTATGGTTAAGAAGCCCCAAAGTATGCTTAAGAATCCCATAAATTTTTGTAAAAAGAAGTTATTAGTTGACCCAAAAATAAGGAAAAGGGGTAAAATAGTTGTAAACAAGAAGTTACAAGTTGGCCCTAAAGTTAAGTAAAGAAGTCACTTGGAAAACTATAAATACACATCAACAGTCTTTCATTTGTACACACACATTTATTGAATATTTGTCTGAGTGAGAAATTTATTGTTATCTTAGGTAACCAAGGAGATATGAGGCCAATTTCAAAGGGAATATGAAGTGAATAAGGGAGAAATTCCAAGGGAGGATGAAGTCTTGTGAGGATGTGTTCTAAGGTATGTTATTTACAGTTCATCTTACCATTTTCGCTATAACGTTTTTACTATAATTATTCAGATAGTGAAACTTGGAGGACTTTGAGAATACATGTTAAGGTACCTATTGTAAAAATTTCAACATATGGTTCATATTATTTTCTGAGATACACTCTATGGAAAATAGGCTTTGTGGCTAGTCCGGAAACTAGTCTCAAACATGTGTTCTTGGTAAAACAGTCATAACTTCTTCATAGAGGATCCAAATTCAGTCAGATAAAATGAATTGGATAGATTACATTCCATAGTATGTTTTTTATTGTTTTCAGATCTAAATATCAAATATTTCATGAGTGGAATACTCTACAAGTTCTCTCTCTAGAATAAGACAGAATTCAACAAGGTTTGTCATTTTTTCTATAACTCCTTTTTTGGGATGTTCCAAGTAGTGAAACTTGGATAAATTGCAGAGAAGATAATGAATAATATTGGGTACAAGTTTCAAACATTTATTCATTATAGGTATGGATTTATGCTTGTTTATAGTTAGGGTTTGTGACTAATCCAAAAACTAGTCCCTTTGAGAATAAGGTAAAGTTTGATGAAGATGTTATTATTTTGTTACTGAATTTGAGTAAGATCTGCAGGTTTGTGATCATATGCACCAGGTCTATTATAGAGTTACAGGTATGTTTATATTCATGTTTTGAGGGTTGTAGTTGGATGTTATGGGTTGACCCAGGTTATACTTTAGGTTTCCAATAAAACCTTGCATACCATCGGCCCTTCTGGAGACCAGAAGGCAACATGGTGCACAGAGTGCACAATGCAGTCTCACCCGAAATGGATTATGGATGATTGCAGGAACCACATGTCTAAAATCATGGAAGGGAGGCTACTTTAGGGATGATAGACATTCTTTCTACCTCAACATACATTAGATCTATTATTATAACACATCATTATATTCAGATCTACCATTATGTACAATTTACATTCATTTAAGATTCATTATGTAGTAAATATTTTGACTATTCTATTGTGCACTACATTCTACTTCTATCAGATTGATTCATTTAGCATAACTAAAAAATAAATAAAGAAAACATTCCACACAGAGACACAATTTTTACCGTGGTTCACCCCCTTGGGCTACGTCCACATAGATTTAAATTTATTTTCTCTTTTATTAGTATTCATCAAGTTCATAGCACTGTGTGAATTACATATGAGGCTGGAAAGATCACACCAAGCTCCATAGCTTGCGATCTTACCCTTGATTACAATGCATATCTCTGAAAACCTCTCTCCTCATATCTCTTTATCTATATCTCAATACTAAAATTCGATATCATGTATCTCAACCACTCATCTCACATTAGCCTTTTCCCGCTATCTCAATACATATATTTATATTACAAAAATGGGTTAATACATGTTACAAAATGACCAAAACCCTAACCCACTAACCCTATGTGTATTAGGTTTATCCACATTATAACTTCCTAAGTGGGGTTGGTCCAAATTCCAACCATTTTCCTCATAGATCTACATCCTTCTTCCTTCCTTTGACTTTCCTACTTTCCCGATGATGTGTTTCCCTATTTTCTATCTCGCACTCCTGTTCTAGTCTATTTCCTAACAACCTTCATTAATTGTTTTTCTTTTCCCCAAAATGTCTTGTGCCAACAATACCCCCAACCCTCACCTTTGGCTCATCCCGAGCCACTCACGTAGTGTGTGTCTCCTATACTAACTTCTCTAGCTCTTATAACCTTCCTAAAATTTGTTCAACTTGATATTTTACTTGCGCGCTATTTTTTGCTACAGTCTCCACAATCTGCACAGTAATATGCTCCTTCTGCAATTCCCCACTCTCCAAGATAAGTTTTTCAATATGACCCTTTGTTGCTTCGATCTCAGTCATCATTTGTTGTGTGCCTTATTGTAGTGGTTTTAATTGAGCCTGCCTCAATTGCTTATCTGCTTGTATAGTCTTCATCTCTACCTGCAAATTCTTCATTTCTTGCGTGATTTTCAACATGTCTGGTATTGTCATCATTTTATGCTTCTAATTAAGTTCTTGCACTGTAGTATTTACCCCTTCTTATTTCTGGTCTAACTCCTGTGGGTTCTAATCCTCTTGCTTATTTTTCCATAACTGTGTACTCTTATTATACAACTATGTGATTTACTAGATGCTCAACACAATGCTATCCATATGACTTGTAACCTCCTACTCCCTTTGTGTTCTTACCTCTAGTGTAGTGCTAGGTGCTAGGAGTTTTTTCAACTCTGTAATGTGGCTCATGTATGCCTCCATAGCCTACGTTATTTTCTCAATTTTCTCCTCTGTTGGTATATTTCCTCCTTGAGCGCTCTCAAGAATAGTTTTAAACACTTCTTCCACTTGTTGCTCTATTTTGTCAGTGCACTGCTTTGCTTCTTCCCTCTCGAACTACACCTAGTTAAGTTTCATCTCCAGTGTCTTGTTTACCTTGTTGGCCAGTTGTAAAATTGTAGCACATGCATGGGTGTTACACATCAAATTACCACACCTAGGTACCTCTCCCTAAGTGTCGCAAGTGTCGTAAAATTGTCATATGCACCTTGTTAAGTGTTGCATACACCTTGACACCATGAAGTAACATATGTCACAATCCCTAGTCAATGTGGAGGAGAAATATATTATATGAAGGTCCAAAGACCATGTGCACATGAATTAATTATTAATATTCATAAAAGGAAATTAATTTAGTGTGAGAATCCACCTCACATTTGGTTTCCTATTTTCAAGGAGAGGTTGAGAATCTCATGGATGGGAGATATATTTCCTCCTTAAAATCCTTGAGAGATATGTTCTCCCTAAAATACTTGAAGATATATTTTCTCCCTAAAATACTTGGAGATCCCTTTTTAGTGGATCTGTTGAGTGATGTTCTCCATGGTGTTTAAGTCTCCAAATAATGAGGGATTCCCATGGAGAAGGGGAGGATGGAGAAATATTTGGATATCAAACTTATGATCCTAGGAGCATCGTACAATGGTTGGATGAGGAGGACTTGGAGAGGTTGTTGCAACTGCATCTACATATTGTAAGTGTCTTTTTTAATGTTTTCGTTAATATATTATTGGCCTATTTCCTTCAAGTTTGTGTATTATTTCATATGCTTGTATATTATGGATGAATTTGGTTTAAACTAATCTTGGTAGAGTAGGAAGTATTTTTTTTCTTTATTGTCCATTGCATTGTAGGTATTGTGTCATGATAAGGAGCTTGGGGATAAAGTTCATATTTGATTACATGAGGACAAGCTTCGAAAAAAGGTACATCATACTTTCTTTCTCTCTTTCTTTTTATTAGATTAACTATGTTTAAAGGGATGTTAGTTTCCATTTGCATCTTTTTGTCTTGGTAGTAGGGGTCTAGAATCCAAGATGATATTCACTTGTCTGCAGGGGAATTTTTCCTATAACAGAAGTGGGATTTCCATGAGAAGGGGAGGATGGAGAAATATTTGGATATCAAACTTATGAACTTGGGAGCATCGTGCAACGTTTGGACGAGGAGGACTTGGAGAGGCTTTCGCAACTGCATCTACATATTGTAAGTGTTGTTTTAATGTTCTCATTAATATATGCTTGGCCTATTTCCTTCAAGTTTTTGTATTATTTCATATGCTTTTCTATTATGGATGAATTTGGTTTAAGCTAATCTTGGTAAAGTAGGAAGTCTTTGTTTTCTTCATTGTCCATTACATTGCAGGTATTGTGTCATGCTAAGGAGCTTGGGGATCAAGTTTAGATTGGAATAAGTGAGGACACGATTTGAAACAGTGTACATCATACTTTCTTCCTCTCTTTATTTTGATTATCTTAACTATATTTAAAGGGATGTTAGTGTCCATTTGCATATTTTTGTCTTGGTAGTAGGGGTCTAGAATCCAAGAGGATATTCAACTTTCCACAGGGGAATTTTCCTATAACAGAAATTGGAAAATCACTTGTATAAAACCTTTTAACGAGTGTGAAAGGAATCAAAATCACTTGGAAATATTTTTATGTTTAGAGAGTCTGAAAAAAGATTAAAGGAGACTCCAGGCGGTTCCTTTTCGTATAACTTTACGAGTCTGAAAAAGTGATAAAAGTATACTCGGTCACATTCTCACGTATTTACGAGCATGAGAAAGAACAAATACTAAGCTCAGTAACTTATTCTCATGTATTTATGAGCACGAGAAAGAACAAAGACTAAGCTCCTTCTAGAAAAAGTGTCACCAATTTATGTTATAGGAAAATTCCCCTGCAGATAGTTGAATATCCTCTTGGATTCTAGATCCCTACTACCAAGACAGAAAGATAAAAATGGACACTAACATCCCTTTAAATATAGTTAATCTAATCAAAATAAAGAGAGGAAGAAAGTATGATGTACCGTTTTTCAAAATCTTGTCCTCACTTAATCAAATATGAACTTGATCCCGAAGCTCCTTAGCATGATGCGATACGTGCAATGCAATGGATATCAAATAAAACAAAGACTTCGTACTCTAACAATATTAGTTTAAAACAAATTCATTCATAATAGACAAGCATATGCAATAATACAGAAACTTGAAGGAAATATTCCAAGCATATAATAATGAGAACATTAAAAAGACACTTACAATCTGTAGATGCAGTTGTAGTAACCTATCTAAGTCCTCCTTTTCCATCCCTTGCACGATGCTCTAAATATCATAAGTTTGATATCAAAATATTTCTCCATCCTCCCCTTCTCCATGGAAATCCCTCATTATATAGGATTTGGAGACTTAACCACCATGGAGAAGATCACTCATCAAATCCACTAAAAAGGGATCTCCAAGGATTTTAGGGAGAAAATATATCTTCAAGTATTTTAGGGAGAAAATATCTCTGAAGGATTTTACGAAGGAAATATATTTCCCGTCCATGAGATTCTCAACCTCTCCTTTAAAATAGGAAACCAAATGTGAGGTGGATTCCCACACTAAATTAATTTCCTTTTATGAATATTAATAATTAATTCATGTGCACATGGTATTTGGACCTTCATATAATATATTTCTCCTCCACATTGACTATGGATTGTGACATATGTTACTTCATGGTGTCAAGGTGTTAGCACTAGAAGTCACCCCTGGATTGCGGTAGAGGTAAGCCCAGTACCCATCAAGTTATATTTCACGGTTAATGGATTTGAAGAGGTCAAATGGGGTAGACTCAAGAGAATATCATTTTAACTCAGAAAACTAGGGCAGTATGCACAAGAAAATGAGGTCTTGATCAAATTCAACTAGTAAGTTGTAGTAAAGGTGAGTAGGAGGAAGAAATTGAGGAGGAGATGTAAAGGTATGCTCTGGACATCAGGTCTTCCAGTAGCCCAAGGAGGAAAAACTCTGAAAACAAGATCTTCTTGAATTCGAACTTTCAGGAAGATGAAAACACTATAACCACACTACTGTAAGATTCTAGATACAAAAAGTATGCAGAACAGAAAGAAAATGCTAGAAATGGCATATGAAAAATAATATAACCAGAATAACACCACAATAATACTGAAATAATAACAGAATAACACCAGAAAGAGCACTTTGATTACTGAGAGCAATGTTCACGGGACTCTTCGAGGGGGAAACCTCCAATTGAGCAGAGATCTATTACAATAATATCCAAGATAGGGTTCACATACCCTCAACTCCTATTTATACTAAATATGTCTATCAAGAGAACCATCTATAGGAAGATCCTTCTAGAAGCAGAAGCTTCTATTAGGTCTTCTTACATTCGATTTATTATACCTTATTGCAAGGCCTTATTAATATTGAACTTTATTACATCGGAATACATTGTTATACCTACGTAAGGGGTTAGGTCCCTAACATGTCCACCCCCTTAAGAACATCCTTGTCCTCAAGGATTGAGATGTGGAAATTATTGCAGAATGGTAGTTGGTTCCCAAGTGGCATATGTTGGAGTTGTATCTTTCCACTGGACTAACACTTCCTTGATGGTTCACTGACGCAGGCGATGCTCACGCTAGTCCAAAAATACTTGTGGTTGTAGCCAAATGGATCCTTCTTCATTGTTATAACCCTAAATTGCACCACACATGCTTACCTGGCATCAGGCCAACTCATATCCCTTATTTTCCAAAACATTGTTGAACAACTCTTTCAAAATCCTCTTGTATAAAGGCCCACGTGCCCTAGTCCATTACTGCATGCATGTACACGCTGGCTGACCCAAAACAATCCGCGTGGACTAACAAAAGCACAAAAAGAGGAAAGTTTCCGATGGAACAAAAATCTATGGGTGAGTTAACTGAAACTCCCAGCCATGCATGGCCGAGGGTTCGTCCAAATGCCTAGCTCCTTCTAGCCTATAAAAGAAGGGGTAGGGGTCCCATTTGGAAGGAGGAAAAATATAGCAAAGAAACTCTGCCCATTTACATATTCCCATTGTCCCAACCCTTTAGCCTTTCCTTGTGCCAAAGGAGATTCAAAGAAAAGTAGTTGGAGGACAGAAGAAGAGGAGCCTAGGATCAGGTTCGAGCAGTGGTGGCCAGTCTCAACTTTTGTAAGTTGACTCATTCAAAGTAATAAAGAGAATGTTTTTCCTGTCCCAATTCATGAACTGTTTATAGTTTGATCAGTATATGTTTGGATTTCTAACCCGTTAGTATATAAGTAGTATGCATGCATAGTTGTTTCTTGTCTTGGATGCAGGTCAGCTTTGGAAGGAGTATTGCGAACAAGTAATCAAGCACAATAGAGGATCGACATCAAACGTCGGGAACAAGGTAGGTTGATATTTCTATGCATTTACTAAGAAAAGGGGATTTAAATCTAGGGATGGAGGTAGAAAGTAATTTCTCTTCGGTCATATCTGCATGCAAATTCTGAACTCTATTTTCTAGTCCGTAGGGAGATTTTCCCAACAACATAATTGGTGAACATACTGGGGAGACTCTCTAGGGTTCCTGGAATTTTTAGGTTTTGGGTAGTTTTACAGACTAGTTTTTTTTGCCTGTTTTTTCTTTTAGTTTCTATAAGGTTTGAGCTAGCAGGGAGTCTGGTTTTCCATACCATCTTTCCCTGTCTTTTGCTTGACTGTGTTTTTCGAAACCCACAGAGGTACACATGGCCTGCACAAGGTCTGCACGCATGTACCTGTACCCTACCCTCTTACAGCCCGCGTGTGAATGCTAGCCGTAGAAGTAGCTGTAGCGTGCAGAATTCAGAGAACTTCAGAGGCAGTCATCCTCTTCCTTGTCAGAATCACACATTCTCAGGGGGGTTTCTGTAATTCTGCCCGAGTCTTGTTTTCTAGCATTCCTATCTCAGATTGTTTTTTCCTTACCATTTTTTCCTTACATTATTTGTTTTTCTATTAAAAAGAGAGTTCAAGCCTTCAAGGGATCCTGGTTATCAATATCAGTGGTCTCTTCCTAGTTTTGGGTTCTTTGTTTTCTTTTTTCTTAGAGTTTAGATATACACGCGGCCTATACAAGGGCAACCCATGTGTACACCCACTTTTTCTCTATCCAGCGCACGTTCGCACACGTGTTGTTAAAGTGACAGTCGTGTGCTTGTACAGGATACTTGTTGTTGAGGGTAAGGCATTCATCCTCTCCCTTGAAAATAATTATTCCTCTCAAGTGTTTGAATCTCTGTCTGAGAAGTCAGTAGCTTAGGATTAATCTTACCCTTATATTTCTTTTTCTCATTTAAAAAGTTGTCAGAAAAATAAAAGAATTTTCACAGTTTTTAGACAAGTGTGAGAGTCATTTGCTTTTAAAAATTGCTAGTGTGTGATTTTTTTTAATCTGATTCTTTGCGATCTACGATTAGGCTAGAATTGTTTTTCTTGGTTTCTGGTTGTCAGTATTTTTCCTTTCCTGCTTTACTAGCATTTAAATAAATAAATAAAATCTCTTTTCATTTTCTTGTTTGGTTGAAGAGTGTGTTTCTTCATTATTGGACAGGGAAAAGTCATTTATTTCATAAGTTTTTGTAGTTCACTTAGATCATAAGTAGCTCATAGTCGAGTGAAATTCTTTTGAGTTTGTTTGCCAAAATATTAGAAAAGTTAAAAAAGAAAAAAAAAACAAATTAAAGTTGTTGAAATTTTGCATTAAGTAAAACTTTTGTTTCCATCTTTTTTTTTCATTCATTTCTTTCATCTTTTTCACATCATCAGTTTCACCTTCATACCCCTTGATGTAAGACAACGCCATAAAAATAATGCTAAATTTAAAATCTACTAGACTTTTATGTTTGTAGGGTTCACCAACTAGATCAGGATTAGGGCCTTGGATTAGGTTGGAGAGGAAACTCTTCAAGGCCATTTTAAAAACAAACATTGGAGTCTGATTTAGGGAGTGTCTAAGTCCAGTGTCGTGAAAGTTATCTGGGACCCCCCTCTAACACAAGGTATAAACATGAGGTCGCGTGCAGAAAGGTAGCAAAGATAACCCCTCCAAAGCTGGACTAATCGTAGTGGAGAACACATATAGAAGGTTTGTTTTGGGATTCCATCGTTTGCATTTGCCACGGGGCTTCATGGGTCTCGAATCCATTCAAGGTCCTCAGTTGTATTCTGGACCATTTTCTCTTGATACCCTTGACAGATTTCGAGCTCGATACCCTGCTCATTGCGGTCTACCCAACTTTCGACTGTACCCGCCTGGTGACTGTTCATGCGTTGGAAACCTAGTTGCCAATCTTTTTAGGGACATAAATAGGTGACTGCGGGAGTATACCACGGTAACTAGGACAGACATCAGGCCACACTTTGTAGAGTATACCTAGAGGGTGCTTCTGTGTTCGAGTTTCACTTGCACCAATAAGTTTCTCTAGTGTTGGTTGTTGTAACTGTTCTTCCAATTAATTTAGTGTTTGCTTGTATTATCTTCTAGGAACTTTTTAGTGTGTGTTACTTTTGAGCATTTAGACTACCTTAGAGTGTCTTGGATCTTATCACACAGTGAAGGATCTCGAGCTCCGCCGGTCACGAAGGCTTCTTGGCCTGCCGTCGGTTACACTGGAGCCACCCCCGCCACCATTAAGGTGAAAGATATACCAACAAGGGTCTTTTGAAGCGACCGAGTTACAAAACATTGTGCCCGACCAACCCTCGGAGGAATTGACCATTTTGGACCTTGAAGCAACCGTTCTTGGCCCAGTTGACACCCCAACCACTGATTTCTCGGCACCTTTCATTGTACCAATTCAATTTTATGAGCGCTAGACAGTGTCGCACATAGCAATGGAAAAAAATGTTGTTACTCCTTCTGGGAATTCTTCAATTCCCACCACGGTTGTCACCACATGAGAGATTTCATATCCTAACCCATCATCGTCGGTCCGAGCCACCATGGTCTTAACCACAACTACGTTGCAAAGTGGTCTGATCCTGTCTCTGGCAGCAGCCACAACCCCTTTCACAACAAGTGTGACAGGCCCTCTGTTCTCATACGGGATGCCTAGTTCAGGTACAAGTCCTATACTTTCCTACTCCACTTTACAGACTTTGGGTCTGGGGGCAGGGAGCTCTAGCGGTCCTCTAAAAGGTCACATGGGGGGCACTACTTCTCCTTTTAACTCTTTTCCTTATGTAGGAGGTCATATCCCTCCTTCGTCCCCTTCACTCAGTGGCTCGCATCAACAATCCGCCGGGCAACCTACACACAATAGTTTATTTGGAGCAGGGAGTCAAGGACCACCTTCGCATAGTATGCTAGTAGGTTTGACACGATTTTGTTTGAATGGAACGTTTGGTAACAACACCTTCTCATCAGTCACTTTCCCGACTGGGGGCAACCCCATTTTTGGACAATCTACTCCTATGCAGGGTATTATTCCTGCACAGGGGGCAAACCTAGCAGGACTTTGGAATTCAGGGCAGGGATCCGTTCCCTCATCCGGAATGTCGATCTGGGGTAATTCTTTCCACAATCAATGGAACCCCAAACAAACTACTATGCCTATCCCCATGGGACCGGCATGGGGTAATTCCTCCCAAAGTCCTTCAAATATAATGCATGCCCAACCATCTATGTCCTATTTGGGAAATCGGTCGATGATGTCTCCACATATGCAAAATCCTTACACTGGCCAGGGCCATGGTTTCTACCAGAATCTGGGCTAGCAGCCAAACTTTTCCTGGCAACCTGGTGCCAGTCAAACTCAAGGCCCCTTTTCCCCAGGTTATTAGCAACAACCCAAACTATCGTTCCTGGCGACTTTACACTTGCCAGATTTGACAAGGTTGTTGAATGACCATATTTGTCATGATCCACATTGGCCTCCTATGCCGATGAAGTTGCCTTCGGACATTCCAAAGTTCGAAGCCAAGCCTAACGAAGATCCAAGAGATCATGTGACTACCTTCCATATTTGGTGTTCATCTAACTCACTGAAAGATGACTCTGTACAGTTGTGATTGTTTCAAAGTACTCTCATTGGGAGTGCCGTGAAATGGTACATTGAGCTCGATCGCTCAAGATACTCTTCTTTTGGTGAACTGGCGATGGCTTTCCTGAACCATTTCCAGTTACCTGTGAGATACGACATTGGCACAGAGTTGCTCGCCAATTTCGAACAGACAAAAGAGGACCATATCTATGATCACATCCGAGAATGGAGATGTTGGAAGAGTTTAATCAAAGTACCAGTCCCACCAGCATTCCTACTTGAGTGGTTCCTTAAGTATTTGGTCCCACAGTTATCCAAATATGTCGTGATGTCTAGAGTTTTCTCCGAAGAAGATGGCATCATGAGGGATCAACAATTTGAGCTCATCTATTCTCAGTCTGGTTTATTATACAACATCTTTCCAGATGTGCCACGTTCAATACTAGATAAAACTAGATAGAGAGTTGGACCACATGCCGATGGTATTGTTGGTTTGGAACAAACAAAGCCCACTGAGAAATTGACGAAGTAGTTGCAGCAGTTATCTATAAAACACACAGTGGCCAGCCAAACTATTGCTTTGGCTGCTCCCCATACCAAAACATCGGAAGTACACACTGTGCATTCGACTAACCCAAAGGCCACCCAGCAGCCTGAAGGGAAGAAAAAACAATGAAAGAAGGGTAAGGGGGATAAAAAATCCCACTGATAATGTTGGCGGGGACAACACTGAAAAATGGAAGGCAAGGTATCCATGCAACTTGTGCATGGAAGACCACCCGACCCATCTATGTCCTCAACTTGCAGAGGCCCAAAGATTTGTCACGCAACAATAGCAGGCAGTGTTGACTAATCCATTTCAACGTGGGAAAAATTTAACTCAAGCCTCTGCAAGCATGGACGGGGGCAGCCAAGAAACCTACCCACCTCCGAACAACCCCGCATCCGCAAACGTATATATGGTTAGGGGTGATGCTTTTATATCGACTAGAGCACACGACTATAATAAACCAAGCGCTTCTGAGAAGGGTAAAGAAGCGGACCTCCCATCTCTTCCTCTACAGATTGAGAATACGTTGGGAGAAATAATGACACGCATTCCAAAAGGTGCATTTAAAAAACCTTCTCATAACCCAAATGCAAGGGCCACCCAGAACTACTCTGTGGTGGAGGATTTATCACAAATCCCTTGTGCGATGTCTTCTTTGGAGGTCCTCCAAAGCTTCCCTTCTTAGAGGAAAGCTTTGTTAACCGCTTTGGGCTCTACTGAGACTTGTAATCTGGGTACCATCATGTTAGATACAACCGACTTAAAACCTTGTCTGCTTTACCATGTAGGGTTTCAGATAGTAGTGGCTTATCCCACGAAAACTTTTACATGGAATATCTTCCGCAATGTGGTCGATGAGGGCGCCTCGACATGTGTTATGTCATTGGAATGTTGGAAGGCCATTGGCCAGCCCGTTTTGTCTCCATCACCTACTCTCCTCACTGCTTTTAACGGTCGTTCCTTCTGACCACATGGCATCGTTCCTTCTTTCCCTGTGCAGTTAGGAGGGAAGACCATGTGTGTTGAATTAGAGGTAGTCGATGCTCCAATCGACTATAACCTCTTGTTAGGATGGATTTTGACTTATGCTACGCAATCTGTGGTTGCTATAGTTTTCCGGGTCTTGTTGTTTCCACACAAGGGCCAGATAGTGACCATCGATCAATTGTCTTTCTCCAGACCTGACCCAGCTTTGGGGGCATCCACGGTCTCGATGATTGATAATCCTCAACCAGTTGTTGTCAACATAGGAGTTGGTTTGTGCCCATCCTTGATGGGTACCTTTTATTACCCACCTCCTCACGACGATATCAAATTTATATCCAATCACCATAAGGTTGAGATTTTCAAGTTTCGTCATTCTGCATGACTTACTTCGAGGATCCATGGATACTTCCTTCCCCATCGTCCATGATGGATGAGATAGGGCACCCAGGCATGTCCATGCCCTTGTCTGTCGCTGAAGTAGCGTACTCTTTAGTCCAGCAAGCTTCGGCTAACACTGATCCGACTCTTGCACAAGAGTTAGATCCACTTCTAGAGCCTATTTGGGCTCAGGGTTCTCTTGCTAACATTGATTCGTTAGAATTAGTCTTGCCTTCTGATGAAGTAGTGATCGAAGCAATGACTAGTCTGGACAAACCTTGGGAAGATCTTCATCACAGATCTTATTTTCTCCTAGAGTTAAGCCAAATCGAAGTAGGAGAATTCACCGTAACCATGACAGGAGATCAGTTGTGTCCTATTAATCTCTTAGCTACACATGAAATTTATGCTGAGGTAAATATGGAAACTATCGCTGAAACTATACCAATCAACATCTCTCGAAACCCCAACGTCATGGAGAACGTCTTCATTGGAGCAGATTTCTCCCCCAAAGAGATTCAAATCTACACGGATCTTTTCAAAGAATTCCGCGACGTTTTTGCC
This sequence comes from Picea engelmannii, assembly GCA_009831015.1. Lineage (NCBI taxonomy): Eukaryota > Viridiplantae > Streptophyta > Pinopsida > Pinales > Pinaceae > Picea > Picea engelmannii. The sequence goes on from ML776946.1 coordinate 684,190, forward strand.
TGGTCTTATGAGGAAATGCTAGGTATCAATCCAAAAATAGTTGAACATGAAATCACAATGTATCCTAATGCCAAGCCTGTTCAACAGAAGCTTCGTCCAGTTAATCCTAAGAAAGTAGCAGCCATCAAGATTGAGGTTGAAAAATTGCTATAGGCAGGTTTTATCTATCCCATCCATTTGACTCAATGGGTGTCAAATCCTATGTCGGTCCATAAAAAACAAGGCACGATTCATGTATGTACCGACTTCCATGATTTGAACAAGGCATGTCCCAAAGATAATTTTCCAACACCATTCATCGACCAGATCATTGATGAATGTGTTGGTTGTGAAGCCTTTTCTTTCATGGATGGTTTTTCAGGATATAATCAAATCCAAATCAAACCCGAAGACCAACACAAAACGACATTCATTTGTCCTTGAGGTACATTCACATATCGTAAGATGCCTTTTGGTCTTAAAAATGTTGGAGCCACCTTCCAGTGGGCCATGTATTTTTTTGTTCATGATCTCAAGCATATAGTCGAGGCCTATCTAGATGATTTAGCATCACGATCTTGCAAGAGAACGGATCATCCCACACACCTTAGACTTATCTTCGAATGCTGTCGCTACTTTCAGATTCGCTTGAATCCAAACAAGTGCAGCTTCTGCATAACGTCAAGAAGTTTGTTAGGTTTCATCATATCAACAACAGGGATCATGGTCGATCCTCTCAAGGTGGAGTAAATAATGTAGTTGCCCCTCCCATGCACAATCCTTCATCTTCAGAGTCTACAAGGTGAGGAAAACTTTTTACGACGCTTCATCGCCAACTATGCCGAAATGACCAAGGGATTTATGCGCTTATTGAAGAAAGACGTTCCTTTTTACTGGAATGATGTCACTCAATGCTCTTTTGACACATTAAAACATGCCCTCACAACTACACATCTGCTTTGACCACCTAACTATAACAAATATTTCTTATTATATCTGGCTGTTGCAGAGTCAACCATTGGCATGGTTTTAGTTCAGGAAGATGATTTGTTCTCAGAATACGTGATCTATTACCTGAGCTGAGGCCTCGTAGGACCGGAACTCAATTATTCTCATATCGAAAAAATTGCGTTGGCAGCAGTTCATGCTGTTCAACGGTTCCGTCATTATGTTCTATTTCGCAAGACCACCATCATTGTTGTCGTGAATCCATTCCAGTACATGTTGACACGACGGGTTATAGGTGGAAAAATCAATAGATGGATAGTCATCCTCCAGGAATTTGACTTGGACTTCATTTCAGCAAAGTCCAAAAAGTCTTTGGTCTTCGCAGAGCTTATTTCAGAACTTCCAGTTGAGTCAGGTGACGTTGTGCCTGAAAAATCACCTATCCGGGGAGATATGTTTTTGATCACATCTTCAGATCCCTGGTACAGAGATATACTTATCTATCTCCAGAATTTGAAGTGCCCCACTTCTGCTTCTCATGATGAGCATCGGTGTATACGCCATCAGGCTAAGAATTATCTCATACTCGATGATACATTGTATCTGAGAGGTGTAGATTGCATCTTATGTCGATGTCTCACACATGAGGAGGTAGTCATCCAGCTCAATGATTTCCATACTAGAGCTTGTAGCGGTCATTTGTTTGGGTTGGAAACAGCCCAAAAGATTCTATGAGCAGGTTACTTTTGGCCGACACTTATCAAAGATTGTATAGAATCGGTCAAGAAGTGCCATCTGTGCCAAAACTTCTCTCGGAAGATGAGGGCACATCCCGCTCCTATGTTTCCTGTCATCAAAGTTGGTCCCTTCACCAAGTGGGGGATTGATTACACTACTTGCAACCCCCCTTCAACAAGGGGGCACCGCTATATCATCATAGTTGTAGACTACTTCACTAAGTGGGTCGAAGCTATGCCAACATTTAAAGATGATGGAGAGACTGCAACTCTCTTTTTATTCAACCAGATCATAGCAAGGTTCGATGTCCTGAGAGAGATTGTTACTGACCATGGCAGTCACTTTCAGAACCAAATGATGACCGAATTAACATCAAAGCTTTGGTTATGACAAGAGAATTCATCATCCTACTACCCCCAAGCTAATGGGCAGGTGGAAGCTGTAAATAAAACTCTTAAGATTATTCTACAACGAACTATCAACTCAGCCAAGTCAAATTGGCATTTGATGTTATACTCGACATTATGGGCTTACCGAACATCTGTTAAGACTGCAACTAGTTTCTCACCTTTTCAACTCGTTTATGGGCTGGAGGCAGTCTTTCCCATCGAATGTCAGATCCCATCTCTAAAATTGAAAATACAATTATTGCCAGACACTTCTCCACTTGAAGAATGGTTAGTACACCTTGAGCAACTCAATGAGCAGCGTTGTGATGCGGCCCTGGCCAACAAGGCTTACAAACATAAGTTCAAGTGTCAATATGATAGGTTTGTTTGTCCTCGGATTTTCTCTAAAGGCGACCTTGTCCTGGTCTATGACCAAGATAAGGACCCCCTGGGGGCAGGAAAATTCAAACTCATGTGGTTCGGACCCTTCATCATAAAAGAGGTATTAAAAAAGGGCGCTTATCGTCTGGTTGATTTTGAAGGGAATGTGTTAGTGGAGCTTAGAAATGGGCTCTACCTCAAGAAGTATTACTCATAGGTAGGTCATTGTGGGTAACTTTTTGTAACATATGTATAGTCTTTGTACTATTACTTTTTAGTTTCTTTTAAATGTTATGGACATGTCATTGATGTTATCTTTTGTCAATATGGAAGATGTCAAGTGATTCCGAGGTGTTCGTTGGGTATGCATATGGTGCTATTCAGCACACTCGGAGGCTTGCCTCCGCAGCTTGGGTAATATTTACACCTCAAGGCCAGTTGTTATCTTCTGTAGGTATATGCTTAGGCGACACCACAAATAATGTCGCCGAGTATAGTGCAGTTATTGAGTTGCTTCGTGACGCCTTGTCATTGGGTATCTCTCATCTTCGGGTCTATCTCGACGCTCAACTATTTGTGTCTCAGTTAAATAGAATATACTGGGTTCATGATCCAACCTTGCACCGACGATTCCTTAGGGTACGTCTCTTAGAATGAAACTTTGATTATATTACATATTTTCATGTTCCTAGGAGATCAAACCAAATTACAGATACTCTAGCTAATCAAATTTTAGATTGGCATCTTGCACACATATGAAAGAAAATTGACATAAACATGTAAATACATTTTTTCACATGTAATCCATAAGATACAAAAGGTAAAAAAAAACATATATAATATCATAAAGTAACCAGAGTACATAGATGGATGCAAGCACCTCAAAAATAGGACCAATAACAATTCACAGGGCTTATGCCCTAAAAAAATATATGCAAGTAGTGCTCGTGGCACGTAAAAAGTCTAAATAGGCTCAGGGCCTATGGGCCCTGTTGTACTGGTCCACAACATGGGCTAAATTCCTAAACAATTGGACCCACATCTGAGGTGCCCCCACTACATGAGGTTGCATGGATGGTAGCAGGTCCTCTATCTCTGCCATTGGGACTGTGCGAGTGAGTGCAGTAAATTTCCGCTCAACTTGTCTAAGTACCCTCTCAGCCTCCATGGCTGGGAGGTTTCTTGCTACTATTGGTCCCCCGGCAATGGCAGCCGCATCTTCTTGCCGAGGATGACGCCTGTTCCGTGCATAATCGGCAGGTCGCACTGGTCCTACATCTGCATGCAACAAACGTATATCCGTCAAATACTCTGGCATATAAAAAAAAATGATATATATAACAAAAACGACATAAAAATTACATATACAACAAAAAAACTACAAAGGTGGAGACTCACCCATCTCCCCTCACTCCTCACCAGGAGGCACGGGTATCTCAGGATCTCTAGAAAAGTCTATCCCTGCATATGGGTAATCCTCGATCACAAGGATCTGATGTGATAGCCACGCAAAAAAGTCATCATTGAAGGACTCATTAGTCCTTCCACCACCCTGTCGCGGCAGTAATACTGCCCATCTACATATATCAGGAAAAGAGGCCTGATGTCCTCATACTACTTCCCGAGGACTAAAACTCGAAACTCTCTCAAAGAAGAATGAACACAAAATCGTCCTGAACCTGAAGTTCCTTTGTGTCCGCTGGCGGCAATCTGTCAATTGCCTCTTCATACACTCCAGTAATGTGGTACTCCAGTCAAAAATTTGTGCATTCAAGAACTAGATAACACAGTTCATCTGTGCGCGAGATGCCTGATGCAAGGTTGTTGAACCGGTAATGCGCCCAATAAGAAATAATATTGCTTGCAGTGATAGGTTAGTGATCTTACTTATGGGCACCTAGGAGCTCAAACGGTTTTTCCCAACCTCACAGTGAAGGGCTATCAATTTCGATATGTTAAGCAGCCCCGATGGAAACGTCCTGAAATTGACTAGTTCCCCTCTCCTTGAGAGGCCATTCAAAAAGTAGATATCCTCGGTGGTGGGCACTAGTGATTGCCCCTCTAGCATGAAGGCCTCTACATCAGGGTGCCAGTAGTCAACCAAGGCATTCAGTAGCCTCAGTTGCATTAGCATAAATGGACACAGGAAGAACTTAAGTAAACCACATAGCATCAACGCGGCCATGAAATTTGGATCTCCCACAACCAACTCACTAATTTCTTCATGCTCCCTTTCCCTCCAATGGACATACATCCTGCCAACACAACAAAGTTCAGGAGATGAGTGAGGGCTCTTTAGTTCTTTTTTCTATAAAAGGGGGGTCCATGCGTGTTGTCTAGGTGACAGTCGCGTGTACACGCGGGCAGGCTTTACTCTGCCAGAGTGTACACGCGACCTGTCCAGAGACAACCCACGTGGACCTAGGGCCAACCTTTTAAAGGTCGACGCCCACCCAAAAAAATGAAATCAAAAGAAAAAAGAAAGAATTGAATAGCTAGATAGGGAATTTTGTACTTACTTGGTCCAAGAAGAAGTTCATTTCGTCCACTGTAACTCCCGGAATCACTGTTTTTATCAAAGGGGGTCTTTTGGCTCCAGAGTCAATTTCCAAATCAGCAATGGTGATAATGAGCTGCCAGCTTCTATTTATAGACTTTTTGTCCTCTTTTTGTCACTTTTTTGGCCTCCCTTATCAGTTTCTTTATACCAAAAACCATTTAGAGTGATTCAGGAGTTATATGGGAGG
>ML776946.1:689535-745161 GCA_009831015.1 Picea engelmannii
TCAGCAATGGTGATAATGAGCTGCCAGCTTCTATTTATAGACTTTTTGTCCTCTTTTTGTCACTTTTTTGGCCTCCCTTATCAGTTTCTTTATACCAAAAACCATTTAGAGTGATTCAGGAGTTATATGGGAGGGATTTGATCAGGTATTGGAACATTTTTTTTTATTTTTGAGGAAATTTTGATGGTCCATGAAATTTTTTCCACGAATCAACTTGAGCATATAGGTTCAGTTACTACCCCAACTTTTGTGTCTCGTTGTATTTTGCCTCTGCTATAGGATCGATCCCATCAGGTTGTGAAACAAAACCATCATATATGCTTTAGAAGTGTCACAGCTTGGCGGTAGAGCTTACCAAAACATGGATTCCCTAGGTAGGTCCTAGTTGCATTATGGTGTCCATTCCGTCTCTAAAACACTGTAGGCTTGGAAGTCCTTATAGTCTTTCCTGAATATGAGTTTGAGCCTCATTTGCATGATTCTTCTTCGCTCTTGGTCTCACCCTCAAGAATCTCAAACAATAATGGGTCTCCTTTTAATCCCTTTTCAGACCCTCTAAACATGAAAAGATTGTCGAGCGATCTTGTGGCCTTTCACGCTCGTTAAATTGAAATTTGAAGTCACGTCTGTCCGGTGGTAGTTTACCCATTTTTCGGTACGGACGGTCAACTGTACGAACAAAGGTATGCTCTATGGAACTTCAGCTCTATATAAGAGTACTCTCAGGTATAATTTTATCCCTTTTTGGGGCCTAAGGGACTAAACTTACGAAAAAGGAACCCCCACGGAGTCCATAGTTAAGCTCTTTTCAAACTCCCTAAAATTGAAAAGATCGCCGAGTGACCTTCTTCTTTCACACTCGTTAAATTGGTCCAGAAGAACATTCCTAACGGAGTCCATAGTTAAGCTTTTTTTAGACTCCTTAAAAATGAAAAAAATAGCTGAGTGATCTTGTCCTTGTCACACTCATTAAAATGGTTTTGAATCGACATCTAATTGGTGCTAGTTTACCCTTTTTCGAATCGACTAGACTATCTTCGAAAAAGGTACAACAATGGAGTCTCCTTTTATGTTTTTTCAGACTCTCTCAATATGAAAAACCATCGAGCTTACCTTCTCTAGGCTCATTAAATTTACATCGAAGGACGTTACCATTGTGTGTTTTGTTAACCGTGTTTGCATACCTTATACATCAGCCTTGTAACAGTTTGCTTCTACGTCTTAACACCTTTGGCCCACGGAGGATTTTTCTAGAGTATCATTTTACTAGAAAATCAGTCTTGTCCTTGTGCCTTGAGCTTGTATGTTTGCAACACTCGTTCCTCCCTTGTAACGTAATATTCCTTTATTCTTTTTCCACAATTATTGAAAAGAACAAAAAAATCAAATATACCCCAAAAAGAGGAAGGGAAAAGTATTTTCTTTATTGGCAGCATAATGAGTCACCCTTGGATAAATCACATCCATCCGTTTGACTATGGGATGTAGTACGACCTTAGGAAGATTTTTCTCGCTATATAGAGTTGTGTCCTCCACCGTTTGGTTATCCTTCCAAACATATGGAGAGTTTGTGTTGCCTCCTTCTTCGTAGACTTATGATTAACATACATGTTGATTGAGTCTCATCATTTGTCATGTTGTTATCCAAGGGAAGTTTTTCACCAATCTTGAGTCGCCCCCTCTGCAATATGTCTCTTGTCCTCATACCCGGCCATCCTGAACATCCAATCAAGTCCTTGTTCGAAATCACTGAAGCCTTCAGTCTGATCATCAAGATTATCAAGTCCATGACTGACGAGTCGTCGAAGACCTCTGGGTAGTGCAGTCGTACACTCATATTACACTCCAACCTGAGTTTTGAAGATTTTGAAGTTGTTGTTCGAGCTCTAAAGATCTCATCTCCAACCATCAGGCCGAATCAATTTCTGGAAGATGGATACTCTATATGTATATCTTTCTGATTTCAAGATGTAGCTCCATTGTGTATTGTTCGCAGCTACTCTTTATAGTTATTTGACATGGATCTACAGTGTATTTGATTGGTAGCCATGGTTCTATTTTATCCTGAGCATGGGTATGCCCGCCTCGGTGAGACATTTGTTATTTTGTAGATGACACCTCCCGGTTCCTGATCCTTGGGCTCAATCATTCGGCACATCAGTAAATATTGCTAATGTATTTTGGCCATCAGATGCTCTTCTGACCTCACACATTAGGGGGCATCTGTTATAACCCTAAATTGCACCACACATGCTTATCTAGCATCATGCCACGCCCTACCCTCTTACAGCTCATGTGTGAACGCTAGATGTAGAAGTAGAAGTAGCATGTAGAATTCAGAGAACTTCAGAGGCAGTCATCCTCTTCCCTATCAGAATCACACATTCTCAGGGGGTTTTCTATAATTCTGTCTGATTCTTGTTTGCTAGCAGTCCTATCTCAGATTTTTTTTGCCTTACCATTTTTTCCTTACATTATTTGTTTTTTTGTTAAAAAGAGAGTTCAAGCCTTCAAGGGATCCTGGTTATCAATATCAGTGGTCTCTTCCTGGTTTTGGGTTCTCTGTTTTATTTTTTCTCAGAGTTTAGATACACACGTGGCCTATACAAGGTCAGCCCACGTGTACATGCACTCTGTCTCTATCTAGCGTGCGTTCTCACGCATACTGTTAAAGTGACAGTCGCATGCTTGTACAGGATACTTGTTGTTGAGGGTAAGACATTCATCCTCTCCCTTGACAAGAATTATTCCTCTCAGGTGTTTGAATCTCTGTCTGAGCAGTCAGTAGCTTAGGATTAATCTTACCCTTAGCTTGCTTTTTCTCATTTAAAAAGTTGTCTGAAAAATAAAAGAATTTTCACGGTTTTTAGACAAGTGTGAGAGTCATTTTCTTTTCGAGGGAGCCTTCATATTCATATTTTCAGGAAAGTGCATCGGCCACCACATTGTCTTTTCCTTTCCTATAAATGATCTCATAATCATATCCAAATAGATCAGTCACCCATTTTTGTTGCTCTGGGGAGGAAATGCATTGTTCCAGAAAATACTTGAGGCTTTGATGGTCTGTCTTAATTTGGAAGTGTTGACCCAATAGATAAGGGCACCAAAAATCAATATCATGCAGAATAGCCATCATTTCCTTTTCATAGATTGATTTTCCCAAATTTCGTTCAGATAGTTGTTTGTTGGTAACGGCCAAAGGCCTACCCTCTTGCATAAGGAAAGTGCCAATACCTTTCCCTGAAGCATCACATTCTAGGACAAAGGTCTTTGTGAAATCAGGAAGGGCCAGGACTAGAGTGGTGCACATGGCCATCTTCAAGGTTTGAAAATCCTGAGTAGTTGTTGGGGTACAACTGAAAGAATTATTTTTAAGGAATGTCGTGAGAGGTGTCACAATATTTCCATAATTCTTAAAAAACTTGCGATAATAACCTGTTAGGCCCAAAAATCCTTGCAATATTTTGAGAGTCTTTGGGTGAGGCCAATATTGCATAGCTTCAATCTTTCTAAGATCCACCCTAACGCCATTCTTTCCAACAACATGGCCCAAGTACTCGACTTCTGAGGCACCAAAAGAACATTTAGATTGTTTCAGGAAAATTTGGTGCTGAGAGAGTAGATGGAGAATTTGGTCCACATGAGCAAGGTGGTATGTCCAGGTTTTGCTATAGATGAGGGTATCATCAAAGAAAACTAATGAAAAATGATATAGAAAGGGGCAAAAGACATGATTCATGAGGCTTTGGAAGGTGGAGGGGGCATTACACAAGCCAAAGGGTATGACCAGAAAATCATAGTGGCCCTCATGAGTTCTAAAGGTAGTCTTAGGAATGTCTACCTATTTCATACGAATATGGTGGTAGCTAGAATGAAGATCAATTTTAGTAAAGAATTGGGCACTACTCAATTCATCCAAGAGGTCATCAATGACAGGAATGGGAAATTTGTCTTTAGTGGTGAGTTTGTTGAGGGCACGGAAGTTAGGACACATGTGCCAAGAACCTTCTTTATTCAGGACCATGACCACAGGAGAAGAGTAGGGGCTCGTACTAGGGTGGGTAACGCTTGTGTTGAGCAGTTCTTGAACCATTTTCTCAACTTCATTTTTTTGGGAAAAGGGGTGATGATAGGGACGGATATTGGGAGGGAGGCTTCCTGGTATAAGGGGAATGGAATGATCATGAACACCACAAGAAGGAGAGAGTCCTTGGGGAGTAGAAAATACCATTTGATGTTTAGAGAGGATGGATTGGAGGTCTTTTGACACAGAGGGTGTCTCAGTTTCCTACATGGCATGGAGTTGGGAAATAACGCCAAAATGACCTTTTTATAGAAGATTTTCCATGCGATGGGAACTAATGATCTCTGGTGAATCGGTGGTGATGCCTTGGAACTTACATTTTTGACCCTCCTGGTTGAATTGCATGGTTAATTCCTTGAAATCCATGACAATGGGACCCAAAGTCCTTAGCCAGTCTTCACCCAACACAATGTCACAACAACCCATGTCGATAACAAACATATGATATTTTAGGTGGTAGTCGCCAATTTGGAGATGCACATTTTCACAACACCCTCCACATTTCATGGAGCCTCCATTGGCAATCATGATTTGGAAATTATTGATTGCATGGATATAACAATGAGTTTCTTGGGATATGTGGCGATAAATAAAATTATGGGTGCTGCCACTATCAACCAGAATGATGACCTTCCTATGCTTGATGTAACCAATTAGCTTGAGGGTTTGGGGAGCAGAGAAACTAGTGAGAGCATTTAGGGAAATGACTGATTCTACTTCGGGAGGGTCTGAGGGAGGGGTTATGTTCGTGGTTTCAGGTGACTCAGACACAAGGGGAGTTTCAACATCCTCTTTTGAAACATCGTTCGATATGGCCATAAAAATATTTTGTTCCTTACACTTGTGGCCCGTAAAATATTTTTCATCATAATTATAACAAAGGCCTTTGAGTCGACGTTCATCCATTTAAGCTCTAGTCAATTTTTGGATCTTTAGTGGAGCAAAGGGAGTAGTGGGATTTACTGGTTTAGTGTGAGGAATAAAGGGGGCTTTTTGGTTTTGAGAAGATACAACTTGTTTTTCTTATTAATCCCTTTTAGTATCCTCCACCCAACTCTGAGGCCGAGCCATCAGGACATGGGCACGAATCTCATCCTTGAGGCCACCGATAAAACATTCTAAGAAAAATGCATCAGACATGCCCTCTGTCTGAAAATCTAGTTGCTCAAAATAATCTATAAAGTCTTCACTTATTCTTGATTGTTTCAACTTTGTAGAACATCCTAAATGGTTGGTGTCAGTGTCAACGCATTCATAAAGCTCTGCCACAAAGTGTGTCCAAGCAATATACCCTTGGAAGGAATTTTTTCTCCATTGGCACCATTTCCAGTGTTCTTGATCTAGATGGAGAACACCATATGGGAGTTTGGCCAAGTCATCTCTAATGTCATATAAAGAGAAATAATGTTCCATTTGGGTTACCCAACCAGTGGGATCCGAGCCATCAAATTTGGTCACATCCACCCGCGGAAGGCGTAGGTCAAGATGAAAGTGATTCTAATGAAAATTATGGGAATGAGAGGAAGTTTCAGCTTCAGTATGTGGGGGTGGGTCAGATAAAGGGTTATCTACAGGGATATGTAGCTTGGTGCAGATCATCGAAACAACAGATTCAAGCTGGGTAGTCATGTCTTGTTTGAGTTCCTCGATTGAGGCGGTGATGGAGGACTGCATGGTAGTATTGATGGCAGTAACATTGGCACTGAGTTGTTTCACTTCTTGTTGGGTCTCTACAAAATTATATTGCAAGGTATTGAAGCGAGCTTCCAAGTCTTGGCTACGGGTATGGTCCATGATGATGAGGGAACCAAAACGGGGCGGGTGGGGTCAAAACATTTGCTGAAAAATGATATGTATGAATGTGATAAGGGATAAGAGATAAATACAATGGGATAGGTCTCAAATAATGGTGAAAATTTTTACACCTGCAGAGTTATACTTTGGTCTGAAGAATACTGCAGTGATGAAATGCCCAAATTATTAACCAAGAAGAAATGTGTAGTGATTTAGAAACCCGAACACAGTTGCACGGCAATAAATCTTGTCTATTTTAACTTTTTTGTTTTCGTCCCCAAGGTTTAGGTATTCAAGGGTTCTACAGACAAGGGTTTTCCCTGTGCTATAGCTCTCTGATATACGTGTGGGGTCCTACAGTAGTACTCGACCCAATATATCATAGCACTAACTAAGGAGTCTAGACCGTGCCCTTAGCCATACTACCCGACTACCTAGGTACTAGAGAGTATCTTCCTGAGTGTTTTTATCGGTGGCACTATAGCAGTCAGGAGGCCGATCGATTTATCTATAGAGGGCTTCAGGAAATATAGGTCGATCCGTACACAAGTGATGTCTGATGCACTACCACTCGAAGGGGTACCAACACGGGTTACAAGGGTGGCCAAACGATGTGCGCTTAAGAACCACTTGTATTGCCTACGTGTATGAATCCCTTAACCATGGGTTTATGCACGTAACGACAGATATTTGTGGCTTAAAGATGTCAGAATACATCTCTACCCTAAAAAAAAATTTAACCCACAATTTTTTGCCAAGGAAAGTGCTCTGATACCACTTGTAATATTCTAGATATAAAAAGTATGTAGAACAGAAAGAAAATGCTAGAAATGGAAGATGAACAACAATATAACTAGAATAACACCACAATAATATTGAAATGATAACAAAATAACACCAGAAAGAGCACTTTGATTACTGAGATCAATGTTCACAAGCCTCTTCGAGGGGGCAACCTCCAGTCAAGCAGAGCTCTATTACAATAATATCCAAGCTAGCGTTCACATACCCTCGACTCCAATTTATACTAAATATGTCCATCAAGAGAACCATCTAGAGGAAGATCCTTCTAAAAGAGGAAGCTTCTATTAGGTCTTCTTACATTCGATTTATTCTACCTTATTGCAAGGCCTTATTAATATTGACCTTTATTACATCGGAATACATTGTTCTACCTACATAAGGGGTTAGGTCCCTAACAACTGTAATCAAACATTCATTACAACTCAATCACCACAATTCATGTGAATCCTTTGCTCATAAACATTCGATATCAGATGCAGATAAGATGAAAATAGAATCTCTCTTTCATTAAACAATAAATCTCATATCAAGTTACATAACCAAAGAACCAGAGTTTCATTAAAACATTACAATACGGGAGCTTATCTCAACCATTGACCATGGAAAAATATCAAAATAAACTATTTATACTCATGACAACTCGCTCCCACTAGGGACGCGCTTTGGTCATTGCATTCAAGGCTCGATGTCTTCATCTTCTTCTGTCAGGCTGCACTTACATTCTTCTTTCAAACGCAAGATCATATCGTTATGGGCTTTGCAGAAAAGTCCATTGATAGGGGTACTTTGTGCTGACAGTCTCCCTCCACGGCCATCTCTTCCATTGTTTCCATTTATGGGGTGATATGAGGTTTCAACCACCTCCCCTATTTTCATTAATTACTTTCATCGGGATTGGGACGAGGTACGACACCCATGAATTCTCTAGGCAATGTTCACGGCTCCCTCAAGTCAATCCTGACACCTTGAGACCACATAGATCTTCCTCTGTGAAAATACAGGCGCCCTCGGCTTATGGAGTGGCTCCTCTCCATCGCTTCATGTGACATTGGGTCATGACCTGGGGATTCCTTCGTGGAACTTTGGGATTTTGAATTTCATGAGTCTTCACTCTCCTTGATTCCAAACATCTCGATGCTTGAATCTGCGAATTATCCCATACAGATTGACGATCAGATTCGCTTGGAAATCAATGACCCAGATTCTTGCTCGAAAACCTCAACTGCTCATCGTTCAATAGGTGTTTACCTTTCTTTATGACCCTGCTTCCTATATAACCATGGGTTATGATCATGGATTATTTTAGGGGCTAAATTTCGCTCATGGGATAATTTTCCATGGTTTTTCCAAAAACAAGATTCGTTATTTTAAAAATGATTCGCCCAAATTCTATAGGATAAAATTATTTTACCTTAAAAATCGCCAAAATTTTATAAATACTATATAAAATCCTTATAAATTTTAATATTTTTAAAAAGATATCACCAAACATTTATAGTTGTCAGATGAAGGATCAATAAGATTCGCCAAGGTTTCTACATTTAAAAATAAATTTACATCCTTAAAATATTCCCTGGTTATGATTGTGGGCCCAACCCATGGGCTCTTCGCGGCTTCACGTTTCATGACTTCATGTTTCGCGAATCCAAACTGTGCTCCATGCTAAACCTTCTAGTCACAAAATTGTGATTTCTCATATCAGGTGCCACGCGTCCCTTTGAATTGGATGGCCCATATAAATATCGACATTTTGAGATTTCGGACCTATAGCATTTCGGGACTTGGACCTTCAGCACATTCCTCACTTCAGCCTTCCCAAAATGACTTTCCCCGTGGTTCAGATCTGGTGCCACATGTCCTACTGTATCGGATGGCCCTTGCTAATTTCATATTTTGGGAGTTCGAACTTTCTACAGACAACTTCAACAATGTTTTGTACTCCTGATTCCCGTGATTATAACTCATCATTTATCTTTGAACTTTCTCTCTCTCTTGATTTGATTCCATATCAAACCCTCTAAGTGTTGTGCGTGTTCTCATTGTTGCAGTCTGTATAAATAATTATTTGGACGACTGGCCAAGGGCTTGGGAAAGAGAAGGATCAATGACAAAGGTAGAGAGGGTAATGATTGACCCAAAGAAAATAAGGTCTTGGGGCTGAGACTTCTCAGAAAGGATTACACAAAACAATAGGTCGCTCAAAATACCAAGGACAAACACAGATCAGATTACAAGATGAAATGGAAAACCTTAAGGTTTGGTCAGTGAAAAGGAGAAAGGAAAGGAAAAGCTATAGATTTAGGTAGAAACCACAAACCCACAAGACCCTAAAAAGTTTATGTGATAACATTTGGCTCCACAGGGGATGGCATGCTCCTTGCGGTCTGCCAAGAAAAGTAGCTCCAGTTCCTTAGTATTGAGTTATGGATTCTAGCTATTTAAAAAAAAATAAACATAAAACAGGAATGGTATTTACATTGGTGGGAGGCCGACTGCGGTTTCAAACAAAAAAAAAATTTATAAAGTGCCCATTAACAGGGCCACCAAAAAATTCATCACCCTCTAAATCTTGCAACCTGTAAGTATTATTAGGGAATATCTCAGAGATTTTGAAGGGGTCGATCCACAAGGCATCAAATTTACCATGCTTTCCTTTTTTCTCCTTGGGTGCATCCCATTTTATCACTCGATCTCCCAGCTGGAAATCCTCCTTTATTACTTTCCTGAAAAAAGCCTACTTGATCTTCTGTTGATATTCATGTGCTTTGTCCAGTATCTTCTCCCTAGTCTATTGCACTTCTACCCACTACAGTATCCTCTTGACCATGTCATCAAGTTCTCCTTGGTAGTCCTAGAAGAATTTTTCCACTGGCAAGGTGAGCTGCGAAGGAAATATGGCCTCGACTCCATACACAAGATGAAAAGGAGAGATCCCAAGAGATATTTTTTTTGTCACTCTATCAGCCCACAGAGAAAAATTGAGCTTTGAATCCCATGCTTTCTTATTGTCTTCTAACAACCTTTTGATGATATTTATAAGGATCTTGTTAGAATATTTTTCCATTCCATTCCCTTGGGGATAGTAAGGAGTTGAGTGAATCAATATAATCCCAAACTGCTCACAGAATTGAATCAATGGTTCAGCCTTAAAGGATGCAACATTATCAGTGACAATTATTTTCGGACAACCAAACCTTTCTATAATATCCTCAATAAAACCAATTATTACCTTATAAGAAGTTCTCCTTGTGGGGATAACTTCTATCCACTTGGTAAAGTAATCTATGGTAGTCAAGATCCACCTGTGCTAACCACTAGAAGCTGGATGAATATCCTTGATAAAATCTAGGCCCCACTGTTGAAAGGGCCCTAAAGCCACCACAGACTTCAAAGGCAAGGACTTGAGTTGTTGTTTTCCTGAATTTTTTTTGACAATTGACACAAGCCCTGATTTTAGCACAAACATCAGTGAATAGGTTAGGCCATAAATAGAAAGCTCTGAGAATCTTGTAGGTTGTGGTTTTCGAAAAGTGATATCCCCCACACAAGCTATCATGAAAGTCAAACATGATTTTTTGGGCTTCCTGTGGGTCTAAACATCTCAATAGAACCCCTAGAGGATATTTCCAATATAAAACTTGATCAATGAGGCAATATTTAATTGATGTGAGATTTAAATCTCTTACCTTGATTTTTTCCATGCCATCAGGAGGCTGCAGCTTCTATAGAAAGACAATTATGTCCCTATACTAAGAACATTCTTCTAATTGAGGGTAGGTTGGAGAAATCGTATCAAACAACTCACCCTGTTGATTTTCTAAACAAGCCTTGATGAAATTTACCCCCAAGAATTTGCAATTAGTTTCAGCCATCATCTTGGCTAAACCTTGACCTTTAACCAACTTAGTGGGTTTTATCTCCAAGTCAAACTCAAGAATTTTAGCAATCCATTTGCTCCTTCTCTCATCCATGTCAGGTTCAATGAGAATCTCCTTCACAGAAGTTGAAGGTACGTATGAAATGACCTTTGAATGCAAAACATAGACCCTGAAGGATTTGAGAGCCTTAACCAAGGAATATACCTGTTTTTCCATGATGTCATATTTCAACTCAACATCTCTCAATGCCCTACTGAAAAAGGCAATGGGCTGCTTGAAACTTTTGTCATTCTTTTGCAACAAAATGGATGCCATGGTGTCAAATGAAGCAAAGGAGAAAATCATAAAATCTTTGGAATAATTAGGATTGATGAGCACAGGTGCTTCGGTCATGACCTTCTTTATTTGATCAAATAAACTATGAGATTCAATAGTCCATTTGATTTTGTTTCCTTTTATCAACATGACTGTAATGTCCTTCACTAGTTCAACAAAATTAGAAACAAACATTCAGAGAAAATTAATCTTCCCCAAGAAAGACTGAACTTCTTTCTTGGATCTAGGGAGTGATAAGGTTTGTATGGCTTCCACCCTACTGGGATCAATGTTTACTCCTTCAGTTGATACTATGTGCCCTAGTAATTTTCCCTCCTTCATAGAAAACAATGACTTCTTAGGATTTATGCAGAGACCAAATTTTCATCATTTCTGGAAGACCTTTCTCAGATGATCACAATGTTCTTTATCGTTCCTGGAGAAAACTGTAATTTCATCCAGATAAATGACCACAAATTTATCCTTTTCCCCAATAAAGGTGATGTCCATAGTGCGCTAGAAATTTTCTCCTGCGTTCATCAATCCAAAGGGAATATTGGAATACATAAATGTGCCCCATGGAGTGGTGAATGTTTTCATCTCTCTATCTTCAGGTAAGACAAAAATCTGATTGTAGCCAGAAAAGTCATCAATCATGGACATCCTGGATGCACCTATCACCCTCTATAATATGTGCTCCATTTTCAGCAATGGGTAGTTATCATTTTTGGAGCTTCTATTTAGGTTCCTAAAATCAACACAAAGTCTGATTTCTCCATTATTATTTCTCACTGGGACCAAGTTGGCCGCCCATTCAGAATACCTCAAAGAAATGATAATCTGGGCATCTAAAATCTTTTTTACCTGTTTCTCCATGATAGGCAGCAGCATAGGGTTGATCTGCCTCAATTTCTACCTAAATGGCTTGGTCTCTTCCTTTAGTGGGATATTATGATCAATGATGCTTGTGTATTATGTTCTGAGATCTTCATATGTCCAAGAAAACACATCAGCAAACTCCTTTAATAGCTCAACATATTCAGCCCTTTGTTCCCTTGAAAAAATACTCGACAAGTTGACAAATTTTGGATCTTTCTTTGTATCGATGTTGTATTCAGTTACATCAACATCATCAGTTGATCCTTTAACTTTTAGTGCCACATCATTTTTGTCAAATAGTCTCTCCAAAGGAACAAGTCCCTTCAGAATGTGATTTCTAGGCAACTGAACAATATGGTGATCACCTATTTTGTTAAGGAAAACATCATTATGAGGATTACTTTCAAAATCCTGATCTTGATCAATATGTAGTGCAGAAAAGTCATTAACAGTCTAAAGGAATATTTTGATCTGGAGATCATCCTCAAATACTTTCTAATGCTCGACATTGTTAGGTACATAGGGTCTATAATTTACTTCTACATCATACCTGAGCTTAGGTGGTAGAGGGATTTGGAAACTACTTGCAGAAACAGCCAAAGAATTGGCCATGACATTTTCTTCTCTTGGAAAAAATGAAATGTTGAAAGCTAAGAAAAAACTGTCAACTAGATCCCATCATTTTTTGTACGATCTCATCCTAGGGTGTTTGGCTTGATAAATATTTTTGACCTGATGGATAATTAAATTAGAATCTCCAAACACTGATATCTCTTTAATCCCCATGTCCTTTGTGGCCCTCGAACCCAAGACGAGAGCTTCATACTATACCACATTATTGGTAGCTTCAAATTCTAACTTGTAGGACATAGCTATAGTCTCTTGAGAAAGAAAAACGAGAACCACTCCAATGCCAACACCTTCCTTAGAAGAGGCTCCATCGAAGAAAATTTTCGACATAGAGGTGATAGGAGGGGATTTTTCAAAAAAAGCAATAGGCCTCTTTTTTATTTCCAGAGGAGGTTCAGGAGCGTCGGTGAGTTGCAGCAAACTAGATCCCAAATATGTGTCAAGAGAAAATATAGCATGGTTCGTGGGGTTTGATTCATCATTAATAATGTATGCCAACAGAGCTTCCCTATAAATTCTCCTGTGATCTCCCCCAAACACCAAAATGGTAGCATAGGTGAGGTCCATCTACAAAGTTCCCCCTAGTATTTTTATCCAAGATCTAGATAGAAGCATCCCGAACTTAGGGGGAATGTCGGCTACCATGATGTCCATGATCCCTCTTTTCATTGGCAGCAAGAATAGAGATACATCCAAGTATTTGATAACCCCAAGGCACTTGACCTTACTGGAGTCAAAAGAATACAGGTCATGGTAGGCTTTCATAATCTCTAGACCGAGCTCTTCCATGACAATATTAGAAATAAGGTTGTGAGATTCCACTGAATCCATCAAAACATTATGTAGCACCTTGTCATGTATGTTCAGTGAAGTATAGAAGGGAGGGAATGAATCATTCATGTCTTCTACCAAAGGACCTAGGATGACTGTAGGCTTCTCATCTTGGAGGTTTATGGAGTCTGTGGAATGAGAAAAAGGTTCTTGTTACAACATTTGGGAGAGGCACCTTTTGAACTCTTCATGCTTGACCAACTCTGAAATGGGTACAGGGATTCTAAGTTTTTGTATTTAGTTCTCATAGCTGAAAGAGGAGAAAGGTTTTAGAATTTCTCTCACTTATTGAAAAATACTTTTGACCACTGGTGGGGGAGTTTTTGCCTTCTTTACCTTGATTTGGTCTACAATATCTTCAGTAGGTTTTTTTGCTCTGGTAGTCCGATCAGGGATGTCCGATTTCCCTTCTTTCTGTTTGGACCTCATATTATACATGTTTGGAGTGTGGTTGGCCTCTTCCCCTTTACTCAACTCATTCAGTTGATTACTGATGAGGGAATCTTTGTATGAAGACTGACTTAAATGAGGGTATGAAGATGTCTCTCCAAGGAAATGGATCTCAAGATCAATATCTTTTTCCTCTTCACCTTCATCAGTAACCAGGTTATTTTTTAGAGGAGTTTGGATTTTCTGATCATCTATGTCCCTGTCTCTCTGATCTCTTTGGATGGTCTCAGGGGAATTAGTAGGTCTCCTAAAGTTACCTCTATTATCATCATTTGGGGGATTCCTATATCTCTTCTTTCCTTCCAATTTGACCCTTTCCATTCTAGCAGAAAGAGTCTTAGTAACTTGGTTACTTCATCCATTTGAGGGGGGGCAAAAAAAGAACTAGAGTTCAAACCTCCATACTTACCTTTTCTTATGTCCCTATCAGACTTACTCCTAATAGTATCAACTGCCAATATATTAGACTCTGCTTCAATGGCTGGATCTTTCATATGAGCAGAGGAGGTAGCTCTTCTTTCTCTCAACAAGAAGCAAAAATCAGGGTCGAAAGCACTAACATAAGTCATTTTGGGAGAGGTTTCTGTGGGTTTAACTTAAGCGGGAATATTTTTATAAATATTATTAAATCTCTTTGAGAAGTTTGAAACAGATTCCCCTTCTTCTCTCTTAAGTTCCCTGAATTCTATAATATAATAAAGGAGATCTTTTTTATTCCCCCAATTTCTTAAGAATGAATCATCCAGAGAAACAATCCCGTCAATAGATCTAGGAGGCAAATCCTTAAGCCAATCCATAGCATCACCATCAAGGCTCTATACAAAACCTCTCATCTAGAAATATTCATTTTCGATGGCCTGAATTTCTGAAAATCTATAAAAAGATGCAAGGTGTGCTTCTGCAGTCACGTCTCCCTCTCCTGTGAACTGGGGCATGCTCTTAAGGTATTCTGTGGCTGGGAGAGAATTCATAGGATGAGTTAAAATCAGAGGGGTGTATCTAGCAGCCAATATCTCATCCATCCTGTTCCTAGGAGGATTAGCACTTGCCATTTGGATGTGATCTAGAAGAGAAGCAGGTGGAGCTAGAGTTTGGACAAGTGAAACTAGAACTGTGCTTCTGGGGGAAAAGGGAAACAATTGAGTGTTTGAGAAAAAGGTTACAGAGCTGACAGGAACAGAGGTTTCTGCTGTAGAAACTCCAACAAGAGGAGGATTAGTAAAGCCAAGGATGAGGAAGTCTCCTAAGGTCCTAGTTCTAAGCCACGATACAATTTTAGAAGAGAGAGGAGTGTCAAGGCTTTCTCCTTCCAAAACGAGGCCAGGATAAGATAAATCAGCTGGAAAACTTCTGAAATTCAAAGTTCCAAAAAATCCAGTAGATGGGATAATAGGATAAATAGAAATAGTAATTGGGGTTTCTGAATAAAGATTATGAAAATTACCAGAATCGCATGGTTAAGAAGTTGAAGTACCTTCTTGAGGGGTATTTCCTTTCCTGATAATTTTCTCTCGGTCATCTCCACGCGTGGTTAGAGGCAGTTGTGGATGAGACCTCATGTGTCTGCCCTTCGGAGCCAGCTGAAACAGTGTATTCCCTAGTGGAGTCATTAGATGCAAGTTGCAATCTTCAATGGTACTGAGTTCTGATGCACCTTCAGAATCAATGAGATTTTTCGTTCTACCTAGGGAAAATCTTCAATTCGTCCCCGACAACGACACCATAAATGTTAGCACCAAAATTCACCCTTGGATTGCGGCAGAGGTAAGCCCAATACCCATCAGGTTATATGTCACGGTTAATGGATTTGAAGAGGTCAAATGGGGAAGACTCAAGAGAATGTTGTTTTAACTCAGAAAACTGGGGCAGTATGCACAAGAAAATGAGGTCTTGATCAACTTCATCTAGTAAGTTGTAGTAAAGGTGAGTAGGAGGAATAAATTGAGGAGGATATGTAAAAATTTTCTATGGACATCAGTTCTTCCAGCATCCTAAGGAGGAAAAACTTTGAAAACAGGATCTTCTTGAATTCGAAGTTTAAGGAAGATGAAAACGCTATAACTGCATTGCAATCAAACATTCATTACAATGCAATCACCACAATTCATGTGAATCCTTCACTCATGAACATTCAGTATCAAACGCAGATAAGATGGAAATAGAAGTTGGCTTTCATTAAACAAGAAATCTCATATCAAGTTACATAACAAAAGAACCAAAGTTTCATTAAAACATTACAATACGGGAGCTTAGCTCAACCATCTACCATGAAAAAATATCAAAATAAATTATTTATACTCAGGACAACTCACTCCCACCAGGGGCACACTTTGTTCATTGCATTCAAGGCTCGTCGTCTGCATCTTCTTCTGTTAGGATGCACTTACATTCTTTTGTCAGACGCAAGATCAAATCGGTATGGGCTTTGCAGAAAAGTCCATTGATAGGGGGACTTTGAGTTGACAGTCTTCCTCCACGACCATCTCTTCCATGCTTTCCATTTATGGGGTGAGACAAGGTTTCAACCACCTCCCCTATTTTAATTTACTACTTTCATCAGGATCGGGATGAGGTATGACACCCATGAATTCTCTAGGTGACGTTGACAACTCCCTCAAGTCAATCATAGTGCCTTGACAACACGTAGATCTTCCTCTGTGAAAATATGGGTGCCCTCGAATTCTGGAGTGGCTCCTCTTGATCGCTTCATATGACCTTGGGTCATGATCTGGGGATTCCTTCGTGGAAATTTGGGATTTCTCATTTCACTATTCTTCACTCTCCTTGATTCCAAACATCCCGATGCTCAAATCTGTGAAATATCCCATCCATATTGATGATCGGATTCACTTGGAAATCAATGGTCTAGATGTTTTATTGAAAACCTCAACTGTTCATCGTTCAATAGGAATTTACCTTTCTTTATGGCCCTTCTTCCTATATAACTTTGGGTTGTGATCGTGGGCCCAACCCCTGGGAGCTTCACGGCTTCACGTTTCACAAATTCATATTGTGCTCCATGCTAAACCTACGAATCACGAAATCGTGATTTCTTAGATTAGGTGCCATGCGTCCCTTTGAATCGAACAGCCCAGATAAATATCGACATTTTGGGATTTCAAACCTTTGACATTTTGGGACTCAGAACTTCGGCACATTCCTCACATCAGCCTTCCTGAAATGAATTTCCCCACAGTTCAGATCTATTTCCACACGTCCTGTTGGATTGGAAGACCCATGCTAATTTCGGATTTCAGGAGTTCGTACCTATTCAGCAATCAACACACCCTAAAAGTCTATGTCCATTTTTTACTTTTTGGGTACCACTTGATCCTTTGCACTATCTGTTTTTCCTTCAGTATGAAGTTGATGGCTGTGCTTATCCTTTATGTTTCATGTTTGAATTTTTAAAAGAAAAAGAGTTTGAACATACAACAAAGAATCATCTTAACGATTAAAAGGTACTTAAAAACTGCTTAAGGAATCGACAAACTAAATCTTTCCCCAACATGCTTAGGGAGGTCGGCATCGGTAAAGATTAAAGGTGACGAAGATCGTTTGAGAAGTTTAAAATAGCCGAGTACCGATCTTCATCGGCGTTGGCAGATGAAAGTCTTTATTTTTTGCGAATGACCTTTGACAGGGGTATCGTCGAAGACCAATCCATTCAACTTCAAAAGGAAAATGAAAAAGTAAGCATCGTGCAAGGGAGGAGTGGTATCACCAACCGCCGACTCCCGAAATGTATTTGGAGATGGGAGGTAACGAATATGATAACCCACCAAGGAGTTACGCACATAAAACCTTCCCTCGATCACCAATCCCTCACCTCCACACCGGAAAGACACGATGTGATGAGGCGTTTTAACCCTCATATTCGTTAGGTACGACACATTTAAAGTGTTAGTAAAATTGCATATTGCACATTAGTTGCTAATCCATGCACGAATCAAAAGAAATTGTTTAAAGCTTGCTGATACAATGCATCTGCCTCCGCGCCTCCACCATCAACCAGTTACAATTTAATTGCAGAGAACCGACAGTAGTTTGTTTTTGAATTGCATTTATTACTCGTATTAACTAGTTGATATGAAGGATAGAGTCTCTCCAGTTATATTCTTTTGAAGTCATTGTGTATGATCCTATTCTGCATGGAAAAGTTTTTAGAACAAACAAAGGAGCAGGGCTAACAATCCAGAGAAGTCGTCCAAAGTTCAGTGAGTATTACACAACTAGCTTAGCAAGCATTACAGGTATGTATCCACTTGTGGTGTTTTACGCTTCCTTTTTATGTTCTCAAACCAACGCTGCTCTGTGCACATGTTTAAAGGATGTTTTAATTGCAGGAACAATGCCTCCGAAGAAACCTTCCACCAAGAAATCCCCAAGAGTGCCAAAGTCGCAAGAACCAGAAGCAGGAGAGGGATCCTCCCCAACAGTTGCAAGACAATCAAAATTCGCCCCCAAACTGGTGCCTGTCATTAAGACAGCTACCAAGAATTCCTTCGTCTGACCCATGACCTTTGGAGACACAGAGCAAAACATTGGAGCCAAAACAACACTCCCTCGCTAGGAAGAATTGTTTAAGAAAATCAAGAAAGAAGAACCCCTAGAGTATACCCCGTACAACGATCCTTATACAAGGAAGATAGATGATGATGTCCTCCCAAACATTTGTAGGGCTTATCTACACATGGTGGCAAACTGAACTCTGGTGTTTCCTTGCATTGAGCTCCTAAAGTGGCTCATTGACCACATTAATGCACATAAATGTTTGATTAATGATGATAATGGTGGATGCGTCGGGTTTTTCTTACCATCAGAGGTTCAGAGTTACTACAGGCTCAGGGATTCGAAAGAAAAGATGAGAACTGATTTCGTTTTGAGGTTTTATGCATCAAACGATACCAACAAAATCATGGCGTTGTGGTGGAGGGAAGACAAAACATTCACGAACCGGACTATTGGTTGGTACCCAATGGCCAATCTAAGGGAACCATACATATACTTAATGGCTCTTCTCTGCAGGTTGCATGGGGAGAAATATTTTCCCCCAGTTTTCAAAGGCTTGGATTCCCCTAGCTTATACGGTGTCCATTTCAAGCATGTGTTTCCATTGGGGTGCCATCATCTCCAAACAGCTGAGCACCTGCATAAGACAAGCCCAAACACCAAAAGAGGGGGAAACTCCCTCCTTCTACATGGCCTCATATCTATTAGACATCATCTGAGCCAGGAATGTTTTCTCTAGAATGAACTTGAACTGGCACTCCTCGGATATTCCAGTCCATGTATACTTCAGCATCTTATCAGATAAAAGATACAAAAAATCCTATGCTCTTATCTGTGACCATTTTATTGCATGCATATATTTTTTGTTGTTTAGGAAAGAGTGCCCTGGGCTGTCAGATGAAGCAAAAAAGGTTATATCAAAAGTGGGTCACCGATATCTAGACGAGCGGGAAACCTACATCAGGGTTTTTGGAACCAGAGGGGCACCCCATTCGTTACCCATATATGTTCCCAACTGACTAATATTAGGAGAAATTTGCTACCAGACCATCCTACAAGGATACAATGCCACTTTAGTAAAAGAGAAGAAGAGGGCCTTCATTCCATATGGGTTTCATGTTGTCTTCTACATGGTCAAAGATATCGCACATGATAATAAAAAAGGGATAAGTCAACTAGAATTCTGGTTCCAAACTTGTCTATTTCGCAAACACAATCCCAAGGGCCTGGTCCTACAACATGCATCGCAGGTATCGTCCTGTTGGCCTTATGCCCATGATCGGTTTGAAGATGAAATTTCCACCGAAAACACTCAAGATTGGAGTGAAGTGGCGTCAAGGAGGGTTGATCCTCGAACAACTAGGTTCAAAGCTATGATTTGGGAAGAACAAGAGATGTCTTTGTAGAATACAGCTCAATAAATTGTCAAGGCCCAGGAAGGAACTGTAGGATTGGAATCGAGCAAAGAAATAGGAAATCCCCAAGAGGGAATCGAGGCGGCAAGATTTTATCAAGAATCCCTGGTACAAATCATGGATTTCCCCTTAAGTTCAATATGCATAAGGTATGAGTGAACTTTTGTACCAGCAAATCCAACTGTTAATGAAACGGATGCAGGATGATCTATACCTTATCATAAAACCCATGCTTCCAATTGGTACCCGAGAAAAGAATCCCAACGGATTCAAGCGGCCCCGATTCCACGGAC
The DNA here is from genome assembly GCA_009831015.1 of Picea engelmannii. Lineage (NCBI taxonomy): Eukaryota > Viridiplantae > Streptophyta > Pinopsida > Pinales > Pinaceae > Picea > Picea engelmannii. Next base: position 709,421 of record ML776946.1, read on the forward strand.
CTTCTGAACACCAACGGGTTAGGCAACATTGGATCCACAACATCGTTAGTCAATTCTATTGTCAATGGGACAAATCAAATAGAGAAAGGTTGGGTGTTGATAGAAACACAAGAACCTAATCCCCTTAGAAAACTTATACATATATATAGTGACGACGAAATCCCAGAACCATCTCACGACTACAATGTGTGTGTCCAAGAGGAAAAAGGTCTTGAGAAAGTTTCCTCCCCTGAGCCCAAAGTTCAAGAAAAGGAGGTCTCATAAAAGGAAATAGAAGCCTAAAGTGGCCTCGACACAAAGGAACCCAATGAATTAGAAACAGAAGTGGATATAAATGATGAGCCCGAACTGGAGGAGACAAAGAAAGGATCCCCCAAAAGGAAATCAACAGTTTTGCGGCCGACGAGCAAATAAGTAACGAGTTTATACCTGACACCTCCATTTTTTCCAATACTCAAGTCCCCAATGAGAAACAAGTAGAAGTCAGAACCACAAGGCACAGCGAGGAAGTTTAAGATCCCAATCTTGAACAAATACACACCACTGGTAGTTTGGGAAACAAGCTAACATGGGGTGATCACCCGATACTAGAGCCAGTAGACGAGGTAGCAGATATCTATGCAATCTCCTATGATCAAAAGAGAAATTCCATTGCTCAAAGGACTGCAAAGAAAAGAATGATATCATTGGATCACTCCATCTTAGTTACTACAAAGGAGAACTTGATCAACACAGAAGACGCCTGGACGTCTAAACTAATCAACATAGGAAAATCCCTCCCAGATGCCACCTTGGATGGATTCAGGAGGGACGAAAAGGAAATAGTCCCTGCCCAAAAGGAGCTTGAGCACTTGCACCATCTTTCCAAATACTACAAAGGCGCCATGCAGGTCGCTGTGTATCTGAGATGTGAGTTTGCACAAGTTTACAACAAGTTCAAGAAGGAAAGACACATGTTAACTGAAAACATAGATGAGTTCCAAGAGGACACTTTCATGGCACTCGTGACATGCAAGGAGATGGAGTGGTGGTATGAAAGGGTGTAGCAAGCGGTAGAAATAATTAAGTACATTGAGGCAATCCAACAAGGTCGAGATAAGGAAAAACATGGCATTCAGATGATAGGAAAAAGTAGTCTTAATTGCATGAAGTGATCAACTGAGTACTGAGCTAAGATGTCTAGGGACCCACATCGAGAGATCCAAGAAAAATGGACCAGGTGCAAGAAGCACTGGGATAAAATTAACAAAATAATGAAGGATGTCGTTCTCCCCGAGTTCGGCATCCCCGATAATTTCATCGACCTTAGCTATGTGGTCAAGTTTCATGTCGAACAAGATGCGTTATGGATCGAACTGTCCGCAAAGATAGTCGATACCAGGGCAAGTGAAACAATTCATAGAACATCGAATCAGAGCCCGAACCATGCTACAACAGTTGAACTCCTATTTAGTAAAGTACTGAGCACATACGGTAGACATCAGGGGAATATATGTGGCCCCGATGGAACAACTCAGATTTCCATGGGCCCAAATTTGTGAAGAACTATTTTTCAGTTGGAATGAATACGAGAGAAGTCACCCTTTCCAAGAAGTATCTTGGGACAACTATTAAAGAAGCCACTAGAAGATAATGCCACATGACAATTTTTGTTTTGTTTAAACTGCACTTAGCTGTTAGTTTCAGTTAAAACTTTATATTATAAATAAAGACACCGACCAATTAGCAAAGGGTCGATGGTTGTTGTAAGACTCTTTTTTTGTTGTTGTTCAGAATTATTTTGAGACTGCTATGACTTGAGAAATCCTTCTGGACCAAAGACAAGATATTTTCATCAGATGCATATGATTGGACTTGGAGAAGAACTACTTCCTATCATGTTTCATGAATGATGTAGTAATGAGTAAGAGCAATTAATTTTGTTGTCAAGTTATCTGGTGCAATGTCTTGATGTTCTTTTCTTTAATGATGAATATAAATCGTTGTGTTATTATGTGATGCATGGTTATGGTAGATGAATTATTTTTCTTGCCATTATCTTATTACATATGTGCTTTCTTTCTGATAGTTAGTTTCTTAGACAATAATTGGATGCTCACATGGTTAATGTATTAGTACTAGGCCTGTGGTATAGAGTGATTGTCTTCATCTTGAGCAGTGGGTTATCCCAAGATTAGCCTCTTCCCCAGTAGTTAAAACTTAATCCTGTTGTTTGTCAAGTTGGTTTATACTGACTTGCATCTCTCATATCAGCCCCACCCAAGAGAAAATATAGAAGAAAATAGTCCTAACTAAAGGAAGAGCCTTCATAAGAAAACACAAAATCCCATCGATAAATTGGTCGGATCACAAGATCTGGAGAACTATTCCATTTTTAAATGCTACAGAGCCTAATTGGTCCTCGGTGGCAGGTTTGGTTCCTACTATTGAGTCAAGGGATTTAAGACCCATCAATAGAATTGGCGCTAGAAGGAGGGCCTGAGAATGAATAGTTGAATATACATTTTATCTATCATTTCAAACAACCTACAGATTCGTAACAACCCACATGCATGGCTAGTCCTTCACAAGACATCCCACACACGTTGAGTATTCTCGAAACAGATAACTCACCCCAGCCTGAGGAAGAACCTTTTCACCCTGAAATACCTTATGCCCCTCCTCATGAGGAAGTGAATCAATTCAGGAGAATCACTAGAGCCTACTCCCAGTAGATCGATGCGTTGTCCTTAGCTCCCATCCTCCCTCAAAGAAAACAACAAATTAGACAAATGGTTAGCACTCCTGACAAGGTTTTCATACACTCTGTAGAAGACTTAATATATTTCACAATTACCAATATCCCAGAACCTCTCGATCTGATACCCGAAACGCCAATCGACGACGTCTCTAAGCTAAACGAATTTTTGGAAGAAGAAGAGTTTGACTCGGATTTCGAAGATATGGAGGGTAATAATAACCATGAGGAAGAAAGAGAAATCCCACTTCATAACAACCAGCCCTGGTTGGACAGAGACGCTATGGGCGTCCCTGAATGAATACATAATCTTCCCTGGCATCTGGAGAAGCTTCTTCCTAAGTACGAACCTAAAACTTTAGGTTTACCTAAAGATCATATCAAGAAGTTCATACTTGCGATCAGACTTATGAAAGCTCAACATGAAGACGTAGTCTACATACTCTTCCCATACATGTTTGAAAATTCAGCTTCCACGTGGTATTTCAATTTTCCAGTAGGATCTATAACCAGTTGGACCAGGTTCCAAAAAGATTTTCTAGATAAATTTTAAGAGGAAACTACTACGGGAGCCCTGATGGATGAGTTGTTCACAGCCACCATGAGTCTGAAAGAGAGGGTCAAATATTTCAATCAAAGATTCATGACCATCTTAAACAAATTCCATCACACGGAAAAACCAACTCAAGAGTTGCAAATCGAGGTTTATGCCAATGCGCTCCCAACATCTATTTCTATGTTTGTAAAAAGAGTTGCTAAGCAAACCCTAGCAGAAAATTTTGAGGTGGCCAATAAAAAATTATTCCAGATGAAAGGATGTAAAGAGGGCCATGTCTCTTTAGTAAAAAAGAAAATCCAACCCCCTCCCTAGAGAGGAATCCTTCTGACTAGACCTCCGGGAAAACCGGTTGAACAAACTCCCGAAAAAGGTAATGGTGATATAGAAGATCTACAATGCATGGTTAATAAATTATCAAATGAAATCATAGACATAAAGAGAAATGTAGGGGAGGGAAACCAAAGACAAAGGCCCTATAAGCCTTTCTTTAAAAGAAAATTGTCTTTCAAAGCAATTGAACCTCCCCCTGCTAACTTAAATATCGATCTAGGGAATGTCCTGTCTGATTCTTTCTGTACTTATCATCAAGAAAACCTCTCTGAAAGAGACTTCCCTCAATGAGTACATGCCATACATCTAATGTCCAATCGGTTTCTAGATGCAGTCTCCCTCACTGAACAGTCGAGTAGTTCGGTTATGAATATTGTTGACTAGGAAGAAGATGACCCACCATGAGATACAACCATGTTGATATGGGATCTCAACCTGATCATGCCTTTCGACAATCTGCTTGAATCTCGAGACCAACCCATGGAATTTTCGATGATACAGACACACAGTAAAGTCCCTCTCAACTCCAAAGATATCGATGCCACTCAAGCCTCATAAATTAAGTTAAATCCTGGCCACCTGAAAACATCTTTCTCTCTCGGTAAAAAGCCTATAAGGATTCATACCCAGGAATCTCCCAAACTATATTACAATGTGGTCAAAGATTTGAAGAAGATAAAGGCCAACATTTCAGTTATGGATATATGCAGGATCCCTCAATAGAAATATTTTATGTTACAGTCCTTGATCTTTGTGGAAAACCCGACAACGGGTAATGGCCCAGAAAGAAGTTTGACTCACACAGATCTGGTGACCAAACCAACTGTGAATACCTATTTGGGACATAGAAAGGAAAAACCTTTTGTCCCCCCATTCCTCCTAACGTTTGAAATCTTCAATAGAAACCTCCACAATTGTTTGGTAGATTCTGGAGCATCCTCCAACTTCATGCCCTTATGTGTTTGCAAGAAATTGAATTTCGTTACTCTCAAAAGTGATAAACTTTTCATACAATTAGACAGGACCCAGGTCAAGGTCATAGGAGAACTCAAAGAAGTGATGATCAGAATATCAACACACCCCATGTTTGTGAAAGTGATCGACATTATCGTAGTAGATATCCCAGAGGCATATGGGCTATTACTGAGTCGAGATTGGTCTAAAACACTAAACGGATACTTCAATATGGACTGGGCACACCTTTGGCTACCCCTGAAGGGACACAAGAACATGATCAGAATCAACAGGGAGAGATATCTAAAACATACGGTCACTGATTGAGAAACCCTTAATGATCCCTCATCCACAGATTTCTGCATGTTGGGCAATTATTCCTGCGAATCCTACTTCAGAAAATTTTCCCCCCTCTTATCCGATATTCCTCTTACCCAAAACTCTGAATTTATTTTTTAAGATAAATTGTTGATACTGACAGGAGACACCCTCTTCTTCCAAAATGTAGCACTATATCTTGCGACAGAAGAGGTTAGGAAGCAAGAAACTAATAAGGGAAATGAAAATAGTGATTCTTGTTCACCAATTTGGACCCTCTATTTTGATGGATCTAAATCTCAAGAAGGGTCTAGAGTAGGATGCATCCTCATCGATCCTATTGGTAAATGTCATTTCTTGTCCTGTAGGCTAGAATTATAATGTACCAACAATGTTGTCGAATATGAATCTCTGTTACAAGGATTAAGTAAAGCCATAGACTTGGATATCAAAGAATTGAAAGTTTTCGGGGACTCTGAAATTATTTTTAGACAATTAAGAAATACTATACATTGCAATTCCCCTCATCTGAAGAACTATCAACAGGAGGTGCATAAGTTAATAGAGCACTTTGAGTCTTTTAATATCACTGTGATCCCCAGAAAAAAAAATATTCTTGTTGATTCCTTGGCCACAACCACTTCCAGGCTGTCTCCTTTAGAAGATTATTAATCCTTTCGATTCACTATGGAACTGCTCTACAAACCGTTGATACCTAATAACATTTCCAATTGGAAATTCTTCGAAGGATATGAAAAAATAATAAACTTCTTGACTAACCAAGATAATTTCAAAGATCCCGCTATTGATGATGAATAATTCCAAGAGCTGTCCACAGAAATCAATCCTCGAATGGGACGATCTATGGATAAATCAAAGGGTCACATGATCCCGAAAGGGATAGATAATCTAGAAAATCTATTTGATCTGAAAGAGTGATTTAAGGGACCCAAAAACTCAAAGACGGGTAGCTCTTGTCCCCTGCATGAAACTAGAAATCTTGGAACCATAGAGAGTCCAAAGAATGTGAATCTGGGCAAGACTATATCTAAGGAAGAGAGGAAAGCTTACCTCAAATTATTTAGACAATACCAGAATGTCTTCACATGTTACTATAGGGATTTGAAAATGTATGATACCCACATCATTCAACACACCATCCCTTTCAAACTGGAAGTGAAACCTTTCCAACAAAACATATGAAAGTATCACCCATCCCTAAAACCTCTCATGTATCAGGAATTAAAGAAACATTTAAATGCCAATATCATTTTTCAGGTTAGGCATTCCGCTTGGGTAGCAAACCTTGTTCCAGTGAGGGAAAAGTCAGGAGAGATCCGCCTATGAGTAGATTTTAGGAACCTCAATAGAGATTCAGAAAAAGACAATTACCCAATCCCACCGATGGAACAACTCCTCCAGACCGTGTCGGGCTCAGAGATCTTCTCTCTACTAGACGATTTCTCAAGATACAACAAAGTCCTTGTTTCAGAAGAAGATCGTTTAAAAACCACTTTTTGAAACAAATGGGGAACCTTTGCTTACAAGTCCATTCCTTTTGGGTTAATTAACACAGGAGAAACCTTCCAAAGAGCCATGGATGTAGCTTTCTGGGGACTAATCAATAAATGGGTGGTAGTGTATCTAGATGACGTAACAGTGTATTCAAAGAATAGAAAAGAGCACATCCAACACTTAACTCATATTTTCGAGAGGTGTAGGAAATATGGTATATCCTTAAACCCTAAGAAAACTATCTTTGGTGTCGAGGAAGGCAAGTTGTTAGGTCACATTATATATCAAGCAGGGATTCACATAGACCCGGAAAGGATTAAATCCATATCTCAACTTCCATTATCCCATACTAAGAAATCTATGCAGTCCTTTTTCGGGAAAATCAATTTTTTGAGGAAGTTCACTCCCGAATTCGCAGAAATCATCAAACCCTTACAAAAGATGATTCAGAAAGATTTTGAATTTAAGTGGGATGATGAGTGAAAATACGCCTTCAACAACATCAAGGCTTCCATTTCACGGGCCCCAGTGTTGTGATGCCTTGATTTCAACAGATATTTTTTCCTTTATACTTTCACCTTTGATCAATCGCTAGTTGTAGTCTTAACTCAGAAGGATGATGACAACAATGAAGCCCCAGTGTCATTTATGAGTACTAGTATTCAAGGAGCTGAGCTCAATTACCCTTTTGTAGACAAACAGGCCTATGCAGTTTATAAGGTAGTAAAACATTTCAGGTCTTACATCCTCAAGAATCACATTAAAGTAAGTGTCGCACCCTACAGTCTGATCCTTGTTTACCCAACAAGAAATGGGGGAACTAAGAGGGAACTGGATGGCGGTAGTATAGCAATTTGATCTGGATATAAAACATACCAAACTAGTAAAGGGACAAGGGTTGTGCAAGCTTGCAGTCGAAGCCCAGGATCAAGTAAATTAAGATCTCGGATGGGAGAACGAAATGGCACTATGGTGTGGTGAAGTAGCATACATATCCCTAGGAAAAGACTCATGGTATAAAGATTTAACTTTTCTAATACATCATGGAACTTGCCTCAAAAACCTCAACCCTAGAGAAAGGAGAGCCCTGAGATTAAAATCTACAATATATCGTCTTATAAATTTAGTGGTCTTCTAGATCAATTATGATGGGGTACTATTAAGATGTCTCGAATGAGAAGATGAAGACAAAGTACTGAAAGAACTCCTTGATGGCCCCGTCAGGGGACATTTTGCAGGAAACACTACCGCTCATAAGATTCTGAGAGCCAGCTATTATTGGCCCACCTTATTCAAGGACGCTCATACTTACGCTAAAAACTGTAAGAATTGTCAAATAAGCATTGGAAAGGGGAAAAGAGCGGCAGTCCCACTCCAACCTGTTACTGTCTCTTGGCCTTTCAAGCAGTGGGGGTTGAATATAATAGGAGAAATCACACCTAGCTCCTCAAAACTACACAAGTACATTCTTACTACCACCAACTATTTCACAAAATGGGCAGAGGCCATCCCTCTGACTCATGTAAATGAGAAGGTAGTGATCCAATTCATAGAACATAATTTGATCATGAGGTTCGGTGTCCCTTCTATTCTGGTCTTTGATAATGCAGCTTACCTTTATTCCACCCTATTGACAGTGTTCACTCTGGACAAAGGAATCATAATCAAGTACTCTGCAAATTACTATCCCTAGGGAAATGGTGTGGCTGAATCAACTAATAAAAACTTTTTAAGGATATTAAACAAGATGGTTATGGATAACCAAAGAAATTGGCATAATCTACTCTATAATGCTCTATGGGATGATAGGGTCACACCCAAAGAAGCTATAGGAAATTCCCCATACTTTTTTGTCTACATGAAAGAAGCCATCCTCTCAAATGGACTCTATATTCCGTCTTTCCAGCTAACCTAAGATTCCAACGAAGAACCCTCATCGACCATGCAACAAAGGATTAACACTCTGCTCATGCTGGAAGAGGAGAGATAAAAGGCTAAGTCAAAATTCCTAGCTCACCAACAGATAGTGAAAAGATGGTTCGATAAGCATAAGGCTAAAGAAAATAATTTTGAAGTAGGAGACTTAGTCCTGAAGTGAGATAGAGCAAATGAACCTAAAGGGAAACATTCTAAGTTTCAGAGTCTATGGCTTGGACCTTTCCAGGTAGCTGAGAAAATTGGGGTAGACACTCATCGATTGTAGAGTCTGAGGGGGAAACCTGATGCCCTCCCAATAAATGGCCAAGCCCTAAAACAATACTTCCAATAAAAAAAAAAAATTGGGGCATGAGTCAGGGTCAATGGAAATGAAGGAGGAAAGAGGTTAAAACCCCACAAGCTGACCCGGAAGCATCAACAGAAGGACGTCTGATGCAAAGGTTAAGAGGTTTCGATTTAAGAATAGCTGAGATTCTCCATCAGTTTCGGTATCATCTGAGCCTTGGAGGAGAAACAATGATTCTGCTTTCACCCAGTGAATCGCCATTTGTTGAGCACTCAACACACCCTAAAAGTCTATGTCCATTTTTTACATTTTGGGTACCACTTGATCCTTTGCATTGTCTGTTTTGCCTTCAGTATGAAATTGATGCCTGCGCTTATCCTTTATGTTTCATGTTTGAATTTTTAAAATAAAAGGAGTTTGAACATACAACAAAGAATCATCTTAACCATTAAAATTTACTTAACAACCGCTTAAGGAATCGACAAACTAAAGATTTCCCCAACACGCTTAGGGAGTTCAGCATCGGTAAACATTAAAGGTGACAAATATCATTTTAGAAGTTTAAAATAGCTGAGCACCGATCTTCATTGGCGTTGGTAGACGAAAGTCTTTATTTTTTGCGAATGAACTTTGGCAGGGATAACATCGAAGACCAATCTATTCGGCTTTGGCAGGAAAACAAAAATTTAAGCATTACACAAGGGAGGAGTGGTATCACCAACCGTCGACTCTCGAAACATTTTCGGTAACGGGAGGTGATGAAGATGATAACCCACCAAGGAGTTGTGCACCTAAAACCTTCCCCCGATCATCGATCACCGACCTCCATGCCGGAAAGACACGACGTGATGAGACATTTTAACCCTCAGATTCATTAGTTACGATGCATTTAAAGTGTTAGTAAAATTGTGTATTTCAAATTAGTTGCTAATTCGTGCGTGAATCAAAAGAAATGGTTTAAATATTGCCGATACAATGCATCTGCCTCTGCATCTCCATCGTCAACCAGTTACAATTTAATCGCGGAGAACCGATGGTAGTTTTTTTTTGAATTACATTTATTAACTGGTATTAACTGGTTGATATGACAGATAGAGTCTCTCTAGTTATATTCTTTCGAATTCATTGTGTATGATCCTCTTCTGCACGACAAAGATTTCAGAACAAACAAAGGAGTAGGGCTAACAATCTGGAGAAGTCGTCCAAAGTTCAGTGAGTATTAAACAACTATCTTAGCAAGCATTACAGGTATGTATCCACTTGTGGTGTTTTACACTTTTGTTTTCTATTCTCAACCCAATGTTTCTCTGTACATACATTTAAAAGTTGTTTTAATTGCAGGGACAATGCCTCCGAACAAACCCTCCACCAGGAAATCCCCAGGAGCACCAAATCCGCAAGAACCATAAGCAGGAGAGGGCTCCTCCCCAACAGTTGCAATACAATTAGAATTCGCCCCCAAACTGGTGCATGTCAGTAAGACAGCTACCAATAAGGCCTTCGTCCAACCCCCAACCTTCTGAGACACAAAGGCAAACATTGGAGCCAAAACAACATTCCCTCACTGGGAATAATTTTTTAAGAAAATCAAGAAAGAAGAACCCCTCGAGTATACCCAACACAACGATCCTGATACAAGGAAGCTAGATGATGATGTCCTGCCAAACATCTGTAGGGCTTACCTACACATGGTAGCAAGCCAAACTCCGGTTTTTCCTTGCATTGAGCTCCTAAAGTGGCTCATTGACCACATCGATGCACATAAATGTTTGATAAATGATGATAATGGTGGATGTGTCGGGTTTTTCTTGCCATCAAAGGTTCAGAGTTACTACAACCTCAGGGAGTCGGAAGAAAATATGAGCATTGATTTCGTTTTGAGTTTTTATGCATCACATGATACTAGAAAAATCATGGCATCGTGGTGGAGGGAAGACCAAAAATTCATGAACCGGATTGTCGGCTGGTACCCAATGGCCAATCTAAGGGAACCATACATATACTTGATGGCTCTTCTCTGCAGGTTGCATGGGGGGAAATATTCCCCCCTGGTTTTCAGAGGTTTGGATGTCGCTAGCTTATACGATGGCCATTTTAGGCATGGGTTTCAATTGGGGTGCCTTCATCTCCAAATAGCTGAGCACCTGCATAAGACAAGCCTAGACTCCAAAAGAGGGGGAAACCCCCTCCTTCTACATGGCCTCCTATCTGTTAGAAATCATCTTCGTCAGGAATGTTTTCTCTGGGATGAAATTGAATTGGCGTTCCTCGGAGCTCCTAGTCCATGTATACTTCAACATCTTATGGCATAACAGGTACAAAAAATCCTATGCTCTTATCTGTGACCATTTTATTTCATGCATCTATTTTTTTTTGTTCAGGAAAGAGTGCCCTACGCTATCAGAAGAAGCAAAAAAGGTTATATCAAAAGTGGGTCACTGGTATCTAGACGAGCGGGAAACCTACATCAGGGTTTTTGGAACCATAGGGGCACCCCATTTGTTGCCCATATATGTTCCCGACCGACTAGTGTTAGGAGAAATTTTCTACCAAACCATCTTGCAAGGATACAATGCCACTTTAGTAAAAGACAAGAATCGAGCCTTCATTCCATATGGGTTTCATACTGGCTTCTACATGGTCAAAGATATCGCGCATGCTAAGAAATAAGGGCTAAGTCAACTAGAATTCTAGTTCCAAACTAATCGATTTTGCAAACATGATCCCAAGGGCCTGGTCCTACAACACACATCGCAGGTATCGTCCTGTTGGCCTTATGCCCATCATCGGTTCAAAGATGAAATTTTCACCGAAAATGCTCAAGATTGGAGTGAAGTGGAATCAAATAGGGTTGATCCTTGAACAACCAGGTTCAAAGCTATGAGTTTGGAAGAACAAGCAACGTCTTTGGAGCAAACAGCTCAAGAAATTATTAGGGCCTGGGAAGGAACTGTAGCATTGAAATCGGGTGAAGAAATAGGAGATCCCCAAGAGGGCATTGAGGCGGCAAGAGTTTATCAGGAATCCATGGTACAAATCATGGATTTCCCTGAAGTTCAAGCTACACAGGGGATGGGTGAACTTTTGTACAAGCAAATCCAGCTTCTAATGAAACAGATGTAAAATGATCCATACCTTATCATAACACCTATGCTTCCAACTGGTACCCGAGAAAGAAGCCCAATGGAGTCAAGCGGCCTCGATTCCACAGACCTTGGGAACACCAACGGGTTAGGAAACATTGGATCCACAAAATTGCCAGTCAATTCCCCTGTGTATAGGACAAATCAAATAGAGACAGGTTAGGTGTCGATAGAAGCACAAGCGCCTAATCCCCTTAGAAAACTTATACATATATATAGCGACGACGAAATCCCAGAACCATCTCATGACTCCACTGTGCATTTCCAAGAGGAAAAATGTCCCGAGAAAGTTTCCTTCCCTGAGCCCAAAGTTCAATACAAGGAGGTCTCACAAAAGGAAACAGAAGCTGAAAGTGGCCTCGACAAAAAAGAACCCAATGAATCAAAAATTGAAGCAGATCCGAATGATGAGCCCAAATCGGAGGAGACAAAGAAAGGATCCCCGCAGAAGTAAATCAGCAATTCTGTGAACGACGAGAAAATAAGTAACGAGTCTATAATCAACACCTCCATTTTTCCCAATACTCAAATCCCCGATGAGTGACAAGTAGAAGTCGGACCCACAAGGCATAGCGAGGAAGTTCAAGAGCCCAATATTGAACAAATATACACCACCGGTAGTTTGGGAAACAAGCTAATATGGGGCAACAAACAGATACCAGATCTAGTAGACGAGGTAGCGGATATCTATGAGATATCCTACTATCAAAAGAGAAAGGCCATTGTTCAAAGGAATGCAAACAAAATAAGGATCTCATTGGATCACTCCATCTTAGTTACTACAGAGAATAACTTTATCAACACAGTAGATGCCCAAATGTCTGAACTGATTGGTGTAGGAAAATCCCTCTCTGATGCCACCTTGGATAGAGCCAGGAGGGACAAAAAGGAACTAGTCGCCGCCCTAAATGAGCTCGATCACTTGCACCATCTTGCTGAATACTAAAAAGGCACCATGCAGACCATTGTGTATCAAAGAGGTGAGTTCACACGAGTTTACAACGAGTTCAAGAAGGAAAGACACTTGTTAACCGAAAACATAGTTGAGTTCCAGGAGGACAATCTCATGGCACTCGTGACATGCAAGGAGATGGAGCAATGGTATGAATGGGTGCAGCAAGCAGTAGAAAGACTTGAGTACATTGAGGTAGTCCAACAAGGTCGAGATAAGGAAAAACATGGCATTCAGATGATAGGTAAAAGTAGTCTTAATCGCATGAAGCGGTTATCTGAGTACTGGGCTAAGATGTCCCGGGACCCACATAGAGATATCCAAGAACAATGGACCAGGTGCAAGAAGAACTGGGATAAAATTAACAAAATAATGAAGGATGTCGGGCTCCCCAAGTTCGGCACCCCCGATAATTTCATCGACCTAAGCGACGTGGTCAAGATGCATGCCAAACAAGATGCGCTATGGACAGAAGAGTTTGCAAAGATAGACGATGTGAGGCCAGGGTAGGTGAAACAATTTGTAGAACATCCAATCAGAGCCCAAACCATGCTACAGCAGTTGAACTCCAGTTTAGTAAAATACCAAGCACATGTAGTGTACATTATGGGAATATATGCAGCCCCGATGGAACAACACAGATTTACATGGGCCCAAACTTGCAAAGAGTTGTTTGTCAGCTAGACTGAATACGAGAGAAGTCACCCTTTCCAAGAATTATCTCGGGATGACCATTAAATAAGACGCTAGAAGATAATGCCATATGGCAATTTTTGTTTTGTTTAAACTAAACTTAGTCGTTAGTTTCAGTTAAAACTTTATATTATAAATAAAGACACCAACCAATTAGCAAAGGGTCGATGGTTGTTGTAAGAATCTTTTGTTTTGGTTGTTAAGAATTATTTTGAGACTGCTATGAATTGAGAAGTCCTTCTGGACCAAAGACAAGCTATTTTCATCAGATGCATGTGATTGGACTTGGAGAAAAACTACTTCCTATCTTGTTTCATGAATGATGCAGTAATGAGTAAGAGAAATTAATTATGTTGTCAAGTTATCTGGTGCAATGTCTTGATGTTCTTTTCTTTAATGTTGAAGATAAATCATTGTGTTATTATGTGATGCATGGTTATGGTAGATGAATTAATTTTCTTTCCATTATCTTATTACATATGTTCTTTCTTTATGATAGTTAGTTTCTCAGATAGTAATTGGATGCTCACATGGTTAATGTATTAATACTAGGCATGTGGTATAGAGTGATTGTCTGTGTGTTGAGCAACTGGTTATCCCAAGATTAGCCTCTTCCCCAGTAGTTAAAACTTAATCCTATTGGTTGTCAAGTTGGTTTATACTGGCTTGCATCTCTCATATCAGCCCCACCCAAGAGAAAATACAGAAGAAAATAGTCCTAACTAAAGGAAGAGCCTTCACAAGAAAACACAAAAGCCCATCTTTAAATTGGTCGGATCGCAAGATCTGGAGAACCATTCCATTTTTAAAAACTGCAGAGTCTAATTGGGCCTCATCAGCGGGTTTGGTTCCTACTGTTGAGTCAAGGGATTTAGAACCCATCAACAGGACCTTCTACAGACAACTTCGAAAACATTTCGAACTCCTGATTCCCGTGATTATAAATCATCACCGATCTCTGAACTTTCTCTCTCACTTGTTTTGAGTCCATATCAAACCACTCTAAGTGTTTCTCTTGTGCTCATTTCTATAGCCTGTATAAATAATTATTTTGATGACTGGACGAGGGCTTGGGAAAGAGAAGGATCAATGACATAGGAAGAGAGGGAAGTGATTGACCCAAAGAAAATAAGAAATTTGGGCCGAGACTTCTCAGAAAGGATTACAAAAAACAAGAGGTTGCTCAAACAATTGAGGACAAACACAGATCAGATTACAAGACAAAAGGGAAAAACTTAAGGTTTGGTCAGCGAAAAGGAGAAAGGAAAGGAAAAACTATAGATTTAGATAGAAACCACAAACCCACAAGACCCTGACAAGTTTATGTGATAACACAAGGTGTATGCGACACTTAGCAAGGTGCATGTGACAATTTTATGACAATTGTGACAGTTAGGGTGAGGTACTTAGGTGTGGTAATTTGATGTGTAAAAACGGGGCCTCAACTAAATTTCCTATGCAACACTTATTTGAAGTTTGTAAAGTGCCTTTGTTGGAACCTTGGGAAGTGCCAAGTCCAAATTATCTATATCCTTCAATGGATTCTTCATTGTCTCTTCATCAACATGAAACATTCCTTGGGTGATATTGAAATGTTCACTCCCCATGGGTATGATTTGTATTGTCTCCTCTAGTAGAACTATTATTTCTTGAGAAGTTTTTTGTTGTTGCGCATGCTCTTTCTGTTGCGTTGTAGTATAAGTTGTGTTTGTTGCAATGCATCCTTGACCTTTCACTATCTTTATTATCTCCTCCCTCTACTTCTCATCATCATACCATGATTCTACTATGCGATAATGTACTTTCTTCGTGACTAACTCTGCATCATCCTTTGTAATTGTAAGCTCGGGAATGCCCTTATCCACCTTCATTTTCTTGCACTACCTACTTCCTACAAGATGGTTCTTTTCTTTGGCAGTACCTTTGTCTACTTGGTTTTAACTGGTATATCCATATCTGGGAGATATCCACTTCCATTTTCCTTTGGTATATGAGTATTTTTATATTTTTGTGCTCCTCCATTTGGTTCCATTGCACACTTCTTTTCCTGCACTGAAGGAATTGGGATAGTATTTTGCTGCCTTGGTTTTCTAATGGTTGTGCTACTCCCTATTTCCTTTCAATGCTCTGTCACCTTCCTTGTATTAGCCACTAGGCTAGTTTACCATCTTGAAGGGCCTACCTCTACTTGTTGCTTAGATTTTGGTACCTTCTTTGGAATTACTAGCACCTTCTATTATTCACTCTAACCCTTCATGGCCCACTACACTTCTTCACCTATGAAATAGTATCGTAACTGTAGCCATTTATTCTTAGGATCCCTCTTAGCCTAGATCCACATATTATGTCAATAAGAATGAAAGTTAGTTATTCCTTGGTTCTCCCTCACCACTTTTGTTGGTAACCTCCATGTATTATCTAGCTTATCCTACATATTATCAAACAAGATGGAAAAAATGTTATAATTTTCCTTCATTTTCTTCAGATATGAAGTGTGCCATAGTGTTGTATATTTCGTTTTGCGACACTTCCCTAGCCTATGGTAAAATGCATTGTATTTTGGTTCTCCCCAACCAACTAATGCTATCAATATAATTAACCATGAATAATGAAATTATGTACCTAAATATTATCCATCCTTAAATTCCTCCAAAAAAAAATTTAGTAAATATGGAGCCCGGCTAAGTAGACTCCCCTTTGCACATTTCATGAATGTTGTTATTACTCTTGAAAGGGGATTCCTCCTTGTGACATTTCCTCAAAAATTTACATGCCATTAGTTTTGTTGTGAACTTCATTGTTGGATCATTTAATTGTATAATAACCCTTCCCTTAGATCCTTTACCAATCCCATACTTGTTCTTTATTTCATACACCAGTTATTTTTATTTTGTTTGATCATCCATGTATTGTTTTGATTTTCTATTTCATATTGGTAAGTGTTGGAGTCAGAAGTCACTCCTGGATTGCAGCAGGAGAAGATCCCAACACCCATCAATTTTAAGTCACGATTTTTTATAAAGGTTGATCAAATGGAAAGAAACTCAGAACCATATCGTTCTAACTCAGAAAACTGGGCTGGAACAATAGTGACATAGGAGGTCTTGACCTAACTTAAGCCAGTAATAATGATAGTGGTGAGTAAGTGGAGGGAAAGAGAGGGGAAATAAAGTCCGCTCTAGACATCTGGTCTTCCAACAGTCTTTACAAAAGAGGAAAATTCTCGGTTATGAAATCCTCTCAGATCCGAACAAACTTCAAAATGAACCTAAAAAGATTGCAGAACTGCTATAATCAAACCTACATTATATATCTATGCAACACTCGACTAGATCATCCATGCCTGAGCTTTCAGATTCAGAGGGAAAAGGAAAAGAAGAAGTTGGCTTCCATTAAGCAAGAAGTCTCAAATGTTCTTCTATAACCAGAGAACCAGAGGATAAATTAAAGCTTTACAATAGAGAGTTGTGCTCTACCATCGATACTTACAAAAATAAAAAAACTAAGTAAATCTACTCCTAAACCTTCGCCCAACAGAGGCATCTTAGAACTTCTAGGGTGTGGCGTCTCTTCAGTCAAATCTGGTCTGAACTCCTTCATCAGATGTCACCTTAACTTTGCATGGCCTTAGCAAGGGGAGTAGATGAAATATTAAAGTCAAAAATAGCATGTGTAGACTCCTCTGGTCAGATGAGGACTTGGCATGGCTTCTTTGAAAAAAAATCCATCATACAGGACTATCTCGGGTAGACTGCCTGCCGAAACCTTCATGATTTGCATTTAATGAGTGAGATGAGGTTTCAACTACCTCCCCCCCACCCTCATTTAATTTTAGCAGGGACCAAGATCGAGGCTGAGTTGAACTGGTACCTAGAGAACGCAGCGATCCCTACTGCAGCTAAACTCGGTGCTTTAGCCCTTTGCACAGTTCTTTCTATCACCCCAAGTGACCATGGCCCGTGACCCTGTGCCTATCTTCAAAGGAGCTTTCGGGATTTTGCATTTCAGTGATTCTGAAATGAAGTGGAACGAGAAGACCCTCTGTTCTCTCGAAGTCCCGGTAGCTGAAATGGATTGATCACGCGCCATGTGTCCCATTGGATGGATGGCCTAGATCACTTCTCAACTGTGGGACCGCCTCTGGCCTGGACCCTTTCGGCGTTTCGGGCTTCGGGGTTCTGAAATGCAGTGGAAGGAGGAGACCCTTTGTTCTCTCAAAGTCCCGGTAGTTGAAATGGCTTGATCACGTGCCATGTGTCGCATTGGATGGATGACCTAGATCACTTCTCAACTGTGGGACCACCTCTGGCCTGGACCCTTTCGGCATTTCAGGCTTCAAGGTTTTGAAATGCAGTGGAAGCAGGAGACCCTCTGTTCTCTCGAAGTTCTGGTAGCCGAAATGGCTTGATTTTGTGCCACGTGTCCCAATATATGGATGACCTAGATCACTTCTTGATCAAAGGTCCTGGTTCTTTTGGGATTTTGTGCACCGGAGATACATGATGCAAGGAGGAGAGACCCTTGTATGTTGAAGTCCTGGTAGACTAAATACCGAAATGGCTTGATCATTTCATGAGTTTGGCCATAGGAGATGAGCTCAGGCGCTTGACCACGTGCAACTCTGTGACCCAAACTTACCCGATGGTCGTCGATCTGCCCCATCTGTGGATCCTCGCCGTTGAAAGACAAAGTGCCCACTCGCTTGATTTTAAGCCTGAAATGGGCTTGTTCTGTGGGTTGTGCTCGGCGCTCATGGATGTGGCCTTTGAATAAAACACACTCGACCAGTTTTCAAACCCCACTTCTATGCATTTACACCAGGGGCCTGAAACCAGAATAAAACACCATCTTGCAAGAATTTGCGCTAACATTAGGCTCCATGGGGAATAGAGTCGTCCCTGCGATGCTCTAAGAACTCATTTGCAGCTTCAGTGCCTTGTTGTTGGGCTATGGACTCGTCTATTAAGACAAAAATAAATAATTAAACAACTAAAAGGACAATATTTACAAAACGAGGAGCTGCCTACGGCTCAAACAAAACATCTTTTCAGGAAATGCCCATTTACTGGGCCATTAAAGACTTCCTCACCCTCTAAATCCTGCAACCTTTAAGTGTTATTTGAGAATACTTCAGTGATCCTGAAGGGGCCGATCTAGAGGGCATCAAACTTGCTATGTTTTCCCCTATCCTGCCTGGATGCATCCCACTTAACCACCAAATCCCCGAGATCGAATTCCTTCTTTGTGACCTTCCTGTCAAAAGCCTGCTTGACCTTCTGTTGATGACTATGGGCCACATCCATCACCTATTCCCTGATCTATTGCACCTCCACTATTTGATGAATCCTTCTTACCATATGATCTGGCTCTCCTTCAAGATCCTGGAAGAATTTCACTACAGGTAACGTGAGTTGAGTGGGAAAAATTGCCTCCATCCCATGAACTAGTTGAAAAGGTGAGGTGCCTAGGGACTTTTTCGTTGTCACTCGATCGGCCCATAGAGAGAATTTGAGCTTTGAATCATAGGCCCTCTTATTGTCTTCGAACAATTTTTTTATGAGCTTGATTAGGCTTTTATTGGAAGACTCTGCCAGTCCATTTCCTTGAGGATAATAGGGGGTGGAGTGAATCAGTGAAATTTTGAACTGTTCACAGAAATTAATCAGAGGCTCAGACTTGAAAGAAGCAGCATTATCAGTGATAATTCTTCTGGGACAGCCAAATCTGGCTATGATATCCTCTAGGAAGCTGATAATAACCTTGTGAGAAACACTCCTGGTGGGGGCCGCTTCTATCCACTTAGTGAAATAGTTTGTCGCAGTCAGGATCCATCTGTGTTGGCCACTTGAAGGAGGATTAATCTCCCCAATGAATTCCAACCCCCACTATTGAAAAGGTGTTGAAGCTACCATAGGCTTTAGTGGCAATGAATTGAGATGCTACTTTCCTGAGAACCTTTGGCATTTGATACAAGCTCTAATTTCTCTGCAGATATCAGTGAACAAGGTGGGCCAGTAGTACCCAGCCCTAAGAATTTTGTGAGTTGTGGTCTTCTAAAAATGATTCCCTCCACAAAGGCTACCATGGAACTCAAACATAACTTTCTGGGTTTCTTGTGGGCTCAAACACCTCAGAAACACCCCTAGGGGGTCTCTCCAGTACAAGAATTGGTCAATGAGGCAATATCTTATCGTCTTGAGCTTTAAATATCTTGACTTACTCTTACCCATTCCATCAGGAGGCTTCATCTCTTGCAGAAAGTACAAAATGTCTTGGTACCAGGTGCATTCTACTAGTGATGAGCCATCGTGAGAGATTTTGTTGGACGACTCAGCTGGCTGATTTTCTGAGCAAGTATTTATGAAGCTAACCCCCAAGAGTTTGCAATTGGATTCAACTAACAACTTAGCTAAACCCTGCCCTTTAACCAACTTGGTGGGCTTTATCTCTAGGTTAAACTCCAAAATATTGGCGATCCATTTACCTCTTCTTCCATCTATTTCAGAGTATATAAGGATATATTTCACAGATGTTGAAGGCACATACACAATCACTTTTGAGTGCAAGACATAGACTCTGAAATATTTGACAGACTTAACTAAGGAATAATCTTGTTTCTCCATGACTTCATACCTGATCTCTGCATCTCTTAATGCCTTGCTAAAGAAGGAAATGGGCTTCTCTCGACCTTCCTTGTTTTTCTGCAACAAGACCGCTGCTACTGTATCAAAAGAAGCAAACGAAAAAATCAGAAAATCCTTGGAATAGTTAGGACTGATCAACACAGGTGCCTCAGTCAAAGACCTTTTTATTTATATGAAAGATTGCCTAGGATCGAAAATCCATTTTACTTCATTTCCTTTCTTGAGCATGGCTATGATGTGTTTCACTAACTCAGCAAAATTTGAGACGAATCTCCTCAGAAAATTAATCTTCCCCAAAAAGGCCTGAACTTCCTTTTTAGATCTGGGAATTGACAGGGTCTGAATTGCCTCTACCCTATTGGGATCAATCCTCACTCCCTCTGCTAATACTATATGGCCTAACATCTTCCCCTCCTTCATAGAAAAAATGGACTTCTTGGGATTTAAATAAAGGCCAAACTTCCGGCATTTCAGGAAAACATTCCTTAGGCAAAAACAGTGCTCCATATCAAACCTAGATAAGACTATGATGTCGTCCAGATAGATCACCACAAACTTCTCTTTCTCTCCTATGAAGGCCATATCCATAGCTCGTTGAAAATTTTCTCCTGCGTTCATAAGTCCAAACGGCATCTTGGCATACATGAATGTCCCCTAGGGAGTGGTGAAGGTCATCTTCTCTCTGTCCTCAGGCATGACTGATATCTGATTATACCCAGAGAAACCATCAACCATGGATATCATGAATGCACTAGTTACCCTCTGCAATATGTGTTCCATGTTGGGAAAGGGATAATTGTCTTTCTTTGAGCTCCTGTTGAGGTTTCTAAAGTCAACACAGAGCCTGATTCCCCCACTTTTCTTCCTCACCGGGACCAAATTGGCCACCCACTCAGAATATCTCAAGGGAACAATGATTTGGGCATCTAACAGTTTCTTTACTTCTCTCTCCATGATAGGCAGCAACATGGGATTTATCTGTCTTAACTTCTGCCTAAATGGTTTAGCCTCCTCCTTCAGTGGGATCTTGTGTTCAATGAAAGACGTGTCATATGTCTTGAGGTCTTCATAAGTCCATGCGAACACATCAGCAAATTCTCTTAATAGCTCAGTATATTAGGCCCTCTGGTCTCTGGTCAAAATGCTCAACAACTTGACCAACTTAGGCTCCTCTTGTGTGCCAATGTTTCACTCAGCCGAATCGACATCTTCATTCGAAACTTCACCCTTTACTGCCACATCATTACCATCGAACAATCTTTCTAAAGGGACTAGTCCCTTCGGAATGTGATTGCTAGGCAACTGAATAATCTGATGATTAGAAATTTTATTTAAAAATACCTCAAGTTAGGGGTGACCTTCAAGGTCAGGGTCCTGATCAATGTGCAACATAGAAAATTCATCGACAGCCTGTAGAAAATTCTTGATTTCAAGATCTTCAAATACCTTCCAATGTCTGACATTGTCTGGTACATCTGGCCTATATTTTAACTCAACATCATATTTTCTCTTAGGCGGTAGAGGGATCCTGAACAGACTCACTGAAACGGCTAAGGAATCGGCCAAAGCATTTTTCTCGCTTGGAATAAAAGCGATATTGAAAGATGAGAAGAAATTTTCGATCAAGTCCCATACCTCATTTTTGTAGCTCCTGAGTCGAGGATGCTTGGCTCGATAAGCGTTTCTAACTTGCTGAATAATCACCTCAGCATCTCCTAACATTGTTATCTCCTTTATCCCCATCTCCTTTGTAGCCCTTAAACCCAAAACCAGAGCTTCGTATTCCGCCACATTATTGGTGGCTTCAAATTCTAGCTTGTAGGACAGGGACATGTTTTCCTGACAAGGTGACACCAACACCACTCCAGCGTCAACGCCTTCGATAGAAGAAGCCTCGTCGAAAAACATCTTCCAAACAGATGTGGTTGGAGGAGGAATCTCGTGATTGGAAGGGGGTTGCCTTATGATTTGAAAAGGGGATTTAGGAGCAATAGTGAGCTGCAACAAACTAGATCCCAAATCAGTGTCTAGTGCAAAGATAGGGTGATTGGTGGGATTTGCCTCATCACTAACAATGTAGGCCAACTGAGCTTCTCTGTACAACCTCCTGTGTTCCCATCCGAAGATTGGAATGGTAGCATATGTGAGATCCATTTGTAATGTTCCTCCAAGATTTTTAATCCAAGATCTTGATACCAGCATGCTAAACTTGGGAGGAACATTGGCTACTACAATGTCCATGACCACACTTTTCATTGGCAGCTGAAACAAAGAGACAACCAGGTCTTTGATGACTTCGAGGCATTACACCCTCCTTGAATCAAAAGAGTACAAATCATGGTAATCCTTTGTCACCTCTAGTCCCAATTCTTCCATGACTATTTTGGGCATAAGGTTGTGGGAAGCTCCTTAATCCATGAGGCAATTATGCAACACCTTATCATGTATGTTCAGGGATGTGTAGAAGGGAGGGGATGAATCATCTATATATTCTACCATGGGACCAAGGAAAATCGTTGGCTTTTCATCTTAAAGATTTATTGAGTTTGTGGAAGGATGGGGGGGTTCAGATTGTAGCAGCTTAGAGAGGGACCTTTTGAAATCTTCATTTTTAACTAGTTCTGAGAGGGGTACAAGAATTTTGATCTTCTGAATCTCATGCTCAAAACTAAAAGAGGAGAGGGGATTAGGAGGTTCCCTTACCTTGGAGACAGGTTCTTTGGTTGTTGATGAAGTGTTCTAAGTTTTCTTTACTTTAGCAGTTATTGTTGCAGCTTTAGCAGACCCTTCTGCTATGAGGGGTTGATCCTAGCTGTCAAAAGTATCATCTTTCTTATTTGACCTGAGATGGTATCTGTTATGGGCATTGTTGGCCTCCTCCCCTTTACCCAACTCATTGATTTGGATGTTCATAAGAGACTCTTCATATTCATATTGAGTCAAATTGGGAAAAGCGGAGGTGTCTTCAATGCAGTGAATTTCAGGGTTGAGTTCTTCTATCTCCTCTCCTTCCTCATGAGAAACCATGTTGCTTTGGAGAGGGGTCTGAATCCTCTACTCATCTCTGTCTCTGCTCCTTTGTTCCCTTGGGGAGACCTGTGGCACATTGTTACCAGGCCTCCTGAAACCTCTATTATCAGTATTATGGGGATTTCTGTACACGGGCTTTCCCTCTAACTCCCACCTTTCCATCCTAGCTGAAAGAGATTTCAACACCTTAGTTACCTCATCTGTCTGAGGGGGAAGGGGAGAGGAATGGGATGAGGAGGCTTCAACTCTCCTCCTGGGTATGTCTCTTTCAGCCTTACTTCTGAGTCGGTCAACAACCAATATATTAGACTCTACTTCTATGGCCATGTCTTGTATGCGAGCCAGAGTGGTGGCTCTCCTTTCCCTCAACAGGAGGCAAAAATCAGGATCAAAAGTGCTAGCATAAGTGATCTTCACAGAGGCTTCTAAGGGCTTAATCTCAATGGGGATTTTATTGTACATTTTGTTAAATCTTTTGGAGAAGTCAGAAACAGACTCTCCTTCTTTTCTCTTCAAAGATCCAAACTCTGTCATGTAATACATGAAGTCTTTTTTGTCTCCCCGTTGTCTCAAAAAGGCATTATCCAAAGCCTCAATCCCATTAACAGATCTAGGAGGCACGGCCCTAAACCATTTTCTAGCCTCACCCTCAAGGCTATGGATGAAAATCCTCATCCAGACATCTACATGAATGATGACATGATCATCTGTAAAACTGTAAAAGGCTTCAAGGTGTTCTTCTCCAGTTATGTCCCCCTCACCCGTAAACTTGGGCAGCTGTTTGAGGTAGCCATCTGTCGGAAGGGCATTGAGAGGTTGAGGTAGCAGAAGGGGAGCGTACCTAGTGGCTATAATAGCCTCCATTCTAGTCATGGGTGGATTTGTTCCTGCCATAGGGATATTAGGTGGAGGAGAACTCGGAGGGGAACTCGGAGGGGAAGTGATGGCGTCCACCCGGGCACCTACCTCAGCAGGTCTCGCGCATGACCTCCCGGTCTTTAAGGATCGCTCAATTTTCCCTTCTGAGCTGAAGCAGCTCTTTGGACTCCCAATGGAATCCCTGTGAAAACCCCGATCCACAGGTCCTTCCTTCACCCTGTCACGGCCTTCTGGACAACCATGAACAAATTCCCCATAGGGAATGTAATATCGGGTTTCGGGGTTTCGTGGTCCCTGAAATTGAGAGTTATTTACCTCTTGAATCCCCGATCTTCGATGAATAGATTTGTCGATGCACCTTTTACATGTTATCCCTGGTGGCTAGAATCCTGGCCCATATGACCAGAATTCATAAGACCGCAGCCTTATCTTCTTTCGAGATTTTGGACTTCGAAATCCCGATGTGCTCCAATTCCCGTTAGTCCCTCTGGACTAGAACTTTGGTCCACGTGACCTCCCCTTATATGACCACAGTCATACCTCCCATCGGGGTTTCGGACTTTCCAATGTCCAAATACACTCATCCTCAGGATTCACAATCCCTCAAATCCCGATTTCCCGACATGACGTCAGCTAGAAACTCCTGTCCACCTTTAGCTTGATCAATGGTTGTGATTACCTATGAGACCAATGGCTCCATATCTCCCTCGGGACTTCAAGGTTTCAAATGTTGAAAAACATTTGCCCACGGGACTATCGATCTTTCGAATCCTGGTTCTCCGCTATGCTGACAGTTGGCTCCCACAATGGCACTTCCCTCCTTATCGGGGTTTCAGACTTCATGATTCTGAAATGCCCAAACCTCTTGTCACCAGGATTCCCGATATCCCGATGACCAAAATGTTGATAGATGACTTCCTATCAGGACTTTCCCCGATGACTCTGATTGCTACCACACGTCCCCTCAAGATGGATGGTTCAGATTTCTCCTTGCGTTTTCGAGACTTCTGATGTCCCGATTTTCATGACCTCAGGTACTCCGATTTCCCGAGCGTCGATATCCTGATGTCTAGTGCCCGGACCTCCAGAATGGATGATCATGTGACACGCGTCCTCTCTCAGATGGACAGCCCAGATTTGTATTAGGGTTTTCAAAGTGGACTTACCCGATCTCCTGTCCACAGGAATGCCGATATCCCGACTCCCGACGCCTCAATGTCTGCCACGCGTCTCCACAAGTGGATGGCTCTGATCCTTCCCAGGACTTTTACCATGAAAATTCCTGATCTTCTTCTCTCGTGACTCCCGATTTCCCGAACCCCAACGCCTCGATATTCCCGATGCTTCTTGGGGTTCTTACTCTGCTCACGAAGGTTCAAACCCTGTTCAACTCCTGTTAGATTGGACGGCTGATGGGTAACTGATCAATGATCCAACGACTCATGACCCCTGGAGCTTGAACTCTAAACCTCTTGTCACCAGGATTCCCGATATCCCGATGACCAAAATTCCGATAGACGACTTCCTGTCGAGACTTTCCCCGGTGACTCTGATTGCTGCCACGCGCCCCCTCAAGATGGATGGTTCATATTTCTCCTCGCGTTTTTGAGACTTCTGATGTCCCTATTTTCACGACCTCAGGAACTCCGATTTCCCGAGCGTCGATATCTTGATGTCTAGTGCCTGAACCTCCGGACACGCATCCTCTCTCAGATGGACAACCCAGATTTGTGTCAGGGTTTTCAAAGTGGACTTACCCGATCTCCTGTCCATAGGAATGTCGATATCCCAACTCCCGATGCCTCGGTGTCCGCCACGCGTCTCCACAAATGGACGACTCTGATCCTTCCAGGGAATTTTACCATGAAAATTCTTGATCTTCTACTCTCGTGACTCCTGATTTCCCGAACCCCAATGCCTCAATATTCCCGATGCTTCTCGGGGTTCTTACTCTGCTCACGAGGGTTTAAAACCTATGCAACTCCTGTCAGATCGGATGGCTGATAGGTAGCTGATCAACGATCCAACGACTCATGACCCCTGGAGCTTGAACTCCGAATGCGGTCATAACCTCCTTGCTTCTTTGGTAGATCCAACGACTGGAGGGATTTTGCAAATCTTCCCCACAAGATCCTAACCATCGATCTCTTCCTCTTTGATGTTTTCTACAGGGTGAACCCAGTATTCCTCTGTGAAAACTGGTCCTCCTGCGTATAACTTTGCAGCGCCTGTTCAAACACTCCCACTACACAGATTGTCTATGCTTCTCTTCAACGATATTGGAAGCCTTTTCCTTCCTGAGCTTCACACAATTCTGAGTCTCCACGAAGACTCTTGCATGCACCCCTTGCGGCAATCCTCAAACACTTCCAAGTGTTGAATTATTTCGACTCTGCACACACCTGCAGTAGCAGTCCTTCAATGCTTCGCTCAGATTCACAACTGACACTTTCCTTAGCCTGTGCACTCCTTGCACGGCTCCTGTAACCCAATTTCACTTCTGGGTGAACGAGAACAAGAGTTAAACTATCTGAGCCTTCTGTCAATGCACTCCTTGCAGATGACTTCAACTGCACTCCTTGCAGGAATCCTTGCTCAGATAGAGAAACAATTGAAACTCATTTCTTCTACTTCCTTTCAGACTTCACTTAGAACATGAAATCATATACATAACATATCAAAGCAAATGTATAACAGGAAGCAAACATTCGTGAGCATATCAATCAACACACATACACAGATAACAACACAACGCCATGAACTTGAATCAACTTCTTCTATTAATCCAAATAATTGTACATGGGTGTTTCTACATAGCTCTCTGCTTCTCTTTTATGCTCCAATGCTTCTAACTATGTTACAATGCACAATGAGGGTGTCTATATCCCGTTTCCCTCTTGCGCCCTCAAACAGTCAAATCTAGAATTAAATTTCTATCTACCTGCATTAACTATTATCAATGCCTCCATATACTTCAGACGAGAGTAGGGCGCTCAAGGTCTGATTACATTATACCAAGGCGCCTTCATTAAATGATCTCATTTATATTTGGCGTATCAACTTCAAGGGAAAATTCAAAAATTTGGCTGGGCTTGTCCAACTGTCCTTTGTTTTCCGCACTGGCTCATTTGATGTTGGCGATGCTCTTGCATCAGGAAGGAGCTTGAATAGGGGATACTGGAAATAGACTTACAGGTGAGAGGGAAGTGACAAGGGTTTCTCCATCTAGTCCAAAAATAGGAGGAGAAAACTCGGCAGGAACACTTTCAAAATTCAGGAAACATGAGGCTTCAGAAAAGGGTCTGTTGCGAAGATGAGGAGAAGAAAAAGGAGTTTCAACAGAAGGAGACTGCAAATTACCTGGTTCGATGGTGGAAGTTTCTCCTTGGGGGGCCTTTCCTCTTCTGAAACTCGCTTGTGGCTCAGCTTCAGGCGTAGCTAGAGGTAGATGTGGATGGGACTGTGTGTGTCTACCTCTGAAAGCCACAATTAAAACGACAGGTTTGCCACAGTGGAATCATCACAATGGAGTCACCAAGTGCACAGTAGCAATATTCAAAGGCTCTGATGCCTGATGCACCTTCAGAATCAGAGGCTCAATGTCATTCAATCTAGGGGAAAATTTTCAAGTTCGTCCCCAACAACGGCGCCAAAAATGTTGGAGTCGGAAGTCACTCCTGGATTGCAGTAGGAGCAGAGCCCGACAGCCATCAGTTTTAAGTCGCGATTTTTTATAAAGGTTGATCAAATGGAAAGAAACTCAGAACCATATCGTTCTAACTTAGAAAACTGGGCTGTAACAATAGTGACATAGGAGGTCTTGACCTAACTTAAGCCAGTAATAATGATAGTGGTGAGTAAGTGGAGGGAAAGAGAGGGGAAATAAAGTCCACTCTAGACATCCGATCTTCCAGCAGTCTTTACAAAAGAGGAAAAGTCTCAGATATGAGATCCTCTCAGATCCAAATAAACTTCAAAATGAACCTAAAAAGATTGCAGAACTTCTATAATCAAACCTACATTATATAGCTATGCAACACCCAACTGGATCATCCATGCCTGGGCTTTCAGATTCAGAGGGAAAAGGAAAAGAAGAAGTTGGCTGCCATTAAGCAAGAAGTCTCAAATGTTCTTCTATAACCAAAGAACCAGAGGCTAAATTAAATCTTTACAATCAAGAGCTATGCTCTACCATCAATACTTACAAAAATACAAAAACTGAGTAAATATACTCCTAAACCTTTGCCCAACAGAGGCGTCTTAGAGCTTCTATGGCGTGGCATCTCTTCAGTCAAATCTGGCCTGAACACCTTTGTCAGACATCACCTTAACTTTGCATGGCCTTAGTAAGGGGGGCTAGCTAAAACATTAAAGGAAAAAATAGTGTGTGCAGACTCCTCTGGTCAAACGAGGACTTGTCATGGCTTCTTTGAAAAAAAACCCAGCATACAGGACTATCTCGAGCAGACTGCCTACCGGAACCTTCACGCTTTGCATTTAATGAGTGAACAGAGGTTTCAACTACCTCCCCCCCACCCTCATTTACTTTTAGCAGGGACCAAGATCGAGGCCGAGTTGAACGGGTACCTGGAGAACGCAGTGATCCCTACTACAGCTAAACCTGGTACTTTAGCCCTTTGCACAGTTCTTTCTATCACCACAAGTGACCATGGGCCGTGACCCTGTGCCTATCTTCAAAGGCACTTTAGGGATTTCATGTTTCAGCGATTCTCAAATGCAGTAGAAGGAGGAGACCCTCTTTTCTCTCGAAGTCCCAGTAGCCGAAATGGCTTGATCACACGCCACGTGTCCCATTGGATGGACGGCCTAGATCACTTCTCAACTATGGGACCGCCTCTGGCCTGGACCCTTTCGACGTTTCAGGCTTCTGGTTTCTGGAATGCAGTGGAAGGAGGAGACCCTTTGTTCTCTCAAAGTCCTAGTAGTTGAAATCGCTTGATCACATGCCAAGTGTCCCATTGGATGGACGACCTAGATCACTTGTCAACTGTGGGACCGCCTCTAGCCTAGACCCTTTCAGAGTTTCAGTCTTTGGGGTTCTGAAATGCAGTGGAAGGAGGAGACCCTATGTTCTCTTGAAGTCCTAGTAGCCGAAATGTCTTGATCGTGCTCCACGTGTCCCACTAGATGGAAGACCTAGATCACTTCTTGATCAATGGTCTTGGTTCTTTCGGGATTTCGCGCACCAGGGATACATTATGCAAGGAGGAGAGACCCTTGTATGTTAAAGTCTCGGTAGCTGAAATACCGAAATGGCTTGATCATTTCGTGAGTTTGGCCATAGGATATGAGCTCAGGCACTTGACCACATGCAACTCTGCAACCCAAACTTACTCAATGGCCGTCGATCTGCCCCATCTATGGATCCTCGTCGTTGAAAGACAAAGCACCCACTCGCTTGATTTTAAGCCCGAAATGGGCTTGTTCTGTGGGTTGCGCTCGGCGCTCATGGCTACGGCCTTTGAATAAAATACACTCGACCGGTTTTCAAACCCCACTTCTATGCATTTACACCAGGGGCCCGAAACCAGAAGAAAACACCATCTTGCAAGAATTTGCGCTAACAGTAAGCATGTGATTTCTTCAATTAAGTCCACATATATGGCTACATGTCTCTCCATCCATAATATGCCTCCATGTACTAGTGGCAATAGTTGTTTGACACATGAATTATAATCTTTACCTCTCCCAAAGTGAGGAATTTATAGCAAGTTCATGATCCCTGTGTTGTATAGTTCTGTAATCCACTGTTTCGGCTCGGGATCCCCTGATGGATCCTCTCCTCTACTCGCCATGTGCAATTGTTGCAAAAACTCAGGGAACTTCCCTGTGTCTTCCACGTCATGATCAATATACTTCATTTTTTTAATAGACCCTAACATGTCACCAACTACTTTGAATTCTTCAGATATTTGTGGTAGTAACAATGTTATCTCCTTCTACTTGCTCGGTGTTCTTGGCATGATATTTTTTTCCATCTTCTTTCTTGTTTATGGCCCTACTTCTTGGTTCTCTTCCTCATCTTCCTCCGTGCCTAAGTTTTGATGGTATGTAATATCCTTAACCTTCACATGTTCCTCTGACTGCTACGTTGGCTCTGCTATGAGGTTCTTCACTTTTTCATTATATTCTCTGGGCTCATCTGACTTTGTTCATTCACCATATTCCTCATCTAGTTGTAGTGCTACTCCTAATCCAATTGGTTGCGTGGGATTTTTTTTCTGTGCTAGGGTTTTGTGTTTTTCTTCGTGGGTCAACATCCATTTCATATGTCATCAAATCCTTCTCTTCTACAATGGTGGGTATAATTGGTTTAGTGACTAGATATGGAATTGGGTCCACATACACCACTCCTTTCGACTGATTCAAATTTCCCCTGTCAGCTATTGTGTCATGTGGATACCTCACAACATTGTGTGTTTTCCTTGTGATACGACTAGGAGCTCCAAAATTTGGTGGTGCCATTATGCTAAATCTTGAATGGGTTTCTTTGAATCTTAACTGAACACCTTGAAGTCACGTGCTTTCCATAGGTTTTATTCCTTATCTCTCTTTTGCAAAAATTTACAATGAGTCTTTCCATGACTGTTTTCTTCTTTTATAGTTCATTCCATAAATGCTCTGTCACGCCACACTTTTCCAATCAATGGTTTTATTTTTCCAACTACTTTATATATCGACGCGCTTCTTTTTTTGGTTTGTCACCTTTATTTTTTGCAAAGTGTATTCAATTTATTCCCTGCCATTCACTATATTCTTTCATGTTGTATTATCAAACTACATGTCTACCACTTATCTACCTACTACATATTTTTGTACTTTTCTTGTTTTTCCAATTTTTTCTTCTTTTCTTTTCTTTTATCTCCTACTATATACACTATGTGTTAGAACTGAGAGTCACACTTATACTATTGTAAGTGAAATCCTAGTACCCATTAGAATATAAATGAATTAAGTTGGTTTGGGTAGGTGGATCAGCAAGACTAGAAAAGAAAGGGAGAGGGAAACAACTTATGTGTAGAGGCATTCCATTGGGAAATGAGTCATAACATCCTACAAATCAAAGGAAATCAAATTGTATATAAGACAAAAGGATATATCATGATGAGTAGAAGCATGGTGAATATGAAAAAATGAACAACATCCATTGTACAAAAATCCCTTCTGCAAATAGATAAATATTGCTTTGACAATAAATAATGATTTTATGGGCAAGCTACAACAGATCCTTTGTTGTTCATGAATCCATCCATCAATGGAAGCTATGATCCTAAAAACCTGAAATATGTTCAAGAAAGAAGATAAAAAAGAAATGAAAAAACACAGAAGACAATCTGATAAAATCTCTTATGAATCTTTAATGGCAGAAAATGTCATTACAAATAGGCCCTTAGTCTTACAAATGAGCAACTAAAACTACTCCTCCAACTCTCTCCTCTCTTGGCTCATGAATCCAACCTTTTCCTTCTCATATTCCCTTTAATTTATAGTGAATGATCTCTATCTACCCTAACGAGGTCGAAACCAAGGAGATACATAGGATCCTCCTTCATTTAGGAGTCTTTCTACAAAAGATTCCAACAAAAACCTAACAAATTCTTATTTTTTGGGATCTTGCCTATTGTGATAAATGCCTTTTGAAAGATGTCTTTCTGCTTGATATGGAGATGGAACACATGTCCCTTGTGTCCAAAAAACTCCTAGAAGACCATTCAAACCTTCCTTGAAATCTGGCATCCATCCCATGGCTCGAATGTGTCATATTGTTAGAGTTCATAGCACATGTGACAACATGTGCTACGAACTTTCTTGTAGGTGATGTTTTTCTCTTTTCTCCAAAAATACGAAGAGGGTCAGGATGAATTTTTTTCAGCAAGTCAAACACACCATGTTTTTCCTCCACACCAAATTTCATAGGAACCCAGATGGGAATTAAAATGGTACAAGAAAGACAATCCTCTATTGTGTGCTAATTGCTTGCAAACTATCATAAATTACCAGTTCACAGGGTTGCGCCTGCGAACTTTCCTGTAGCAGCTTGTTTCACTTGCCAATATTTGAACACCTCCCAAAACTATATCAAGTTTTCCAAAATGTTGTATCAACTTCATAATATTGGTACATGACTAGAAAAAAACATTCAAATAGCTAATAATGGTTTAAAAACATAGACATCCTCAAAAGTTATAAAAATGCATAACACAGGAAACTTGACCAAAACTGATGCTTGGTTATGGAGGTTCAACATCTTCATTTTCTAATCTTGGAGCTTCTCCTAGCAGCAACCTTCGTTATCATGTCATAGGTGTAACGACCCTGCTTAAATAAATGTAAAGGATTATTAATTATAATTAAATTGATAATCTGATTGTCCTAAGATGTTAGCTAAACAATAATTATTTCTTATATAATATTAACTAATTAATTATCATTAATTAATTGTTCATAATTGTCAATGGTTAATTAATTATTAATCAACTCTTTAATTATGTGAGTAAAGAATTAATAGGGTTAATAATTTAATTTATTAAAACTTACGTATATGAAAAGGATAAGAAACATTAAATAAATGGGACAAGACATTAAATAAGAGGATAAGGTAATGAATGTAGGGATAAGGAATTTAATGAAAGGAAGATTCGGTGAAAGGGGATATGAGGGGGAGAGCCTTACGGGGAAGGCATTCATTCTTTAGGAGGAGGATTTTGGATTTTTTGGGGGGAGGAAGCATTTTGGAGGGGGACGGGAGCATTGGTTTCATGGCTTGGTTTTTTTGGTTCTGTGAGAGAGTTTTTCAGACTGTGAGTATCATTGCAGGGGCATCGGGTTGCTCGGGGTTTGGGCACGGGGGCCAAGATTCCTTCAGTTTCCTAGAGCTAGGGAGCTGGACAGGCTGCTCCTAGTTGGCTGGGTGGATAGCCGGTTTGGGCAGTGTTGGTCACTTCATCAGGCTAGGCAAGACAACAACAAGGCAACAGGGAAGGGACAGCCATATCGACGGGAATTAGCATCAGAAACATGTATTTATATGTGATTTCTTGAGTTATTCCGATGTTGTAGATAGATTTTAACTTATGCAGAATATTTATGCTTTTGAAGTGAATGAATAATTTACGTAAGGAAATTATATGTTAATTGAATTA
The DNA here is from genome assembly GCA_009831015.1 of Picea engelmannii. Lineage (NCBI taxonomy): Eukaryota > Viridiplantae > Streptophyta > Pinopsida > Pinales > Pinaceae > Picea > Picea engelmannii. The sequence continues at coordinate 742,563 of ML776946.1, forward strand.
AAATTTTGTATTTAATTAAGATGGGTCACTACAATTGGTATCAGAGCCCTAGTTCAAAATCTGGAACCAAGGGCCTACCCACCTACTTAGAATCAACCCAAAAATAAATCAGAACACCCTGGAAACTGTTGTAAGTTTGAAGGAGGCATGTTCACCTTCAGACCTGTAAGAAGCTTAACCTGTAAAAGTAAAGAGTGATATTTTTATATATTCAACAGCTAAAAAAAAATATGAATGGGGAATATTGGCTTGGCTATGAGGGAGACTACTGGATCATATAGATATATTCGAATGGATGATGCATATGTTGATCTGTCTTGTCATTAACCGATACTTCTAAAGCTCCAGTTCCAGCTGCTAAAAGAGTTCTCATTCAAAATCCAGCCAGACTCTGACGATGCCTAATATTTCCTGAGCTAGGAGTACGCTTAGGAGAAGAGAAGGCTAGGATGGCTTTCCTGCGAATGTGGTTGTTCATGTAACTGGGCATATCATCTATCTCATCTAGTCACGAGAGAAGCTTAATAACCAAAGTAGATCTTAGACGAAGCTATGGAATAGTTTCTTGTGCAAGTTAATATTATGCCGATGACAACAGCTAATATGAGGGGGATCCTGTGACTCGGGGATAAACCCTTCCTGAGGACCGTTCCTAGACGAGTTCACCATCTTGAGACAACTAAGAATGTATGGGAGTGGAAGCCTTGAGCTGCAGAGTCAAGGAGTGTTATAATAAATTTTCTAAAGAAGAGAGACCACAGGAAAAGGATTTCCCATAAGAATCAGCTATTTTGTATTGCATAAGAACCTGAAATTATTTTTCAAATTTAGTTGTTGAAACTAATGATAAATCTTCAGCCAGAATAAATCAACCCAGTTTAAAGTTATAAAGAGATATTTTCTCAAGATTGTTTGTCTTATGTTATCTTAACCTTACACCTATTTTTATCAGACTACGGTGCCCATATAAATGGACATTGTTATTCCGACATTTCAAGTATGATTTATGAGCCTAAATATGGAATATTAATCACATTCTTACCTTGCATGTGGAGGTACTAGGAACCTACACAGTAAAGCACTCTTGAGTTGATCAATCAAGTTCATGCGTTTACACACCATGATTATAGGCTTTTGTTCTTGATAGCTCACTGTAAAACATGCTCAATCCAGATAATAACGACCAGTAATATAAGGGAAACATATAAAATCTCTCTGACTCTCTATGGCCTTGAATCATGTCAACTTCTCTGAGACTCATATATGACCCTTAACTTTTTCAGAATATGTTTGGCATCTTTCATGCATGCCCTCAGTCAGATGATTCTTGACTACATTTAAACCTGTTAAAGCCATCAAACAACGACCATGCCTACTTCCATAAACAATTGCTTTTACATATCTTAATGGTCTAACATACACAGCTTGATGCCTTTTCTTTCTTTTGCTTCTTTTTTTTCCAATTGAAATTAAAAGTAGTTTTCTATTGATTAAAAATTGATATGGTAGAACTATTCAAAAAAAAACGCTGCAGCAAGAAAGTTCCTAGCCATCTAGCCTCAAATGCTTCATTGAGCAGGCTAATCATGTCAAAAAAAAACACCTAACAATTCAGGGTTCTCTAGCTGGGATAGGATAGGCATTCACTATTCTCATTTGTCATGGCACACCCTTAACTAAGTAGAGGCTGCAAGTCAGCACATTAACAGACTACAATCAACAATGTTAAATTCTTAACCAAATACAATACACACATAAAACTGTTCCTGAAAATGGAAATTAGAAGAGTGGCAAAATAGCTGAAGACAACACCAAAGAATCCCTCTAAGATGAGGCAATTGATGGCAAATGCATCCCTCGGCCAAATACAGGACACTTGGGCTGCTCCATAACTTGTGAAGGCAAGCCATCCAGAAAAATATCCATGTGATAAAAAGGCTTCCATTATTGTAATTAACAGGTGACTTGTTTAAAAAGACTTGGCTCAATTCTTAACGTTCAAACCACAGCCCCTGCAACATATCGTCCTAATAACCAGCACAACTTAAACAACAAGACAACTAGACCTAAAAAAATGGAATTGATTTCAATGCCTAGGGAAAACCTGTGCTGGAAATGAACCACCAGATGTTTCAAATGCAGTGCGTTCAATATGATGGGCTCCAATAGAAGTTTCCTCAAACATCCCATATAGTTGTCTTCGCTCATATTCAAATAAAAACAATTTCATAGCCCAGTTAAACACTCTTCACGACTGAAGATTGTGGTGTCATTGACATTGCAATGGCAGCAATTATTCTGGCCCAACATCACAAACCCACTGGATTGAGAAAGGTCATGCGAGAGAGTAGATTTTAAAGCCCAGAAACAACTCCAGAACTCCATACCCTGAGTGTGTTGTTAATGAGAAGGGCCACGGCTGAATGGCCTTCCGCATCCATGGAATTAAAATGAAATAAAATATATATAAAAAAATCTGTACGCAGTCATAGCAAGAAGACTAACGCCCAAACACCAAGCCCATGAGAAGGGTAGTATGTACACACACATCGCTCAGTAGCCAAGGAGGATCCCACGAGGGTATCACAACCGCACACAC